>CM075303.1:9517964-9671669 GCA_037672795.1 Lagerstroemia speciosa | reverse complement strand
ACCCGCGTGTGGCATACCATGAGCCCACGACGGATGAGGGATTTGTCATGGTCTTAAGCTATCCAAACGAGATCCCTTTTTGTGAATTTATTCCTTAAGATTCCTCTTCCTTATATCTCACACCTTACACTAAATTGGCTATCTTTCTCCTTGTCCAGGAACACCTGAATCCAAAAGATAAGCGATGCGGCGGTTCGCACCCACTTGAGAAAAGTCTCGATCACTCTATCCCCATACTTTACGGGGAGGAGTGTTGAACGATGACAGCACCCTGAAGGAGATCAGCGACAGCCTGAAAGGTTCGAGGAAAGCAAGCCGATGACTGATGAGGCCACGGACACAATCAACATTGGCACAAGAGGAAGAACCGCGTAATCTCAAGATCGGAATGAGTCTGGACCCACCACCACGAGCTCGGTTGATCGATCTCTTGAAAGAATTCCAAGAAATCTTCGCTTGGTCCTATGCCGACATGCCAGGCCTGGATCCAGCATTGTGCCACATTCATCTGCCAACTGACACTCAAAAGTTTCTCCAACAAAGGCAACATTTAAGAAGGCAGAAGCCCGAGCTGATCTTGAAGATAAAGGAAGAGGTTGTTCAAACAGATCAATGCAGGCTTCCTAGAGAGGTGCAACTATTCAGAGTCGGTTGCTAACGTTGGTCCCTGTTCCTAAGAAAGATGGAAAGGTCCGCGTTTGTGTTGACTATCGTGACCTCAACAAGGCTAGCCCGAAAGACAATTTCCCGCTTCCTCACATTGATGTGCTGGTGATAATACCGCTGGTCATGAGATGTTCTCGTTCATGGATGGTTTCTCAGGCTATATCAGATCAGGATGGCAGAAGCGGATAAGTCGAAGACGACATTCATAACAATGTGGGGAACATTTTGTTACAAAGCCATGCCTTTCGGACTCAAGAATGCAGGGGGCTACCTATCAGCGGGCCATGGTCACTTTGTTTCATGACATGATGCACAAGCAGATTGAGGTTTATGTGGATGATATGATTGCAAAATCTCGACAAGGAGTAGACCACTTAACCAATTTGCGCTGTTGTTGAGCGCCTACAGAAGTACAAGTTGAGACTCAATCCCGCAAAGTGCGGTCTTCGTGCGACCTCTGGAAAATTGCTGGGATTCATTGTCAGCAAGAAGGTATCGAAGTAGACCCTGATAAGGTCAAAGCGATCACCAGTCTCCCTCCTACCACTGTCAAGGAAGTGAGAAGCTTGCTAGGCCGTCTGAACTATATCGCTCGGTTCATTGCGAACCTTACGGGCAAGTGCCAGCCACTTTTCAAGCTTTTGCGCAAAAATGCTCGGATCCAATAGGATGATGAATGTCGGCAAGCCTTCGACACAATCAAGACTTATCTGGCAAACCCCCCAATACTGGTTACACCTACTCCAGGTCGGCCTTTGATATTGTACTTGACGGTCCGCAAGGAATCGTTAGGAGCCATGCTAGGCCAATCAGATGGTACAGGGCATAAGGAGCATGCAATCTACTATTTGAGTAAGAAATTCACTGAGGGAGAATCCAGGTATCCTGAGGTGGAAAAGCTTTGTTGCGCCTTAGTATGGGTGGTGCAACGTCTCCATCAATACACGTTGTACTACACTGTACATCTCTTGTCCCTTTACGCTACTTGTTGGAGAAACCGGCTTCTACGAAGAATTTAGCTAACTGGCAAGTCCAACTCGCTGAATACGATATTCAGTTTGTACAGCGCATGTCGGTGAAAGGACAAGCCCTAGCGGATCATCTAGCTGAATTCCCAATTGATGACGAAACTCCGATCAACTCCGAGTTGCCAGATGAGGGAATCCTACAAGGGAAAGCGACTCAAGCGTTGAGCCTTGTTGGAGGATGTACTTCGATGGAGCCGTGAACTCTGTGGGTGCGGCATTGGTGCAGTCTTGATCTCTCCAAAAGGACGACATTACCCGATGCAGCAAAGTGGCTTTCCCTTGTACTAACAACGTTGCTGAGTATGAAGCTTGCATATTGGGGTTGAAAGCAGCGCTCGTTATTTCAAAGTCCAAGAGTTAGAGGTGTATGGGGACTCGATGCTTATCATTTTACAAACCTTGGGGAGTGGAAGACTAGAGACTCGAAATTGATACCATATCATGAGCATCTGGAGGAAGTGGCGAAGGGGTTCAAAAGAGTTACTTTTACTATACCCCGCGCACAAAGAATCAGTTCGCAGATGCACTGGCCACACTTGCCTCAATGGTCAGTATCTCGGGAGAAGACATGATCGAGCCCCTTGAGATAGAAATCAATATGCACCCGCCCATTGTAACATGACGGGAGGGCGACAATGATGAGCCATGGTATGTGGACATTAAGCGCTACCTCAGCACGGGTGAATATCCAGAGCATGCAGACCCAAAGGACAAGAGAGTCATTCGACGCCTGGCATGTAACTATTTCTTAAGCGGAGAAGTCTTGTACAAGAAATCCTTTGATGCGACTCTCTTGAGATGCGTAGATGCTAGAGAGGCGGAATGCCTAATGAAGGAAGTGCATGAAGGGATATGTGGGCCTCACATGAGTGGGCACATGCTAGCGAAGAAGATTATGCGACTTGGATACTTCTAGACAACCATGGAGACAGACTGCTCGAGGCATGTTCGACACTGTCACTTGTGCCAAGTGTATGCAAACCAGATTAATTCGCCACCAAATGAATTGCACCCAATGTCGGCACCTTGGCCCTTCTCAATGTGGGGCATTGATGTAATTGGTCCGATCTCTCCAAGGGCTTCAAACGGACATGTCTTCATCTTAGTGGCTATTGACTACTTCACGAAGTGGGTTGAAGCCGAATCCTATGCCTCAGTGACCGCCAAAGTGGTCGCTCGGTTTCTCAAGCGCAACTTGGTCTCTCGATATGGTGTACTCGAGACCATCATCACCGATAATGCCAAAAATTTCAATAACAGGCTTGTCGATGAGCTGTGCGACCGATTCAAGATCAAGCATCGCAATTCCTCTCCATATCGACCCCAAATGAACGGTGCAGTGGAAGCAGCCAACAAAAATTTGAAGAAGATCATTGAAAAGATGACTGTTACATACAAAGACTGGCATGAGGGCTTCCTTGGGCTCTTCAGCATATCGCACGTCAATTCGCACATCTACTGGGGCAACTCCATACTCCTTGGTCTACGTACTGAAGCCGTACTACCAGTCGAGGTAGAAATCCTTCTCTGAGAGTTCTTGCCGAATCCAATCTAGAAGAAGTTGAATGGGCAAGACAGCGATATGAACAGTTGAACCTTGTTGATGAGAAAAGACTTACGGCACTCTGCCATGGCCAGTGCTATCAGAAGCGCATGGCTCGTGCTTACAACAAGAAGGTTCGACATCGCGAGTTCCAACCTGGCGACTTGGTATTGCGTAAAGTGTTGCGCATCACTCCCGACTCTCGAGGCAAATTCACGCCCAAGTACGAAGGCCCCTACGTTGTCAAAAAAGTCTTCTCTGGGGGCGCACTGAGTATTACTAACATGGACAGTCAAGATATCTCAAGCACCGTCAACACGGATTCACTGAAGAAGTATTTCCCCTGAGAAACAGGCTGCTGCGCACTTTCTATTGCTTTCCAAAAAAATCTAGAGAGAAAAAAATAAATATGGTCCCGCTAGACTGAAAACCCGAAAGGGCGGTCTAGGCAAAAATTAGGGAGAGAGGTGCGACTGAAAACCCAAAGGTGGGCAGTCGTAGCAGAAGGAGAGCTAAATAATACTCCCGCTAGGCTGAAAACCCAAGAGGGCGGTCTAGGCAAAAGTTAGGGAGCTGAGCGGTATGGTTACTCCCTTAGAGGAGGGCCGTAGCAAAAGGAGAGGCATCTGAGAGAAAAATGAATGAAAAATCAAATAAAAATATCCCCGCTAGATCAATGTACATGACATATTCTAGGCAAAAGTTAGGGGAAAGTTATTGCCTTGGCCACGATGATGCAGAATCCTTGGTGCAAGTAGCCACAGTCATGGTCTGAGAGGTCAAAGGCAAGCGGTCCAAGAACCAAGAAAGGTAGACATGAGATCCTAAGGGGTGCACCTCAAGTGGCGGTGGAACCGCACGTATCCTTTGAAGTTGGAAAAGAAAAATTTCTCTTGTTTCGTCTTGATCCTGCGGATTGAGTCCGCACTCGCACCCTCTCTTTCTAAAAAGGAACACAACCACTCCTCAAGATGGTTACGAAGTAGATGATCCCAAACATCCATTGCTCGAATTGCTTTACTTATCGCAATTAGGGCTGCCAGAGGTGCAACTAATGACAGGTTGGCTTGTTGCTTGTCTTCACAGGTAGACAGATGAGAACGCTATAGAGTGCTCTTCCAGTTTTGGCCATAGTTTGATGGGGCATACTAAGAATTCGGAAAGGCCATTAGCAAAAGCAAACTCAGTGTAGAGAGCCTCAGCTTGTGCCCAGAGTCGCACCCCGCGCCCAGAGCCGCGTTTATTTCTTCTTTGCGCCCAGAGTCTCACTCCGCGCCCAGAGCCGCACCCCGCGCCCAGAGCCGCGTTTATTTCTTCTTTGCGCCCAGAGCCACACACCTTGCACCCAGAGTCGCGTTTATTTCTACTTAGCGCCCAGAGCCGCACCCCGCGCCCAGAGCCGCGTTTATTTCTTCCTTGCGCCCAGAACCGCACTCCGCACCCAGAGCCGCGTTTACTTCTTCTTTGCGCCCAGAGCCGCACCCCGCACCCCGCACCCAGAGCTGCGTTTATTTCTTCTTTGCGCCCAGAGCCGCACTTTTCTTCTTTGCGCCCAGAGCCGCACCCCGCGCCCAGAGCCGCGTTGATTTCTTCTTTGCGCCCAGAGCCGCACACCTTGCGCCCCAGAGCCGCGTTTACTTCTTCTTTGCGCCCAGAGCCGCACTTTTCTTCCTTGCGCCCAGAGCCGCACCCCGCGCCCAGAGCCGCGTTTATTTCTTCTTTGCGCCCAGAGCCGCACTTTTCTTCTTTGCGCCCAGAGCCGCACACCCTGTGCCCAGAGCCGCACACCCTACGCCCAGAGCCGCGTCCCACGCCCAGAGCCGCGTTTATTTCTTCTTTGCGCCCAAAGCCGCACTTTTCTTCTTTGCGCCTGAAGCCGCACTTTTCCTCTTTTGCTCCCAGAGTCGCACCCTTTTCTATTTTGCTCCCACAACTGCATCACACTCATTTCTCCATATGCATAGCTCATGCCCTTCAAATTTTGTGGCACGTTGATCCAAAATCGAGTTCTATTTGTCTTTGGATCGTCACTCTATGAGCGTCAATCCAAAGAGGGGCAGCTGTAGACACTCGATTTCTACCTGAGCTAACCATTTTACTATCCATATATATAGAGCTATTTTTGTTATTAATTCTTCTTATTTCTTTTTCCTTTTCCATCAATTTTTTTTAAAAAAAAAAAGAGAGAAAAGGCAGCAGAACAAAAATAAACAAAACGTTAAAATAAAAAAAGGAAAAGTGGAACAGTGTCATCCCTTTCCTCCAACTCCAGACAGTGGCCTCCATGGTCAGAGGAGCAGAGCTTCGCTTGATGAAGCACCGTCGGTCCCAGCCTCCTCGACCCAATCCGATCAATCTCGTCTCCACGCCGTCTCTCTCAAGCCCCTATCCGACCATCGGTTTTTCCTCTCTCCCTCCTCCCCGATCTCGCCTCGATCCGCCGGTTCCTCCCGGCCTTCTCGGCCTTGATTGACAGCCTTCGAGCAGCTCCGTGTTTCCGGTGGCGGCCCCATGTTTCCCGTCCAGCTGAAATCACAATCTCGTCCTGTCTCGTCCCGGATTTTTCGGTTTCGGATTACTCCACCGAAGCACCATCGGGATCGGCGGTCCCGACCTTCCGGGCTCGGTCAGCCACCTCTCGCCGCCCACGCCACCTGGCCGTCCCGGAATTACAGCTTCACACCCCTGCTGCAACCGGCTTCCTTCCCGGCATTTCTCCCTCCCCGTCTGTGTTGTCTCTGTCATCTGTCTTCTCTCTGTCATGCCTTTCGTCTGTCTGCTGCCTATCTTCTGTTTTTTATTTTCTTTTTTTATTTTGTTTTCTTTTCTTTTCTCTTATCTTTCTAACCACTCAACTTTCGTTTGCGTCACAAATAAACCCAACTGAGTCTTCTTTATAAATAGAGCCACACACTCATTTTAAAGGGGGGGAGCCATCCACACTCTCTTGAATTAGTCTCATGTGCTGAGCAAAGAATTCGAGAACACACATTCCACTCCAAGTTAATTTTTTCGAATCCGTCGTAGGTCCGAATCGAAGCCGGAACCCATCATCAAGTTTGTGCTCATCATCGATTCAAGTCGGAGCCCGTGTTCAAGCCCTCCATCGATCCGATCCCGAGCCGGCACCGAGTTCGAGTCCACCGCCAATACGAGTCCGAGCCCGTGACCGACTTCGAAGCCGTTGCCGATCCGAATCCCACACCGAGCTTCCGCACTCCTCTCGTCACCACCATCATCTTGGTCGTAGGTATAAATTCCTAATTTGGGATTTATAAAATATTTTCGGAAGTTGAAGTTTTTTTTTTATTTCTAAGTTTTATTTTTTGAAAAAGATGAAAAAACCGAAAAAATGGGAAAAAGCGGTTTAAAAAAAACATTTTTCATGTAGAGAAATTCGAACTATCTTTGAAAAAATGTTCGAAACCCTGTTAATCGATTCCTAAGAAGTATGCATATATGGTGTAATCTATCTTTTAAGAAAATATAAAAATTACAAAAAAAAAGAGTAAAAAATTTGAATAAATCAAAAAACGAAAAAAGAAGCAACTTTTTGATTCGTAAGATGGGGAATGACTAGAAGTCGAGTTGTGAAAAATCGCAATGATGAAATGGGTTACAAAAAACTCGATTTGTGAACTTTTTCATTGTCTCAGATCAGTCCAGCCCCATTTTTGAGAAATTACAGACCAGCCCCCTAAGGATTATGTCTGGCTCAGAGTGCTCCTGAGTTTTATAGGGTCTAGGGAATGGTCCTTGAACTTTTCAGAGCTTTACAGATCAGCCCAGAAGACTTTTACCACATTTTTCAGTTCAGTCCTGGACTTTCTGAGAATTTACGGATCAGTCCCTGCATTTTAAATCAGTCCAGAAAATTTTTACAAGGCCCAGAACTTCCTGAAACATTTCAAAATAGTCCCTGAGGCATTTTCAAGTCCGCCAAAACTGGACCAAAATTTTCTGAAATTTTTACTCAAGTCCCTGAGGGGTCTAACTCGACTTTTACGTTGTTTTCTAATTTTTATTTTTATTTTTTTATCAACTTAGCAATTTTAAGTTTTTTTAGGATCATTCCGAGGTGAAATAATTTAATAGTAGTTGATTTGTTTGATGGAGTTGATTGGTATGATCGATGTATATTATTTGTATGTGGGATGAGAGCGATACATGTATTCGAGTGCACCAATGTAAGATAGTAAGAGAGAGAGAGAGGGAGAGAGAGAGATGATGGTGAATGTATGTAATCTCAATAGTGGAATCCTTTATTTTCTGCACTTAGATTAGGACGATAGTGGCATGCTAGGAACGCGGCGCGAATCGTCGATTTACATTTCGGACCATCGATTCGAACTTCGATCAGGGTAACAATTGGACAAAGTAAAATGTGCAAGTAAACAAATGACCTAGACTTAGAGACGGGTACCAATTTTGGGCGTGTCTCGGCTCGCGAGCTTCGAGATACGTAACAGGATCCCCGAACTCGAATCTCGGTTTCAAGACCGATAAATACTTAGGTGGTTAATATCATGATCACTTAGGAGAATAATAGGTTTCTGATCGACCTTAGGACTAGTTCCTTAAATGATTAGTGGCGACTCCAATTCAACCTCGATTAAAGTCCCAAGCAAGGCCTCGTGCGTGCCTAAATCGAATCTTTTCCCAAGTCGGAATTTTCGACGTTCCGACAGGATATATATGGTAATTTTAATTTTGAGAGGTCCCTAGCTCTATGTATATAAAGGGACCGTGTTGCTATCTTGGCATCCTATCTAGAGAGGTAAGGGGCTAGAAGATCCTTTCAGTTTTACCTGTTTGTTTATTGTTTCAGGTCTTAGATCCGTGTGTTCGTGATTAATCAAGTTAGGCTGATCCGATCACACATCTACTGGAATTGATCCATGTACGCTTCCGATAAATTAAAGTTCATCTCTTAACATATTCAATACGTATGATCCTAGAAATTATTCGGTATTAAATATCTAACAGGGGCAAAATAGGAATTGATTTTTTTGCCTTACTTCCATAGAGGGAGAATCTCCTTTTTACCTTGATATAGGCAAAATTATTGTATACGAAGATCAAATAGTGGCGAAATTGAGATGGCCACTCCTGGAAGCAGTGGCAGGAGTAGGTAAACTTTATTCAATCACCATTGATAGCTTTCCTCTAACCCATGGAGGATGTGGCTTTCATTTCACTTTTGGTGTTAAGAGGTGGGGTGGCTTTACTCCATTAATGCTTTTAGATATTTCTGTAGACTCTTGTAGGATTCAGGTTACAAAATTTCTAATTTCACCCCTTGCTCAAGTAGGAAAAAGGGCTGAGTGCAACACTTCTCTTTATCTAATTTAGACTAGAAGAGGTAATTCTTTCTTCCTTCCTAACAAGAATGTCTGAAAGTGGCAACAAGAACCCACCTCGACTCCTAGATGTGGACATTGCTAACTATCTAACTAATAATAAGTGAGTTGTTGTGTTCACGATTGAATTGAAAATGCTTAACTACCACAAAGAAATTATGGATACTAGCTTATTGAACTATATTGGTCATTTGATGGTGGTACACTAATGGGACTAATGATAATACTATTATATGGCTTGTTCAATATGATCGTAGTTGAATATAAAAGTGCGATTATTATATAGCCAGAGGTGACTTGGTCGCAATAAATGTTATTCTCATTTATTAATAAAAAATACAATTGCGAATTCATACCTAGGCACCATGGACTCATGTTTAGTGGATCCTAGGGAACTGATTTGTTAATGTTCTAACTAAGCTTTCTTGTTATCTTTATATATATACCTCAAGAAATTTGCATTTATATTTATACATCTATAGACAAAGCTGAATGCTGCCAAGATCAAGCCCCATCAAAGAATATAAAGCCAAGGAAGTATCGCCTAGCATTTCAAAGAATTCTTCATCCTTTGTTCCTTGTGGTGATGCTAGGGGTACAACTACTCTTGGCATGTCCACTAATACATCATTGAGTACCATGTTCGTTGATGATGGAGCAATTTCCAACCCTTAGAATTTAGAAAGGTTGGAGACATGGAGGTTACCCTCATAGACACTGATATAGATCGGATACCAATGTCGGACCCAACTCCAAGAACAACACCGGGCATCCCCAAACATATGCATGTTGAGCACCACCAGACATGTACTCGAGTATATCCATGTCAGGTACCCCTGGGCATACGCATGAGGAGCACACCAAGACATGTCAAGTACCTTGGGACATAGGCATGTTGGGTACCCCTGACATATGCTCGTCGGATACCGCGGACACAATCCACGCCCAACTCACTCAGACCAAGCTTCCTCCCGTGCAGGACACGTGGGGGACAAATCGACGTCAACCTTTCGTACATACTTGATCTATAAATACGCCTTCCAGGGTCAGGTAAAAGGGAGATCACTCTGACCCTGCACATTCCCCTTCCCACTTCCTCACTATACTTGCTCACTTCTTATCCTAACTTAAGCGTCAGAGGGCCTTGCCGGGGAGCCTCCCCGGACTTAGCTTCTTGTAGGTTTCCCACCAGATATTACGAGCTCGTCACCTATCCTTGCCCGATTGAAGATTATTCGACTCAATAGGCCGCTTGACGTGCCTATCATTTTGGTGCTCTCGTTGAGAGCTCAAAGCCACTGATTCGAGAGCATCCCCACCCGAACCACCTCTTCTCACCATGAAGTAGCCCCCCACCACCATGCCACCCCACCGAGAACGTTCGAAAACCACCTCTACCAGAGGAGGAAGGAGCAGCCCCTCCCCTGCCACTGATATAGCCAGTTCCCGCTCTGCCCAACGCCTCTTCCCAAGCGCCACCACCTTGATGGCTGGCATAGATAGGGGACATGATGGCCACAAAAGCGGAGACTGTTAAAGACGCTGGTCGTGAGCAAGTCCGGGCAACCTTGGCACAACCTCAGGCCGGTTCTGGCCATCCTGGGCATACGCATGAGGAGCACACCAAGACATGTCAGGTACCTTGGGACATAGGCATGTTGGGTACCCCTGACATATGCTCGTCGGATACCGCGGACACAATCCACGCCCGACTCACTCAGACCAAGCTTCCTCCCGTGCAGGACACGTGGGGGACAAATCGACGTCAACCTTTCGTACATACTTGATCTATAAATACGCCTTCCAAGGTCAGGTAAAAGGGAGATCACTCTGACCCTGCACAATCCCCTTCCCACTTCCTCACTATACTTGCTCACTTCTTATCCTAACTTAAGCGTCAGAGGGCCTTGCCGGGGAGCCTCCCCGGACTTAGCTTCTTGTAGGTTTCCCACCAGATATTACGAGCTCGTCACCTATCCTTGCCCAATTGAAGATTATTCGACTCGATAGGCCGCTTGACGTGCCTATCATTTTGGTGCTCTCGTTGAGAGCTCAAAGCCACTGATTCGAGAGCATCCCCACCCGAACCACCTCTTCTCACCATGAAGTAGCCCCCCACCACCATGCCACCCCACCGAGAACGTTCGAAAACCACCTCTACCAGAGGAGGAAGGAGCAGCCCCTCCCCTGCCACTGATATAGCCAGTTCCCGCTCTGCCCAACGCCTCTTCCCAAGCGCCACCACCCTAATGGCTGGCATAGATAGGGGACATGATGGCCACAAAAGCGGAGACTGTTAAAGACGCTGGTCGTGAGCAAGTCCGGGCAACCTTGGCACAACCTCAGGCCGGTTCTGGCCATCCTGTTGTGGCTGAAATATTGGACCATTTTAAATCAGATGAGTCCACACCCTCTGAAGCACCACAAAATTAAGGTGCAAAAATTGAGAAGGATACACCTCCCGGGGCCCCACAAAGTTTGCCTGGCAAGGAAAAGTCACTAAGTCAGAGAAATACAGCTCAGCCCCTGCCTTGTCCCCTGGCAGACTAACAACACATCCCAAACATTAATGAGAGGCAGGTGTCAGAATTGTACATGTACGGGGGCGCCACTCGGCAACCTGCAGCCACGCTACCACCTCCCTACATCTTTGTACCTCCCTGCTCGGTTGTCCCGTTGACACAACTGTATATTCCCCAAGGTCATGGGTGTCACGACGCTCGACTACCCCGTGCTAGCCCAAAACACCAGACTTCCACCTCTCGACCCATGGAGGAACAAATCATACAACAAGTTGAGAAGGCCCCAAGGCCCTCGATAGGGGGAAGGAGCCAGCTCATGAGCCCTGACGCCCCTTTTACACCCAAGATACTGAGCGCCCCTGTCCCCCTCCTCCTAAACCTCCCTCAAGTGCCCCTCTATGACAGGAAGGCGGACCCTAAAGCTCACTTGCGCCTCTTCTCAGACCAAAGAAGGGGGGGTAGGCCCAAGATGCACAATTAAGGTTGACTTGATGAAAGCCATTGATTTTGTTCATTGGTCCCTGTTGCGAAACATTTTTTCAGCCATTAACATGCCTAAACAGTTCTCCAATTGGGTTTTTCAATGAGTTACTGGTGCTCAATTTTCTGTTGGCCTGAATGGAGGCTCAATGGGTTTCTTTGAGGGCAAAAGGGGTTTGAGACATAGGGATCCCTTATCCCCTTACCTTTTTGTGATGGCTATTCAAGTTTTCTCTAAGCTTCTTGATAGAGCTATAGCAACGAGCAAAATTTCTTACCATCCAAGATGTCCTAAGTTGGCTCTTACTCATCTCGGGTTTGGAGATGATCTTATGGTTTTCTAAGATGCGATTTGAGTTCCTTATGCTCTGCCCTGGATGTCTTTGACTCTTCTATGGTCTCTCTGGTTTAAGACTGAATCCATCCAAAACATAGGCCTTTTACGCTGGAATGGACGATTCATTGGTTAATTCCTTTCTCTCTATTAGTGGTTTCAAGCTTGGGTCTCTCCCAGTCAAGTATCTAGGGGTTCCTTTGATTGCGGGGCACCTCACTGATTAGGATGGTGGACCAATTATAGAGAAGATTACTGCTTGCATTGATTTTTGGGCAGTCAAAAAATTATCTTATAGAGGAGACTTCAGTTGGTTTAGGCAGTAATTTACTCACTGGTTAATTTTTGTTGCAATGCCTTTATTTTACCTAAGAAAATTTTGAAGGTTATGGAGTAATGATGCAAAACTTTCCTTTGGCAAAGCAATAATGGGAATGCGAGAGGGGCTAAAGTTAGCTGTGTGTTGCCCAAGGTTGAGGGAGGCTTGGGGCTTAGAGCAATAGAGACTTGAAACATTGCTTGTGTTCTTCAGTACATCTGGATGCTTTTTGCTCGATCGGGCTCACTGTGGATAGCTTGGGTTAAGCAATACTTGTTGACAGGTAGGAGTTTTTGGGTTGTGCAAACTCTAAGTTTCTATTCTTGCTCTTGGAGGATGCTTCTCAAGTTACTACCTTATGTTTTCCCTTTGCTAAAGCATGTACTTGGGGATGGTAATTCTACTTTTTTCTGTTATGAAAATTGGTGTTCTCGGAGTCCTCTATCTACCTCAGTTGGTCGTCTTCATGGTGTTCTCGTTAATGCTACAGTGGCTGAGGCGAAACTGATTTTGCGCGGTGCCTTCGGACTTGTGACAAAGAGAGGGCTAGATTATTAAAGCAAGTTCAGGATATTCCCTTGACTCATTGCTAGGACTTCGTTGTCTGGTCCGCTAGTTCTAATGGGCGTTTCTCCTTGTTCAGTGCCTGGAATCATTTGTGACATCGATTAGGCAAGTCCAATTGGTCTAAGTTTCTTTGGTTTAATCCTTGTATTCCTTGGCATTGTTTTGTTAGTTGGTTAACGATGCATCATAAGTTGTCAACCTTGGACAAAATAAGCTATTGGAGGTCAGATGTTGACCCCATTTGTAAGCTCAGTGCTACAAGGGTTGATAGCAGGTTGCATATGTTCTTTTCTTGCCCTTTTGGTCAAACCCTTTGGTCTCGAGTTTTGCTGAAATCATGCATTCATAGGCTAGTCTCTGATTGGCAGGGTGAGCTATCTTGGGCTCTTTCAAATTGAAGGGAAAAACTATTCAAATTTTCTTGTTGAAGCTATACTGGCATGCCCCAGTGTATTATATTTCGAGAGAAAGGAATTTGGTGATCTTTGCTGCTGAATCACCTTTGGAGACTAGAGTATGGGCGTTTATGATGTCTTTTGTTCCAGTTGACTTCTAGGTGTTCTAGATCTTGCGAGAAGAGTTTGCACTTTTCAGCAAAAGCAAATCTTTGCTTCGTGGGTGTTATCACCTATTGCATAATTGTTTCAAGGCTTTGTTTTGGAGTTTGAAACTTTTGTAGTGTTGCAGACTTGGGGTCTTCTGGCCCACTAGTGTGGGCTTGTATACTTCATTTTCAATAAGTCAGTAAAGGGCAACTACTGACCTTTAGCAAAAAAAAGGGGTCAAAGAAATGTTATCGCGAAAAAGTTTGATGACTTTTATTAGCTTTAATTCTCTAGCTCATTTGCTTCATTCTTCCTAGTACTTCCATAGTTATAAGTATAAATAAATACAGGGATAAGGTATAACCTTCTCCTATATGCTGTGAAAAATCATGTAGGGAAACCATTAATTAGAGCTGAGAAAGTGGGAGCTATTCTACATTATCTGGTTTCTAAAAGCATGATTGAATACAAACTTCCGTAATATAAATTTAATAAAAGACCACTTTATAGAACTCGAAAAATCGCAACCAGTCACAAATTGCCACATCAACTTATCCGACATATTAAATGCCCAATTAAATGCAGTATTAAAGTCTCGGATAAATTACATTTCATAATTTTCTCGATATGTACATACACGAAACGTGTCATCGGGAAATTATTGGTAATCTACACTAAAATATCTGTGGTTAATCGATATATTTGATATTATCTAGAATTAAAAAATATAATTTTAGATAATACGTATAATATCTTGTACAGATAAATACATGATATTATAGAAAATCTGGAGAAATACAAAATATCTCCACAAATGGATATTATCTACAAATAAAATCAGATAATTATTCATAAAATCATAATGGACGGTCAGGATCGATGCTGACCAACCAATCAGATTAAAGCACGGTGATTGACACATCAGCTCTCCTCCTCTATAAATAGAGGGCTCCTCTTCAGAAATCAACACAGAGAACAAGAGAAGGTGCCAAAGCCTAAAGAAGTTCTGGCAAAATCGAGACTCTTCAGAGCTCGTTGAAGCTCTACCAACTCGAAAAGAAACTCAAAAGACTTCGCACGGACTCATCAGATCAAGCCTACAAGCCTCGTCGATACCAGCCCTCGATCGAGACTACACTTCTCCAGCCCTCGCTTGAGCCACAAGTCGGACTCGACGGATCAAGCTCCTAGGCCCCATTGATTCCACCACCAACTCTCAACCGAGACCAAGCCATTGAGGCTTCTCTCTCTCGGGATTTCATCGGACCCAGATCTCGACCAAGATCAAGCCATTGAGGCTTTTCTCTCCAGAGATTTGACTGGACCCGCCTCTCGACCGAGACCAAGCCATTGAGGCTTCTTGCTCGAGATTCATCGAACCCACCGGATCAAGCTCAAAAGCCCTGGTGGACCACAGCTTTCCTCGATCAAGACTACGCTTCTCCAGCCCTCGCTCGAGACCAACCAAGAAAGAGAATCAAAGGAGACCATTTTCTGTATTTTCTTTGTAGAATTTCATTAGAGAAATTGTACCCGTGAAATTAATACAAATCTAATTTGTTTGCTCATTTTTCTTGTCTAAAGTTTATAGACTCGAAATTTGTTGCGCACAAATTTCTGGCACGCCCGATGGGACATTCTCTACCTCTCGTCTCTCTTTCCAAATATCAAACTTGAAGCTGCTATGGCCCCGAGAAAGTTCGTTTTCATTGACTCGAAGGACAAGAGCCGTGCTGATGATGCTACTGTAGACTCCACTGTGGAGACCCAACAGAGGGTTCACACCAGGAGCAGAGCTAGGGAGATAATGGCGCAAGGCGGAGTGATGATGAAGACCAATCCTGTCTTTGGCTCTAGCCTACCCAGTGCCTCATCGACCCCGGCAGGACAGGGTGCGAACATTGATGTGCCCGCCCTCATTGAGCAAGTGCTGGCTCAACATTTTCTGCAGGAGGAGTAAATTTCTGCAAAGGAGGAGACCACTACCGACATTGAAGACCTGTAGAGTAGTGATGACTCCGCTCCTCCACCTCAGATGGTGGCTACTGATGCCGAGAGCTCACGCAACATAGGAGTGCTATCGGTGATGATGAACAACACATCATCGCTTGAGGAACAAGTCTCCATCATGGCCAAGACGCTGGAAGGCTAGATGAAGACTATTCAAGAGCGCGATTCGCAGATCGCATACCTGATGAATAGGCTTGAGAACATGGAAGAATCAAGCCCAGTACACAACAATGCCTCAAGGCAAGTGCATGCATCAGGAGTTGTTGTAGCTGCCCCAAGAGCGCCGACTTTGGTGGAGACTCCACAGGCTGCTCCTACAGAAGGACAGACTACGGGCTCACCACTAATGTCACAACGGCAACATCATCTATGAAGACGCTATGTGTCGGTGCTGATGGTTCCATCCCTGCAGATCAATTGCAGGAGATCATCAAAGAAGCCCTCAGGGGCCTAGTACAGGCGAGTAGCTCCTCAATGACTGCATATGTCAAGCCCTACACTCATAGGATTGACATGATGAGGATGCCTGCCAACTACCAGCCACCGAAGTTCCAACAGTTCGACGGAAAAGGCAATCCAAGGCAACATGTTGCCCATTTTGTCGAGACTTGCAATAACGGAGGAACTGAGGGAGACCTCTTAGTGAAGCAGTTCGTTTGCTCATTGAAGGGCAACGGGTTCGAGTGGAACACCAACCTCGAGCCTAGCTCCATTGGTAGCTGGGACCAACTTGAGCGAGAATTCTTGAACAGGTTTTACAGTACCAAGCACATGGTGAGTATGATAGAACTCACTAGCGCCCGCCAGCTTAAAGATGAGCCTGTCATGGACTACATCCAGAGGTGGAGGAACTTGAGCCTTAATTGCAGGGATCGTCTATCTGAGGCTTCTGCCATTGATATGTGCATTCAAGGGATGCACTGGGGTTTACGCTACATCCTACAAGGGATTAAGCCCCACACGTTCGAAGAGCTTGCAACCCGTGCACACGATATGGAGCTGAGCATTAGGACAAGTGGTGTGCAAGGGCCACCTGTACTCGAGCTTGGCAAGATGAAGGAGCGCCAGGATACGAAGAAGGGGGGCAAGTCCTCCTCCAAGACAGATGGCAAGCAGGCTCTGACTGTTGCTACTGCTGCCCCAGTTAAGATCTCCAGGAAGAAGAAGAAAGAAGAGAAGGTTCCTCCCGTTGAGTAGAAGGCAAAGACGAAGCCTATGCTGGAGGAGTTGCAGAACAAGACATACCCATTCCCAGACTTTGATGTTGCAGGTATGCTCTAGCACTTGCTCGAGTTGAAGCTGATTGAGCTACCTCCAATGAAGTGTCCGTAGCAGGTGGGTCGTATGAACAACCCAAATTATTGCATGTACCATCGCCTGGTGAGTCATCCTATGGAAAGGTGCTTTGTCCTAAAGGAAAAGATCATGGACTTGAAACGCCGAGGTAAGATCACATTTGATGATGACGTGACCACCAACAACACCATTTCCATGATGGAAGAACTTGAGGAGGTGTCTTTACCAACCATCAGGTTTGACAGTCATGAGCCCATCCCAATCGAGGCAACTTACTCCTACCCGTTGCGCATCTCGAGTCCCATGAGATGCTCCACAATTGTAGCAGTAACAACGATAGTCACTAGGCCCTCCACATGTTCTGTTGTGGATCGTGTCGAGGTAGATGAGGAGGGTTGGACCCTTGTCATGAGACGGAGGAGAGCTTCAAAGCCCGCCCTACATTTGTTGCTAAACACTCAGGGGCATGCCTCACAAAAGTCACCAATCCCTCAAAAGGCACGAAAGCATGCTCCGTGCAAGGCACCCAAGGGACCAAAAGCTCGGTCCAAAATAATTCAAAGAAAGAAGAAGCCGACCTCCAAGGGAACACTTAAAACGCTTGCTGAGATCGGAGAGCCTTTCCATCAGAAGGTGAGAGTCCCAATTACATTATGGGACTTTCTTCCAAAGAAGCTGCGAGACGCAATGACTTCCTCATCCTCTTGCAACCAAACTATTGGTGAAGAGGACAAGGAGAAAAGTGAGGCTGACATCTCTCGTCCTACTCCCAAGGCAGATTGCCTTGAAGCAATCACATTTACCGATGAAGACCTTGTCCTGGGAGTCGAATCACACAATCGGCCACTCTTTGTGGCCGGTTATGTCCGGGGACAATTAATGAATCAGATATTGATAGACGGAGGCTCTGCGGTGAACATTACATGCTCGCTCAAGTCATGAGGAATCTAGGAGTGGCAGCTGATGAACTCCTAGACAGTCGGTTGATGATCCAAGGCTTCAACCAAGGGGGGCAAAGGGCTATCGGTAAATTGAAAGTTGACTTTCTGATAGATGACATGGAGTCAAGTTCGCTCTTTCATGTGATAGATGCGAAGACGACCTGCAACTTGCTCCTAGGTCGACCTGGGATTCATGAGCATGAGGTAGTACCATCCACCCTCCACCAATGCTTTAAGTACATCAAGGATGGCTACCAGAAAACGGTTGTCGCAGATGACAACCCATTTACAGAAGCTGAAGCTCACTTTGCTAATGTAAAATTTTATATCAAAAGCAAAGTGACAGGATGGGTACAGCACACATCGCCTTCGAAAGGTAAGGAGAAGTTGCGACAACTTGATGTTACTGAAGGCTTGAAACAAGAAAAGCCAGTGACAAAGAAGGCAACAACATTTGATGCTTCCTCAAGCAATAGGGAGGGAGACGAGCCAGGCGTCAAGGAAAAAAGGCCAATGCCTGTCTTGCGGTATGTCCCAAAGGGACAGAGGAAGGAAGGCGAGTCTCCCTTCACATGCATTAATGATTTGAAGTTTGAAGGCTTGGAAGGGCTAAACCTGCCCATCACAAAAATTGAAGCAGTCAAACCTTCCAGTCCTCCCTTAAAAGGGTTCAGATGACCATCGCAGGGACCACACATTATACAGGGGTCACTACCTATGAAGCGTCAAGATGGATTCGACCCCAACGCTTACAAGTTACTTGCAAAGGCTGGGTATGTCCGAGATATGAAATCATTATCAAGGTCCAACACGAGCGCCAGTGTGATAACCCAATACCAATATGCCTAGATGGATTTAACAGGGGTACATTTTATAACTCGACTTGCTAGTGCTCCTAGATTAGATCTAAAAGCTACATTGCTTATCTTATAACCTGAATTGGATCTAAATACTCTTTTACATATTCACCTCTTAGATTGGGTTTAGACACATCTTGATCTTACAACATATCTTGTTTTGAGCTTAACTATAATTGAAGATCAAATGGAATTAGATTATTGAATTAGGCATACAAATTGGCCAAGATTACATAAAACATCTAAAGGCCTATGATGAATTTGGATTGGGCTATGAAGTTTGATATAATTACTTGGATTTAGGCCCAAAGTGAAGCCCATTTCCAGCCCAGCTCTGCTTTGGACGAATTTGTGAATTGGATAATGATATATTTAGGGAAGTGGCAGAAAGTATTTGGGGAAAGAATTAGCAAAAAGTCAAAAAGAGTTGTGTAAGGGTGTGGTGACACCTGTCCTATAACTCAGCTAGCTCTCCTTCCTCAGACAAATATAGCTCACTTTAATCACCATTTGCAGCCATGGAAGCAAACAATATAGAGAGAGAGAGAGATTGCAGGTGGAAGAAGAGATCTGAAAGCCTTCCATGTAAGTTGGTTTTCCACAGTTTAAATATCAATATTTATTAGCTTTGATGTTTATTGATGTTAGCTAAGATCATTGTTAGCTTAAGTAGGTGGTGATTAGTTTATATAAGTCAGTTACGAGATTTACTTCTTTGAATTGGTATAGCAGTATTACTATTGATTGAAGGATCAATGGTATTCTAGAGATGTATTTGAACATGTTTTCAGCATCATTAGAATGATGTGATGAATATTTTAATGTGTGTGATTTAGTTAATTGATCAATGATGTTTGCTAATCTGCCATGTTTAAGTTATTGTGATTAGAGGTTAATGAGCATAATTAAGTTTAATTAAGCATGATTAGCATGATATTGTATGCTTTGTTGCTGTGTTAAGGTTTAATTGGTGTAACTAGAAAGTACCAAGCTTGGTTAGTAACATTCGATTACTACATTGCAGAGTTTTATGAGATGGCTTAGGTGGTCATAAGCTGGATTAGCATGATAAGACAAGTTTAATTATTCTTAAGAACTGTGCTTAAGCTCCATTAAGCTTGCTGAAGATGATGATCCATTTTGGATGGTTATGTGAATGGGGCATATTGCTGACATTTCTTTGATTCCCATAAGAGTGGGATATATTTAATTGACATGAATGTGCAACATTAATGTGTCACATGATCGGGCTATATAAGTGCCTAAGTGATTGAAGCATCCATAGCATGCAAGCATATGCATATCCCGCAAGGGACAAATTATACGAATATCCCTCAAGAGGGATGTCCCGGAAGGGACGAATGGCCACTGATCAGTTGGTATATGTTATAGGAAAGTTGATACAACAGGTTCCCATGAGGAACACGATGATATGATCCCGGAAGGGATGAACGGATCACTGATCGGTTGGTAATGTTTACGATTACCCGGAAGGGTCCACTGGCCAGTCAGTTACGCGCATGCATCCACAAAGCTAATAGGTCATTAGATAGTTGTTGAATATTGCACTCACTCATGGTTCCACTAAATTATATGATCTTGCATAATCAAGTTATATTGTTGCCTGTGCAAACCTATATGGTGTCTACAAGTAAGTATGAATACTTCCTGGTGGTTGAATGTTGCTTCTATTGTGAATTGAAATGATTGTACCGAATAGCTTTCACTGTAGTTTATGGATTTTAATGTTTGAACTATGGATTGTCAACTTACTGAGCAATGCAAGCTCACCCTTTGATTTTAACATCTCAGATCATAAGAGTTGAAGTTTGGGACTAGGTGCGGTGGATATACCTAGAAGTGTTTTTGAAGTCGTTCGTTTGGATAGAAGGTACCTATAGTGGTCAGCCATGGTGATCCTTTTGGATAAGTCTCTTCAAGGGTCTACATAGGATGTAGGACATGAATATGGACTTAATTTCAAGTCTTGTACACATGTAAATGCAAGTAAAAGAGTTGTAATAACAATTGAGTTTCTTATGGTATAGTTCGCTCTGAATGATCAAGTACGAGTTGTTTTAATCGGGCATGAAAGGAATAGGGTTAATTCGGTGCACTACAATGTTTTAAACGAGTCACACTCTTACACAACCTTATTTGATCGATCATGATTGGTCATGGCCACGAATCAAGTCACGGCTTGATTCGGGTCGTGACAGCCAGCATGTCCAGTACGAAAGGGTTGACCAAGACGCAGGCTACATTGAAGGAGCAGGGGTGCGCTGTTGGAAGCTCACGAGCCAGTTTGGGTTATACTCCATCCGAACCCATACGCTTCCCTATAAGGAAGGCCTCTACAAAGTATATCTCTGCAGAGGGTGAAGATGAGCCAGAGCCAGAGCTAGAGCCAGAGCTAGAGCTTGTGTTATCTACAAGGCCTTCCGTGTTCGATCGTTTAGGTAAGCGTCCTAAGAGGTCATCAGTCTTTGACAGACTAGGAGAGACTCCCGAGGAAACTGAAACTCGGGAAACCAGGAGGCCGGTCAGGCAAAGGCTGGGCATGACTTCACGGGCTTGCCAAACTGTTGGAATGACAATGGGGCAAAGCGAGAGCGCAGAACCTCTGTCCATTGGAGCAAAGTCGCTTCAAAGCGCTATCCCATCTAGGATGAAGAGGCGCTTGGAGCTAGACATGATAGTCAACAAGACACTAAGGGCAAACACTCGAGTGGTAGTATGGACTAAACCAAATGACGATTGCAGTCAAGGCACCGATGATGAGGCCATGTCATCTTGTCATGTCACCATCCAAGACATTGATGAGGACAAGACTCAAGAAGCAGAAGTGGAGGAGGCCCCAGATGCCTTGGAAGAAGGAGGGCAAGCTACTGTCGATGAGTTGAAAGAGGTCAACTTGGGGACTAAGGAAGAACAACGCCCGATCTTCCTCAGCGCAAGCCTAAGTCCAGAAGAGGAAGAGGCTTGCGTCATACTTTTGGCTGAGTATAGGGATGTTTTTGCATGGTCCTACCAAGAGATGCCAGGGTTGGATCCAAAGATCGCAGTACATTGCCTCTTCGTCAAACATGGAGTGCGGCCAATCAAACAAGCATAGAGGCGATACCATCCCAGATTACGACCTCAAATAACGGCTGAAGTAGGGTTCATTCGAGAGGTTTCCTACCCCTCTTGGATTGCAAACATCGTACCGGTGAGAAAGAAGAACGGCCAAATTCGCATCTATGTGGACTTTCGTGACCTCAATAATGCATTTCCTAAGGATGACTTTCCATTACCCATCACGGAGATCATGGTTGACGCAACAACTGGTCATGAAGCCCTGTCCTTTATGGATGGGATGTTTGGTTACAACCAAATCCGCATGGATCCAAAAGACGAAGAGCTAACAGCATTTCGGACCCCGAAAGGCATTTACTGCTACAAAGTTATGCCGTTTGGATTGAAAAATGCGGGGGCAACATATCAAAGGGCAATGTGGAAAATATTCAATGATATGCTTCACAAGCAGGTTGAGTGCTATGTTGATGACTTGGTTGTGAAGTCCAAGAAAAGGGAAGAACATTTAATAGATCTTCGAAAAGTGTTCGACCGTCTGCGTCGTTACTAGTTCAAGATGAACCCTTTGAAGTGCGCATTCGGGGTTACATCTGGCAAGTTTCTTGGGTTCATCGTTCGGCATCGTGGAATCGAGATTGATCCTTCAAAGATTGATGCAATCTTAAAAATGCTCGAGCCAAAGAACCTTCATGAGCTCAAAAGCCTACAAGGGAAGCTCGCATACATTTGTTGTTCCATTTCCAACCTTGCCGGCCGCTATCAACCCTTCAATCGACTCATGAAGAAGGATGTAGAGTTTGTCTGGGACAATGCTTGCAAGAATGCTTTCCAGTGTATAAAGGAATATCAGCTTAAGCCACCTGTCTTACAAGCTCCGATACCAGGTCGACCACTCATACTCTACCTTTCAGCTCAAGAACGTTCCTTGGGCGTCCTCCTCGCACAAGAAAATGAGGATAAGAAGGAGAGTGCCCTTTATTACCCGAGTCGAACCTTGGCTGTGGCAGAAATTAATTACACGCCGATCGAGAAAATATGTTCGGCCTTGATCTTCTCTGTCCAAAAGTTGTGACATTATTTTCAGGCACATTCAGTTCAACTCATCTCAAGGGTAAACCCTCTCAAGTACATCATGTTCGGCTCTGACTTTTTAGGACTTGTAGGGAAGTGGGCATTGTTGTTGCAAGGGCTCGAAAGTGTCTACGTACCTCAAAAGGCAATTAAAGGGCAAGCTCTTGCGGATTTCCTTGCTGACCTTCTGATTCCTGATACTTGGAACTTCTCGGATGATTTACCTAACGAGGATGTTATGCTCATTGAGGTGACACCACCGTGGAGAATGTACTTCGACGGAGCAGCAAGCAGACATGGTGCAGGGGCAGGAGTCGTCTTTGTCACTCCAGAAGGGGATGTGTTACCTTATACTTTTGCCCTTACCGAAAGGTGCTCCAACAATGTTGCCGAGTACCAAGCACTAATTCTTGGGCTCGAGATGGTAGTAGAAAAGAATATTGCTGAGCTTAAGATCTTCAGGGATTCCAAGCTAGTCATGAATTAGCTCCTCTCGATGTACGAGGTGAAGAAGCCTGAGTTGATCCCATTTGCTCAATATGCTGGCAAACTCCTTTAGCAATTCGAGCATTTCACGTTAGCACATGTTCCCAAGGAATCGAATAAGCAAGCTGATGCACTTGCTTGCTTGGCATCTGCCCTCACTTTGACGGGAGAAGAAATGAAGGTCCCGATATGCCAATGATGGGTTGTTCCTCCAGTGGACAATGCTCAAGGTGATGATGAATGTAGAGCAATGTCAGTCTATGAAATTGATAAGGAAGATTGGAGACAGCCTCTGATCGATTACTTAGAATACAGCAAGTTGCTAGACAACCCCAAGCGTAAAACTGACATAAGCATCGTGCGCCTCAGTTTATTTATTTTAAGGGGTACCTTTACCGGCGATCTTTTGATGGCATCTTGCTAAGGTGCCTTGACGATGATGAAACTTCAAAGGCATTAGAGGAGGCGCACTCTGGAGTTTGTGGTGCTCACCAATCGAGTCCAAACTTCACTTCCAACTCAAGAGGATGGGATACTATTGGCCTACCATGGTGAAGGACTGTGTGGACTATGCAAAGAGATGTCAAGCATGTCAGGTCCATGCAAACTTCATTCACCAACCACCGGAACTGCTACATCCCACAGTAGCCTCGTGGCCCTTTGATGCATGGGGCTTAGATGTCATCGAACCGTTGACACCAAAGTCATCCGGTGGGCATGCATATATCCTTGCTGCTACTGACTACTTCTCCAAGTGGGCTGAAGCTGCCCCATTTCATGAGGTGAAAAAGGAGACAATGATCAACTTCATACGTGGGAACATCATATTTAGATACGGTGTGCCTCGGTATATTGTCACTGACAATGGAAGACCATTCTACAACAAGGTCATGGACAAACTTTGTGAAAACTTTGGCTGCAAGCAGTACAACTCCTCCGCGTACAACGCAACAGCAAATGGGCTTGCCGAAGCATTCAATAAAACTCTCTGTAGTCTCCTCAAGAAGATAGTTAACAAGTCAAAGAGAGACTGGCATGAGAAGATTGGTGAAGCTTTGTGGGCATATCGAAAACATTTCGAACCCCAACACAGTCCACTCCTTGTTCGTTGGTATACGGGGTTGAAGCTGTTCTCCCACTAGAGCAGCAAATACCATCTTTGAGAATAGCGGTGCAAGAAGGGCTCACGAGTGAAGAAAATGCAAAGTTACGACTCGAGGAGCTAGAGGCGTTAGACGAGAAAAGGCTCGATGCTCAAGAACGTCTTGAATGCTACCAAGCTCGGATGTCTAAGTCCTTCAACAAACATCTTCGCGTACGCTCATTTCAAGTTGGAGACTTAGTCCTCACAATGCGAAGACCCATTGCTGTCATGCACCGCACAGGGAATAAGTTTCTTCCTATGTGGGATGGCCCATACATTGTTAAATAGGTATACACGAATGGAGCTTACAAGTTGGTCGACAAAGATGGCTTGCAGATTGGCCCTATCAATGGGAAGTTTCTAAAGCGCTACTACGCGTAAAGCATCTCTGAATGTTCCCTTCATTGAACTACGTAATGACTTGATCCCTCACGAGGGTACGCAGGCAGCTTTGACTACACTGGTTAAGGTTCAGTCACATCATCAAAAAAAAAAACTCTTTCTTGAACTACGTCAGGACCTGATCCCTCACAAGGGTACGTAGGCAGTCTTGGCCACATTGGTCAAGGTTCGGTCACATTAAAAAAAAAAAAACATAAGGTTTGATGCTTGTCTTGATACAAGCTTGAGCATTCATTGATGAGCAACTGAGGGATAGAGTTGTAGGTAAAAAAAATGCACTTTATTCAATTTGTCAAATCCAAAGTAAAAAAAAAAAAGACCTAGATATTCCTTTAAAAAAAAAGGAGACCTACGGCTGCCACTCGAGGCTCTTCAAAGTTTCCCTCTTCACCCTCACCAGCTCGCGCAATTCCTGCAGCGTGTTCGCCTCTGCTTCGGACATATGAGACTCAGTCCTCACAGCTTCCGCCTCAGCCCTAATAGCAGAGGCATCGGCTTGCCTTACTTCTAACTCGCTGGAAGCCTCTTTGACGAGTGTGTTGGCATCCTCTAATTCCCGGACCTTTTCTTCCACCTTTGCTTTCAAAATGGCGAGTTATGAAGATACGTTGTCACGTGCGATGATGAGGGCCTTCAAGTGCTTAGCTACCTCCTCCTCTAATGTCGTCTTCTGGGAAAGTTGTGCTTCAACTGCTGTCATACACTCAATGTGCTTGGCAATCGAGGGTTTAACACCTACTGAACCCTCTAAAGTCGCCAGACAACTCACACAGTCTAAGTAGTTCTCCACATCCTTACACACCAAAGCAAAGTCCACGGAGGAGATCTCTTGGATTCTCATCAACACCTTCGTACTTTCACCTTGGAGTAAATAGGCCTCATCAAGAGACAAGCGTTTTAGCTTCTTGTGAATGCTATCCCACAAGATTGATGCCAGAGCTCGTTCACCTGCTGCTAAAACATCATTTGCCGAGAAGACCGAAAATTGCGAGGCATCACATGATATGGCAGGGGCAACTTGGTGCGAATCTAAAATCATGATGGTGGCTTGTGCACTGACATCACGAACGGGTTGGGGATCTATGCTATTGATACCTTCATCTGCTTCATGAGCAATAGCTGCCGTGACTTCACATCCCCATTCTCGTTGCTGTTAGCCCTCTCTTGTAAATTTTGGGGGTAAGGCTTGGAAACTGAAAACTCAGTGGTTTCCAAGATGCCATCCACATCCAGATCTAAGCAAGCCTGAAGGGTATGCTCAGTTAGAATGTTGCAAGGTTAAAAAAAAAGGGGAAAGAAAAGAGATTAAAAAAATGAATACCAAAGTCGCAAGGTCGTGGGGGATAGGAGGAAATGAGTGATGCGAATCTGCATTATCTCCTTCGGAACCATGAAGTTTCCGCTTCTTCCTTTTGAAGTGGCAATTCCCACCATCGCTATTATCCTCATGCTCGACTGTCCCTACAAAATTGGGAAAGATAAGCACAATTTTATTATGAGGGATGTATTGCAAAAAAGAGTGACATGTATACCATACTTGACATTCTCTTAGAGGCTTGACCTTCCCCTCTAGACCCTTTACTTTGGTCGAGACTATCACCGAGGGCAGTTGGAGCATTGCTAGAAGATCTAGTTTTGGAGATGGGAACGGGTCTCTTTTCTCTTGTCGTGTTTGCATCTCCTTTACCAGCGGACACTTGGGATGATATGCTAGCAATTAGTGTGTCTATCCCTTCCAAAATAGGCAGGCTAAAACGGTGCCTCCAACCTTCATATCTTGCACTTGTATAGTTCTTGAGATCTTCGGAAAATTCTAGGAAATATGCCTCGGAGAATGTCTCGAGCTTGGTAGATCTCAGCCATACGTGAACACCATCTTCAAGCGATGAGGAGCGAATGTCTTCCTTCAAATTGCTTGTCGTGTCTTGACAAAGCCTGAACTGGCAAGCAAAGTACCATGGGCTATAAGGTTCCACGATGAAATGGTCACCATTCCTCAAAGTCAAGTAGCATGAGCGTATGCTCATAAAAAGATGATGGCGATACGAGGGCATTTTCTTGTCCACAACACGAAGTGGTCTCTTAACCTTATAAGGAAACCACTGGATAGCCGACCCTCCATGAATCAACTCCCCGAGCACTACGTTCAGAATAGGACCTTGCGCTACCCTCACCTGAGTACTGGCACATTAAAGGGCCACGAATCTTGCTTGGGAGAGGGAAGCGGGTTGAGAAATAATATGCCAAACAACCATAAATGTAATGAAAAGGAAGACACGCCTCATCTTTACCAACAATGGGAGCTCGGGCTATAGTACCCAGCCTGTGATAAATCTGTGCCAACATAGGGATAGTAAGGCAAAAAGATCTGCCATGTGCAAGTAAGCTAGAAACCTTGAAAGTCCCGGGGCGGATAACTCCAACAGGCTTTTGAGGGAAGACGAAGATAGAAAGCCAACAAGCAAGGAAGGCGGCAAGATATGTCTCCGAACGCAAGTGTGTCTCAACACTTAACTCGCAGAAAGCATCTTCTTCTTCACAAGTTCGGTCTCCCACGTTTGGAAGATGGCCAGAGGGGTTGTATGTTTCCTCAGAATGAAACTTGCGTACTCTCCGAGGAGGACGCTTCGCATAACGTGTTCTTCCTTGATACCAGAAATTTATCCACCCGATGGCCGAGACATGTGGAATTTTGTTTTTGCTCCTGCAAAGTTTATGAAAGGCAGCAAACAAGTATTCACAAGTTTCTAGTAAGAGTCTGTGACCCCTGTCATCACTAGTTAGCTCGCGGTGCCCAGGTACCGTTTCCTCGTACATCTGGTCAGTTATGGAGAGTTTTCCAAGCAGCCCGATGTCATAAAGAGATATTGATAATGACCCTTGTGAAGTCTCTGTAGTGTTGGTGTTCGAACACCATGCTTCACAAAATGCACGGATTATGTCGATGCTGCAATCATACGTATGTAACGAGCATGTGATTGCATGTTGAAGCTCCGTTTTGTTTAATAGCTCACCACAACGAACCAAAACACATTCGAGCCATTCCCAGTAGTTGGGAGCATAAGTGAACTTGCCAGTTGGCCTGAATTGTGAATCCCACAAGGCTTCTCTGGAGATTATCCGCTGTCTCAAAGTGGTCCGAGAACTCGACTCGGCCGATAACTTATGCAGAGATGAGCGCAAGAACTAGCCTTTTGAGGACTTGTTAGCACCCATTGACGCTTCATAAGTCCATTGAGGTTGGTGGCCAAGTTCTTCAAGAGTAATGGAGCTATGTGAAAGATTGCTCCCGAGCGCTCGATCAACAAGCAGGTTGAGGCAGCCCTCCGGCTTGTCTCTAGGATGGTTCGCAATGGCAAGATATTGCCCATCACGCTATGTAAAATTCTTGAAAGTCACCATTAGTACCTAAAAAAAAGAGAAGGGAAAAATAAGTGTAACAAACATTAAAAAAAAAAAGGGTGCACAGTCAAGGCATGGTTAAAAAAAAAGTGGATCATCATGGAATTTTGTTTCAAATCCCATTCGCTAAGACAATGCAAGCATTTGTGCTTCTCATAATGATGGTGAAGCAGCACTTGTCATCCTCTAGGTGATGATGAGTACATTGACACCAAGTTAACCGTAAGTAGACTGTAGGATTAAGTCAACTAAAAGTCAAGTTGACCGCGAACAGGCCTACAGGCTAAGTTGGCATGAACACTTCTTGTCCTCATAGCGACGACGGAGTGTGGTCCTCACGAATAATGGGGAGGCACTTCGACGCCAAGTTAGCTGTGGGTAAGCTATAGGGTCAAGTCGACCAAAGTCAAGTTGACCCCGAACAACTTACGGGCTAAGACGGCACGAGTGCTTATCCTCCTTGCAAAGACGACAAAGTGCAGCCCTTGCTAACAATGGAGAGGTACGTCAACGCCAACTTAGCCGTGAGTAAGTTGTAGGGTCAGGTCAAACTAAGTCGAATTGACCCCGAACGACTCACGGGCTAAGTCAGCATGAGTGCTTATCCTCGCAGTAAAGATGGAGCTCTGTCCTCAAGGCGATGATAAGGGCGTCGCACCAAGTTAACTGTGAGTAAGCCGTAGGGTCAAGTCAACTAAGTCAAGTTGACCCCAAACGACTTACAGGCTAAGTCGGCAAGATCGCTTATCCTCCTTGTAGTGACAACAGAGTGCAGTCCTCATGAACAATAGAGAGGCACGTTGGCGCCAAGTTAGCCGTGAGTAAGCCGTAGGGTCAAGTCAACTAAAGTCAAGTTGGCCCCAAACAACTCACAGGCTAAGTCAGCACGAGCGCTTATCGTCCTTGCAGCAAAGACGGAGTTCGGTCCTTAAGGCAATGGTGAAGTGTGTTGACACCAAGTTAACCGTAAGTAGATCGTAGGGCCAAGTCAATAAAAAGTTGAGTTGCCCCTGAACGATCCTACAGGTTAAGTTGGCATGTAACACTTGTCTTCATGACTGTAGCAGAATCATGTATGAAACAAAAGTTTCTCAACATAAAAGAGATCATGGTTCGCATGCAGTAAGAAGGGGGACCAAAGCCATGCACGTACATGCATATGTACGTTAGAAAGTAGATAAAAAAAGAGCCCGGGGAAAAGAAGTTTCACCAAGTCCGTTCGTTGCCTTGTTATGCAAGCCGATTTCTTCTTAAATTAAGGACAAAGTGAAGAACCCTGCAACAGAGGATCATGATTAAACAATTCAACGAACCCACAAGAAAATCGTTTGGTGCTTTTTCAAATAAACTGAAAATAGTTTGGTCAATACGCCTCGAAGTGTCTCCACTTGAACAAGGAGGTGACTGAGGAGTTTGACTGGTGATATTTCTATTGGAGGGTGACCCGAAGACTTTGTCACCGAACTCGCTAGGACAAGCGGTCTCTAAGTCTTTTGAGCCGCCACTTTGTCCAAAGTTATTTAGCTTGATTGGTGGCCGAATAACGCAGATGGTCTTGAATCAAAAGGATTGACTTTTTCGGAGCATCAGGAGGGTCAGAAAACTTGCAACAAGGGAGGTCAGGGCAACTCGCTTAAGTGCGCCTGGGAAAGATCAATGCATCAGTCGTGAAAGTATATGTCCGACAAACACAAAAAAAAAAAAAAAAAGTGGAGTCACGAGAGAGGCTTACAAATTATTACTTGCACATGGAGTATACTCCTGAAAGCTGACTAGAGAAACTCAAGAGATGAAGTTTGTCGTTAAGCAAAATTAGAAAAGTAGAACTTGGCTGACTTCGAAAGCGCTGTATGGAGACGAGAGGAGGGGGCCGGTAACTGCACAAACTATGAATATACAGAGTGACCGGAAATCAATTCCGAGCTCGAAGCAGATATTTTTTCCAATATCATCTTAGATCCATTGTTGAGATTTGAAGATCGTGATAACCGATTTCAAAAAAATTTTGGATATTAAATTGATATGGTTCAAATGAATCTTCAAAATATATATATATATATATATATATATAAGTTTTAGTTGGGATTTTAAAGATGCATCGTCAATCTAAATCCCATCTTGCGTCACAATCGTTGATTTCGGCACACGATCCATGCTTTCATCCTGATTGAAAGGAAGCAGAGATGTCAAAAGGATCTATTCGATAAGATCAAGTGGACCATAATTTTTATAAGTCCAATTGACGTTGTCAAACACAGTCGCAAGATATCCCATTACCAAGTAACAGAAATCATGAGCGGGCTTTAACTATCATTAGGCAAAAGCCCACGTTGCATGAGGTCATTAATGGGCCGAATTGCCAGAAGGCAGAAAAACACATACTGCTTGAGGTCATGGGCTCGCCCATTTTCCTGAAGATTAATCAAAGGATGAGCACCTCGGGCCGCCAGTACTACAAATGGTTGAACTTTCCCACACATGTAAGCACGAACTGCGACATGCAAAGAGGACAAAATTTCGAGACGTGCTCACATCACACTCGGTCAAAATGACTCGTGCACAAGTCTCGAGGGGGCATTTGTAGAACTCGAAAATCGCAACCAGTGACAAATTGCCACTTTACTTATCCGACATATTAAATACCCAATTAAATGCAGTATTAAAGTCTCGGATAAATTACATTTCACAATTTTCTCGATACGTACATACACGAAACGTGTTATTAGGAAATTATTGGTAATCTACAATAAAATATCTGTGGTTAATCAATATATTTGATATTATCTAGAATTAACAAATATAATTTCAAATAATACGTATAATATCTTGTACAGATAAATACATGATATTATAGAAAATCTGGAGAAATAAAAAATATCTCCACAAATGGATATTATCTACAAATAAAATCAGATAATTATTCATAAAATCATAATGGACGGTCAGGATCGATTCTGATCAACCAATCAGATTAAAGCACGGGGATTGACACATCAGCTCTCCTCCCCTATAAATAGAGGGTTCCTCTTCAGAAATTGACACACAGAACAGAAGAGAAGGTGCCAAAACCTGAAGAAACTCTGCTAAAATCGAGACTCTTCAGAACTCGTCGAAGCTCTACCGACTCGAAAAGAAACCCGGAAGACTTTGCATGGAATCATCGGATCAAGCCTACAAGCCCCGTCGATACCAGCCCTCAATCGAGACTGTGCTTCTCCAACCCTCGCTCGAGCCACAAGCTGGACCCGACGGATCAAGCTCCCAAGCCCCATTGATTCCACCACCAACTCTCGACCGAGACCAAGCCATTGAGGCTTCTCTCTCTCGGGATTTCATCGGACCCAGATCTCGACCGAGATCAAGCCATTGAGGCTTTTCTCTCTAGAGATTTGACCTGACCCGCCTCTAGACCGAGACCAAGCCATTGAGGCTTCTTGCTTGAGATTCATCAAACCCACCGGATCAAGCTCAAAAGCCCCGGTGGACCACTGCTTTCCTCGATCGAGACTACACTTCTCCAACCCTCGCTCGAGACCAACCAAGAAAGAGAATCAAAGGAGACCATTTTTTGTATTTTCTTTGTAGAATTTCATTAGAGAAATTGTACCCGTTAAATTATACAAATCTAATTTATTTGCTCATTTTTCTTGTCTAAAGTTTATGGACTTGAAATTTGTTGCGCACAAACTCTACTCTATCAATAGCTTTTGAAAAATCTACATCTAAACCCATCCAACCATTTTTTGACATAGACTTGTTCATAAGATATATAACCTTATGAGCCAAAATACCATTCCCGTTTATCCATTTCCCTTTAAGAAATGCTATTTGGCATAGGAAATTAATTTGTTTAAAACTGCTTTCAAATTGTTTGCAAGGATTTTTTATATAACCTTGTAGCATTTGTTGTTTAAACTTATTGGTCTCAAGTCTGTAAAACTATCTGTATTCTTTTTTTCAATTAAGATAACGAAAGTAGTGTTTCATTCTTTTATAATGAATCCTGTCTTAAAATAATTTAAAATTGAGTTAACAAGATCTGATTTAATAATCTGTTTACAATTTTTATAAAAGGAAGATGGCATGCCACAGGGTCAGGCGTCTTTAAGGGCTCCTTGCTTTTTATGATATTCTGTTTCTTCAATTTAGGAGCGGTGAGCTTGTGATTCTCTTCTTGACGAATCATAGGCTAGATAAGTTCATTAATATTGTGTAGGAAGTTCGGCTGATTAGTTTTAAATAGGTTTTGAAAATTTTTCGTAAAATATTTCCTTAGTTCATATTGATTAAATATTCACTAACCATATTCTTTTTTAATGGCACTATTATGTTGCATCTTCTTCTAGTTATGGTAGAGAGATGGAAATTTTTGGCATTTCTATCCTCATTTTTAACCATAACTCTCTTGATTTATGTTGCCATATTTTGTCTTCCCTTTTAAGAAGTTCTTACAACTTTGATTTTAAGTGCTTTTCCATTTCCTTTTTCCACAAGATAGTAGTTGTCTTTGGATAGTGTTAATTGCTTGGATGGTCTCTTGTATTCTTATGTCACAATTCCTAAAATGCTTTAAGTTACATTCTTTTAAGGTTGTCTTGGTGTTTCTTAGCTTCTTGCATAATTTATACGCATAAGAGCCTGCAAGGTTAACTTTTCATGCTGATTTATTACTTCTTTACATGTGGGATTTGTACTCCAAATAGCCTCAAATCGGAAGAGGTATGGAGTTTTCGAGGTATCTTACCTCATCTTAAGAAGGTTGGTACCGTGATATGAACTTAAGGTTTGGTAAGTGAATTAACCCTGCTTTGGGAAATGAAATTTTCCATTTTTTGGTAGTTATGTCTCTATCTAGTATTTGTCCTATACGGTTTATGCCAAATATAATGTTCCTCCATGGATAAATATCGCCATTAATTCCAAGACCTATAGTTCTTGCATTCATTAAAAATTTTCTTGAAAAATTTTTCATTAAAAAAATTTCCAAGAAATTTCTACTTGCTGTACCTAGAGTATGACCACATAGTTTTTCATCTATGGACATAAATCAGCCAGCCGAAATCAGGTATGCTTTTAACCTTTCCACAGGAATCTCGAAATAAAGGAAACAACTAAAAAACTATTACTATCTTGTAATAATCGAGAGTTTCGAGTTTCGAAGATGGGTCTCAAGTAGAGTGGTAGCAATCCCACACACAATAAATGGGAATTTGTGGATGGTATGTGGGCTTGACGGGAAAATTCCAAAATTATTACGTTCTCTTTAAAAATGCTGCGAGATAGGGGATTGATCATGCTCAAATTTTTAAGTGAAAGAATAAGAGATGGCTTTGGAATATGTCAAGTTCTATTATCAAAGTTCCAATTTTAAGGAAATTCATTTTTTCGCGCTTAATTGCTGAGAAATACATAAGAGTCATATGATGGACTCAAGATAATGAGTTATCAAAGTCACAACCTTAGGAGCTGCCTGATTACGATTATTCAGCCCCTTATGAGTTTTGCACATTGCTTATCTTGACTTTGATTGCCAAATGCATCGAAGATTTAGGGTAAGGGAAAATGGATACCCAGTCAGCAAGGCCTGGGGATAGCACCTCGATTGGACTTGGCATCACCAGCCCCACTATCCATGTTTTCCATGGAATCTCGGTTCGTCCAAAGGTGAGTGTCACATACCCTACCTTTGCAATGTAAGTAGAAATAAAATTGTGTACAGACAAGGAAATGCAAAGAGATGCTCAGAGATGTCTTCATGCAATGTAATCAGTGATCAATCAAACCCATCATAAAGGACAGAGCCATCCTTATAGCCCATAGTCCTACATGATTTTAGCTTCGGGTTTGCAAACCATTAAATAGCTCTGGTGCTAATGAGTACTTGAAATTCAAATCCTATTTTAGTAAGCGGTAAATCAATCCTTTTACCACAATAACTCCTATGGAGGCACCTTAGAATGGTGTAACACCTAGACGTGTGCCAACCTTCCATCAGCATCTCCAATATCCCTATGTTACTACTTCACTGATTGTGCCAACGTCACTTCATTTTATAGGAAGAAAAAGGGGAAAAAAGATTGTTCTGGCGTGTTGAGACATCCATGCAATGGGTGTTGAGGTATCTATAAGTTGTCACTTTTATTAGAAATACTCAAAATCAAATCAAAATAGAATCTTTACCATTGAGAAGGTTCCAGATCCTGGTTTCAAATGGCTAGGGATAAATCCGAGGGCGGTCCTCTGTATATATCTATTTTGAGTTCTTGGGAGTGGAGATACTCTTGTACACTTTTTGTTGGCCTCCCTCTACCACCTCCCTTTTCTCCCTCTTCCAAATTAGGAAAGTTTCCTTTTATAAGTACCAAGGAGGCAAGGATAGGGCTCAACATCGTTCGCCACTAATTTGTGGCAGAGAAATTCTCTGCAGATTTTCTGTAGTCTTACAACTAGGATCATCATTTCGATTTCAATGGTTGAAACATTTATACAATCCAATAATATATGTTGTAACTTGAAAATTTGTGTATAGTTTTACACTGTTGGTTTTAGAAATTTTTCCTTCTAAACTTGTCGGGCACGTTCAGTGGGCTTTTTTCTAATGAAATACTTTGAATTTTAGAGGAAATTCACCTAAATTTTTGGGTCATAGAAGAATTCTCATGGAATTTTTGTGAGGCAACTAGATTATCATGTAAATTTCTGAGATTTTTGTGAGTAAATTTCCCGTGAAAATTAGATGAGAAAAGGGTACTGATAAAAATGAAAAGATTATCGACATCAAAAACGAATGTAGAGCAGGTAAAACACATTTACAACGAACCTTTTCTTACGGAAATCTAATGATATTTCACAAAATTTTTAAAATATTAAATACATTAACTATTGAATTAATTGTGCAAATATTGACAATATTTCAAAAATATTAAACATTTAATTCAAAATTAGCTCACATAACTAATAATGTTAGTATGTTTGAATTAATATGTATAAGTTACATATTGTGAAAGGTCATCCAAATATCATAGATAGCATAAGATGTATCATTAACGTCTATGGTTGAGCTTCATCATCTGTCTGGGCCGGGAGTCATCCATCAGGGGGTAATATATGGTTTTGGAGGGAAGTGGGATAGTGGTATGTCCCCGGTTGTTGTGGAAGGGATTGTTACTGTGATTGAGATGGTATTGTCATCTGCTCTAGCCATTACATTAACATAGTTAGTTGTGCCCGATTCATGAGAAGCATCTGCTCTAGCAGCTATCACAAGTCATGCATCTTCATTGACTCACATTTCTACATTCAGTTGTATAATGTTTTGCGTCATCTCCTATATTTGTGCTTCCTAAGCATTGGAACACATAATGTTCTTAGGAGGACCGGTAACGCCTAAGCCATATATCTACCTCTTCATTTTACTATAAGCTTTCTTTCATGCTTCCATTAAAAACTTATGGTTGTTGGGGCTGTTCTGTCCAACCTTCAATGCCCCTTCTGCACTCACATCCCGCACTGCATGTCTTAACTCTTCCTACATCATTAGAATCAAACCAAGAAAAATTAGCCATAAGAAACTTACATTCTCAAAACAACAAAATCTCCATTGATCGTAACAAAATAACACCACCATAGTACTCTTAAGGGCAGGTATGAATTCGATTATCTATCACTGTCACATATTTACACGTGTCAAAATATAGAAAAACCTTACACAGTAAATTCATTACATATGACAAAATTTTTGTACTATTAAAAATAAGGATGCAAAATACAAGAGGCCTACTCGGATGATGATTAGGACGATCCAAGGGTCAGAAAACTCCACAAGTACTTAAGCAAGCCCGAAAGGATGCCTGTAATAATCCAACCATGCGGGCTCGACTAACCATGATCACCCATGTCGTGTCATCCACCTCATGCCAATGCCGGTTGATGCTCCTTCACAAGAAGTAGGGGTGGAAGTGGTACGAGATAGGTTTTTTTTTTTTTTCCGTAAACAGGGGTTCCAACCTTTTTTGAGCCTTTTTTAAATTGAGTGGGTCCTAACTTTTTAATATAATTAGGTTGAGATTATAATTTCAATTGAATTAAAACGTTTACAAATTTATTAAAACATATACATTAAATTTATGTTGTATAATATTTAGCTGGATAAGGTTATCTATTTTTTTGTTCTAATATACGAAAAATTAATTGCACTTCTAATTAATTTCAGGGCAGCTTGAGCCCGTTGGTTTCTTTAGCTCAGGGGCCGACTTTTCCAGGCCGGTTTTCCCTCCCCTAAAAATCCAACTAATTTTCATGTAAATCTCCAAAAATTCAAATTTTTAGGTTAGTATTCGTCGGTTTTTTTATTTTTCGATTTTTCAAAATTTTTATTTATACTACTAACAAGAACCGATGTTCAACTAATTTCCAGCGGACCTGAAGGTTGCGAGACAAATGAGGGTGCACGTAATGGGGCTATTGGCTCGGCCCTAATCGATAGCTCACTGAGGCCCAATTACACCTTCCATCTTGGACAGCCGACTAGGCTGATAATGCACGTCGACATAGGCCTACACGGGAGAGGAGCTCCTGTGACACTATATGCAGGACTCCATAGTAAGCACGGCGCACTCCCATGCACCAGCTGCTCGCGTGCTCTTTCTTTTCTTTCCAAAAAAATTTAATTATAATTTTAAATCAGAGTGAATTTTTTTGTCACCGCTTACAACATTTAGTTGTAAATTTCCTTTTCATATAATATTATATAGCTTATTCAAGGAAAAAATATTATATAAATTAGAACTTTACGGTGCATGTAAAATCTTTGCTTCAAGAAAAAGATGATTTAGTATAGTGGTACCATTTTTAACCTGAAATTAAGAGATTCTAACTTCAATTTTCATTGTAGGATTTCATGTGCCCTTTATTCCCCTTTCTTCTATCATCTTCTTAATTTATGTGCCTCCTCTATATATATATATAAAAAAAAAAAATCTTTACTTCAAGAACCAGGAATTCTTGGAGTATAACTAACTTTACAATTATTTTACGTATACTATATAGACCTCATTCTCTATACAAAAATAAAAGAAAAGTAAATAAAAGTGAATTATGAAGAAGCTAATTAGATTGCTAATTTATAATGCAGTGTAACTTTATTTATTGATTTTCTTTATTGGACTTGATAATGTGACATGTTTTAATAGTGGGCAATTAAAATACATGAGTTGATAATATTTAAAAAATCAATTTTTTTGGCCATGTTGTTATGGGATGAGATAGTAGAATGAAAGCAATTAAAGTGGAAGTTATTTTGCTGCTAATTTTATAGTTATGGAGTGAGACGAAAAATGAAAAGAAAGAACCGTATGAGAGAAGACGGAAAAAACAATAGTAGAGAAATATTTGATAATTAAATTTCACACACCTATTTTTTATTAATTTGATAAATGTTATCAATTAAATTTTACACGTTAATCGGTATTTTAGACTGAAAAGGTACCAAAATCCCAAATATTGCACATGCTAATACTAGACTAGTTTCCAATTTATTTTATATTTTCACTGACACAACAATATCATGTTTCCATGTATCAGAAAAAATTCATTATAATTAAAATTTTTCCAAATTTTAACACCTTCTTTCCAATTAAAACAGGTCCCAATATGCATTTAGGGCGAGTTTGGAATCTTTTCCAATTTTATGTTTCTCCTAGCAACTATTTCTCTTGGGTTGAAGTCCATTGCCCATAGACCCAGTTCATTTTCCTTTTCTTTCCCCCATCAGTTGCCACGACAGTCTCTTTCCCTTCCATGACTGGCATCGCCATCGCCATCGCCCCACTCCTAGATGCAAAGAGCCACTTGCCGTACAAATGGCTAAAACCTCCGCCAAACGGTGTCTCCTCTACTCCGCATTCTCCCATGCACGACCTCTCCTTTTGCACTCTCCATCCTCTCTCTAACTCAGCAACTGTAAGGATCTTCTCAAAGTTGATTACCCTCCTCGATTGACTAGCCTTAGCGTGAAGTTCTCCAAATAACGTGTTGTGCTAGCCATCTTTGTTTAGCATTTAGCCGATCACATACTTTGCCCCAACTATCGCGTGTTCAGGGCAAGTCCAGTATTCCATGCAGTAGAATGAACTCAGTCACTGATCTCTTGCCCGCCTTGGTCTCTCCATTTGGGTGGAAATGCTTCTCTTGAGCTTCAACCAGATTTACCGAGTACGTATGATCATTTCACATTCAGTATTCGTTCCTATTGGGTCATGCGTGGCAACTGTTGTAGATGAATAAAGGTGGGCCTCTTGAACAGGACCTATTCTCTTAATAGGTAATAAGGCTGAATAAGAGAGGGATCGAGCTGACTGATGCATGAACAGGTTACCCTCATTAAGAATTCAAATTGATTCACATGCAACGCACATAATGTAAAACAACCAAATATGATATGTTTATTTCATATCTTTAGCAACAACTGAAAACTATTGCAGGTTCCATCTGATTTATGGCTACATCCACTAAAATGGGAAATCTTTACCTTCATGAAAATTAACTAGACATGTAGCAGCGCTTCTTCACTATTACATTAGAAGCATAACTCTTGAAAATAGGGGTTGTACGTATCCTTCGCTTGATATGGATTAGAAGGATTGGTTGACAAATTGCATTGATTTATTCTAAAGATTTCATTTTAATTGGAGTTTGGTTATTCACCATGTGCAAAAATCCCTGTAAGCAACCATAGCTGAATAGCTTGGGATTTCTTTTGATAATCGATGCTTTGGATGAGTGATGTTTAGATGTGTTTAGGATAATTTGTTTATAAATTGTTGAAGAGCAATAAATCTATCTTCCGTGCAGTGAAAATTCAAGAACTTCATGTTGATGGTGTCTTTAGCTGAGAAGTTCATCATTTTAACACTGTTGTACATGGATATCTTTTACTTCAATTTAGGTTTAGGTCTTATAAAAATCAAGCATGAAATAGTTGGGACTAAAAGGCTCTCATTCCATTTAATAATTATACTGCCAATATATATATATAAAGCCCGGGTGACTAATTCACAATAAGAAAAGTGTAATAATGGGAAAATAGGAAAATAATCATCTCTAATTATCTGATATTATTCCTAAATGTCTAAATATGGTTATAGAAATAAAGCCATATATTATAAATTTTCCTATTTATATTACATTTTTCCCAATATAGATGATTACATCAGGTTGATTTTGTTTATAGAAGGCCATTGATTGTATTATTTGACCTCAATTTCATGCCTCATCATGCAGCTCATTCCCTTGATATTTCTATGACAAATAATTTTTCAAACTTCAGTTTTTGTTTGAAGATTGACATTCTTTTGACAATATTATTCATTACAACTTCATCATGTCATGTCAGTGGTAATGAATTACTAACATGGTAGGAATCAGGACAGTTGAAACTTATAATATGTTCTACTTCCACCAAAATGAAGGGTAAGGATGGGCTTGAGCTCAGCTTGGGCCGCCTGGCCTTTCTTTTGATAGATCACCTGGCAAAGACAAGAGTAAAAGTGATGGCTAACATGTTCTAGCAAAAGGTATTGATCAAGGAAGCAAAATAGTAAATGAATTTTAGAAATTTCCTTAATGCTTTTCTCATCTGAAGATACGTTGAACCTCTCACAATTGCTTTGGATATGAAGAAGCGATCACTTGTGCTAATTTCTATAATATAACAGTACTTGAACTAAACAACCCTTCTCAATTCTATGTACACATGTTTACAGTAACACTTGAAAACAACTAATATTCTTTCACTGGCTGATTCAAGCATGGAAGGAGTAAATTCGACCAATCTCGATTTTTTCTTAGTGTACGTTCATCGGGCGAGAACGTTAACCAGAATCTAACCTCCCACTCAAAAGCCCTAGCGGACTCATCAATATTGACCATGTCTATTTTTACTGTAATTTCTAAATATCTCTAACTAAAACACAAATATGTATAAATTAGATATATACATGCACTGGACTATCTACATTTGATTCATACATGTCACTTTTCCCCAGTCGATGCCAACTTGGTCATGGACCAGCAAATACTTCCCTAGAGTTTCCATCCTCTTTTCCAAAACATATGGTTTTTTCGAACTTCATCTTCAAATAACAATCTTCACCATAGTATCATTATCGATCCCAATTTTCAACATCATCAAAAGTCGGGTTCGAAAATCTCTTAACGTAATTATGAAAGAAACTGTACAATCTAGAGCATTTTGTTTTTCCAATATCAGTAGCTCATGTCAATCTAAAATGCTCTCTGCAATTCATCAACTTATTTTTATAGAGAAGTGACCCTATGCTCTATATAACCCTAACCCCTATTCTTATTTCGAAGAATTAATTAGCAGGTTTACATTTAGAGGTTTTACAGAACATAACTTTCATTGTTTTTTACTTTGACAGTGTCAGTGGAGGGCACGATACTAGGAGGAGAGTGTGGAGAGGGAGGGTCCTTGATGAGAGGTTGAATTAAGTTTGCCAGGGGTTCTTATTTATACATTATTATATTAGAAGTTTAATCTGATCCAACTACTCCAAATTTGAACTAGGTCGACCCATTGATTACTAATAAAAGTGTATATATATGTATTTTCTATTTATAAGGTTCAAATTTCAGATGTTGCCAGAGAGAAAGAGACATCAATAATGAGAATTGACCGCAATTTTGGGGGCATTTGTAGGCCAAAAAGCAAGCATTAGATTGTGTAGGGTTCGTTTCTATACTGGCTGTGCTAATAATTAGGTGCTACAGTTGGCCCATCGAAGTAAAAGAGTCCATTCCCTCCCTTCTAAGTAGGTCAACATACTGTAGCCCTCCTTCTGAAATTCATGATTTTATGTTTCGGTCCCTAGAATTTGAAATCTCCAAATTTGACATCCTAAACCCTATGATACGCTTCCTTTCTAGCCCAAAGTCAATATATCATCCATTAGCTTAAAGCGCTGCCAAATATAAATAAACACGAACACTTCTTATTCTCATTTGTGATTAATAAGCCTGTCTTTATGAGATATGAAATTCTTGGAACCCTGCTCACTTGGTTATGATACAGTCACTTTCAATCGAATCTAAAACTACAACCCAAATTGCCTACTTATAAACTAAATGGCCTCCTAAGGTAGGCTAATTTAGGGGATTAACATCAATGCATATAAAATTCATCATCATTTTCATGAAAAATAGGAAAAAGGAGATAGATGGGCACTTTCAATGTCGTAATAATAAAAACATGGATATATTGCCTCATATAGTCATATTTAATGGACATTGATAGTTGAAGGGTTAAATCTTGAAATTCCAAAAGACGGGAGTTGTATTTAAGAAAGGAAGAAGAAAAGTTCAAGGGAGAAGAAGAAGTGTTCTATCCACATGGATGAGGGAAGGGAAGTTGGAAGTATTTATAAGAGAGGAGTACTCTTATATGAAGTAAGCTTCTTACCCACGTTATAAAACTTGTGCCAGACTTGTGAGCCTGCACAGGGGTACAATCGGAGGCCGATTTATTTGAACTCATATGCGGGTAGGGGGTGTGCACGTCGAATATTCATTTCAACTATAGGACCTCGCGAATGGCCAAATTTTACCTTTTCCTAAGAATTTTCTCCTTCATTTTTACACTGAGTGAAGCTTAAGATTCTTTTTGGCTGTAACAGTCAGTATTAAAGTCCTAGGGCTATTTAAATTAACATTTAAACTAGACATTAAATGGTATTTAAGAGCATATTAAAGTTGCCACTTAATTGGTTGGATTAATGTTTGAAAATTCAGGTTCGTGCCATCTATTGGTTGGTTCAAGCTTTAAATTGGCTGGTTCCGGCATTGAATTCCCGGTTCTGTGTCATTTATGCATGCAACTCCTACCTTCACTATATTAGGGTTGTTGGGTGAAGGTTTTAGACACACAATTGCATAACATTTCCACAACATTTTCTCTTCCTCTTGTTCATGCATCTACATCATTTTCGTGGGGTTGTTTGCATTTGTTCAATTCGTCTAAGGAGTTGAAGTTCGTTGCTACTTCAACTTTAGTTGTTATCATATCCTAGGAGATACATCCAAGCGTCCTCAGCACAACCTAGAGGAGGACAAATTAGTTTTAAGGATACAATGATTCTCATAGGCCTCAACGTTCCATAACTTTACAATTCTATCTATTATTTTCATAGGTTGTAGCGCAATTGTGAGTCTTGAAATTTCTATAGTCCATTTATAACTGCGACCATCGAGATCATATCACTTTATTGTGTTCCTCCAACAATATCTTGTTAATATACTACATTCTTTGTTAAATGAAAAAGGTGATAGAAGAAGGGGGCTTGATGCAATGGTGGAGTGGTACCATCATCGACTTAGGACCAAGAGATTATGTGTACAATTTTCATCAATGGTACTTCTCATGTATGTTATTTTCCCTTTTGTCTATTCCCTTTTAGGTGTTCGTGTCTCTTCTATATACCACAAAAGTGAGTAAACTAATTTTACTCTATAAATTGTATCACGATTAGAAAAATCTGCTCTCGAGTGCAAGGGTCCCCTTATGTGGGGGAGTTACCCCTATATATATAAAATGGCCATATTAACTTATCGTTATTTGACCATTGTAACTAACCCCATCGATATTTGAATTCAAAATGCCTCTCTGAACATGGGCTTTGAGCCCTCGGTCCATGGGCTAACATTTGCCCCCCAAACCTTTTACTACTTTTCGGAGCAGTGAATGAGGTATAAGGTCTTCTATTATATTGCAACTTCTTGAAAGCCGTTGTGATCTTTTTTCTTCTCGACTATGCATTAAGGGGCACCAGATGAGCAATAGCACCACTGCATTTGGGACATAAGCCTTCGGTTGGCTTTTGATCCTTGTTTGCTTTGTAACCTTTAATCGGCAACATTTTAGTCGTAGTTGCAAGTAGCAAAGTTGATGTCATTATTTAAAGATATATTGCGTCAATATATGACGCTCTTTCCCCCCATTCTCATATTTTTAGAGATTGCAAGAGTTTGCCTGTATTTTTAGGAGCTGCAAGCTACTTATTGTATTATTGCTACCCGATGAATGATCACGCTTCTCTCTGCATCTCAGTGTTCATGGAATGGAAGTGCTACCAATTGAAGAGCTGCCGTTAACCTTTGCGAAGGATTTCATTATGATGCCACGAACTTTAAGTCCAATTTTTGACTTACTTTATATTTTGCAAGCCTGTTTGATTAACTTTTGTATTTTATACCTTTGTTTATAGATGTCCCCTCAACGTAGGATCCTTTACCTTTTTGTAAGGTCTTGGCCTTTAGTTGGCATTCGTAACTTTCAATTGGTTTTCACAACTCTTAACTTTCAATAGGTCTTTGGGGTGTGCAGCCATCAACTAACTTTCATAGCTTACAGCCTTAGCCTTTAGTGGCATTCGTGGCTTGCATCCTTCAATCGGCCTTTGTGGCTTACAGCCTTCACCTGCTTTCAATAGCTATTGTGACCTTGATTAATTAGAATCTAATTGGCTTTGAATCTTTGTAACTTTTAATTAAAGTTTTGTTGAATAGATGTTGTATAGATCTTTGCAAATGACTTCACAATCTTTCAGAGCTGACTTTGCCATCTACGAGAGCTTTCTTTGTCCAGTTTTTCCTCATATCTTTTGAAGGTCAAGTATGGTTATAGTATAGTTGTAGAATACTTGCCCCCACCCTCGTAGTGTGTATGGACTGTGAGAGTATATCGTCGTGCATAGGTCTTTGAAGGTGAAGAGGTTGCAATGCTGAGGACTCAACTATTAGAGGGTAAAGAGAAGAAGAAGTCCTGGAAGCAGAAATGGAGCTCATGCATGGAAGGTAGCAGAGTCCTAGATTTCCAATTGTAACCCAAGAAGTTGGAAGTCGAAGACTTGAAAACCTGCCTAGGGTTTACTGAGGGGGACTTGTTAAAGGCAAAGGCTGATTGGGAGCGATAGCTGAAGGAAGCACTTGCTCAGGCTAAGTAGGATCTCCGTAAGACTGATGCTGCCTTGTCGAATGTGAGGATAAAAGTTGTAGCCGAGTTCAAGTCCTCATAGAAGTTTCAGCAGTGTCTCGCCACTCAGGGCCAAGATACAATGATTACAACACTGTGTAACCTTCGAGTTGAGTTCCAGAATCTATCCCTCGGTTTCCCTACTAATTAGCTCGAAGGTTTTGAGCTTCTACGCCTTTAGGAGGCAGTGAAGCTGGGCACTATCCCTGCTGATCTTCCTGTCATTCCTTCTAGTTGTACTAACGCTACTGTTGAGCCTGCTATGGAAGAGGTGAATTCTCAAATTGTAATGAAGCCGTAGTGTTAACCAGATCGTCCGACTGTCATGGTGTAGAGCTTTTACTGTTTTATTACTTGGTCTTGGCATTTTGTTTGTGTTGGCTTTTGTTATCTTTGTCTATTGCAGATTGCAATGTTGATGTTGTCGTGTTGTCATGTATACGTTCCCCCACTCTCGTGGATCTTTATATATGAAGAAGGATCCAAGAGAGTATTTGTGTGCCCATTGAATTGTTGTAGCGAAATCGATGCTTGCGTATGGAGCGTGTGAGTAGGCTTATAGGAGCGTCCTTATATGTAAATAACCCCGAGGGATGTGCTCACGTATGGAGCGTGTGAGTAGGCTTATGGGAGCATCCGTATATGTAAATAACCCCACGAGGATGCGTCTCTGTTATGGGAGGGTTGCCGTTGTCGAGGGATTTGCAAGGTGGGGATACGTCCTTATAGGCGCGGGATGCCACTAACAATCTTATGGTTATATAATGCTCAATAATTGAGGATCACTACAATAAAAAAAATGTCTACAGGGATACATCTCAACATGGTGAGGGATGCCACAATCTAGCATGGGTCAGACCTTCGCAGAGTGTTGAGATAAAGGCTACCGACGGAGGGAAGTCATAACAGACATCATCCCATAAGGCATAAGGTAATGATATTGCAAGAAGGAACGAGTTGACATTGGTGGTGGATTTACATACACTATGGGCAGAATAGAAATGCTAAGATAGTAACACGGAGCAACAGGTGAAGAATAGCTAGGGAGGGCGTATATCACAGTGGAACGAACGCATTAATAAGAAAACCTTTTTAGCAACTCGGTATTATGGTACGTGCCAGCACCTTACCATCTGTGCCTTGGAGGACATCTACATTAGGATGCGGCTTTGCAACGATCTTGTAAGGTCTCGCTCTTTGAATTGATGGCATCATAGGACATAGTCTCCGATTTTTAAATGCCTATGCTTGACCCTGTTTTGCAAATTTTGTGAGTGATTTTGTTACCACTTTGTAGCAAGGTCTTGTGCCGCTTCATGGCAATCCTTGTGTCTTGCCTAGCAGCAAAGGTATTAGCATAGCAAATGTGTCAGTACCCCTTCGTGGCGGTCTTTGTGCCTCACCTTATAGCAAAGGTCTCATCTTAGCAAAGGTATGAGTGCCAATTTGTGGTGGTCTTTGTGCCTTGCCTTAGAGCAAAGGTCTTGGTGCCGCTTCATGTCTATTTTTGTGTCTCGCATCATAGCAAAGGTCTTAGCACCTCTTCGTGTTGGTTTTTGTGGCTCGCATCATAGCATAGGTCTTAGCACTGCTTCATGGTGGTTTGTGTGCCTTGCATCATAGCAAAGGTCTTACACCGCTTTGTGGCAATCTTTGGTCCATAGGCTTTGCATTTCTTTGACTCATATGTTCCCTTTTCCCTTTTTTTTCATTCCGAAGATGATACCTTGCACTATGAGGATTACACTTAGCGACTTAAAGGATGGTTTTTCCTCCGTGGCCCAAAAGTTGCGCCTCACAGCTAATAGGTTGATTTTTCCTCTATGACTTGAAAGTTGTGCTCCATGATTCATAGTCTGACTTTTTCCTTTGTGGCCTGAAGATTGCACTTCATGGCCTGTAGGTTGACATTTTCCTTTGCAACCTAAAGGTTGTGCTCCATGACTTGTAGGTTGGCTTTTTCCTTTGCTACTTGAAGATTGCACTTCATAGCTTGTATGTTCCCTTTTTCTCCTTTGTGACCTAAAGGTTATAGGCCATTTTCCCTTCGCAAATTGAGGGTTGCACTTCATGGTTTGTAGGCTGATTTTTCCTTTTGCGACCGTGAAGGTTGCACTTCATAGTGCATAGGCTGATTTTTCCCTTTGCGATCGTGAAGGTTGCACTTCATAGTACGTAAGCTAGCTTTTCCCTTTGCAACTGTGAAGGCTCCGCATCATGGTGCAGACACTGGTTTTCCCCTTTGTGACTATGAAGGTTGCGCTTTATGGTGTGTAGCCTGCCTTTTTCTTTTGTAGCTTTTGGGTTGCTTCTTCAATGGAAGAAGTTGATACAAGCCTTCTTGGACATTTTCCTCTTTGTTTGACATGTAAGCTCATGAATAGATATAAGGATATAAAATTATGAATTGTAACAATAGTGAAGATAATTCTTCAAATAAAGAACCATATAAATGATTATGAGCTTAGTGACATTATTCATTGTACTTTGAGTATATTTTGAATTCTCATTCATGTCAACACACATTTGTTATCATGGATATAAAACTCTTACTTTTTATTTGGTCAAACCAATTGGATAATATCTTAGGCCAATTACTGATTATGGCTAAATGCAAAATGACTTTTACATAATGAACAATTGAAAGCCCCATCTGATCATTCATATTAAAGAGTAATTTTTTTATACAAATGACTTTTTAGTCAAATCTTATTTGTATAAATTAGAAAAAATGATTATTCATAGCAGTATATGCTTTTTATAAATTATAGATAGAAAAAAAGATAACCAGAAGTTCATAGTAAAAGATAATTTTCATGCATAAATTGAGATGAAGAGATGAATTAGATTAAAGCAAACCGCCAAGTTTGAGACAACTTCAATCGGTTTTGGCAACTTCATGCCGCATCTCTTCCATACAGGAGAAAGATTTATGAATCAACTTCGTGCAGTTTCATATTCTTGAGGTGGTGGTTACTACCGTGGGGTCGTAAGAGATATCTTGTCATTTCTTCTCTTCGCTACAAGACATCATTCCGTCACGTGACTTTTCTTCATAAAGCCATTAACTTGTCATGGCATCTCTGAATTTGATCATGTCATCCATGAATCTCCATTCATGTGGTAGCTCTGTACATGAGAGTTAGATTGACAATTGTTTTCGTTGGATCCTTCTTGACTTTCTAGGGCAAGCAAAACAAAGGGGTGAATTTTTTGCCCTCTATGAGTCTTTCTTCTACACAATTGAATGCCGGACGTTTCCTCTCTTCAAATGGCTTCCTTCATGGGAAAAACATTTACCGGTTTCTTTAATGACGAATTTGATAGGCTTCTTCATATTATGCTCGTGGGTGTGATTGATGAAAGCAATTTATCCACTTGCCAGAGGAAGCAATTTGTCCACTAGCAGGAGAGAGCAATCTTCCTTCGGACACGGTGGTTTCATGCGAGATGTAATTTCCTCAGGAATCATTTATGTCCAGCAAATTGGGGCCATAACCTTTCGCTCGAGAGTTCCCACAGACGGTGCCAAATGTTACAGTTAGAAAAATCTACTCTTGAGTGTAGGGACCCCTTATGTGGGGGAGTTACCTCTATATATATATAATAGCCATATTAACTAACCGTTATTTGATCGTTGCGTTGTAAACATTCTCGTCGATATTTGAAATACAAAATGCCTCTCTTAACCTAGGCTTTGGGCCGGTGGCCCATGGCCTAATAAATTGTAATATTAATGTCACATAATAACAGATTCAGCCTAGAAACTTAATCTCCAGTGGTTACTTTGAAACTAAACATCCACTAGTACTACACACAAAATTATCAATAGAATTGATTTCAAATTCCTACTATTTTGTTTTATAATAATTTTTATAAGATTTTGTAATTGTGTATTTTTTGCATAACATTGATAATTTTTATAGAAAAATCACTTGAACCCTTACTCCACATCGTGAGTATCATCGAGCACAATTGAGAAGAATTAGAAAGTAGATATGTGTAATTGAATAAACTAGCCATTGCATATGCAAGTGAGTATAAAGAATGTTTAAAAGTGTAGATAGTATATTGAGTATGACAGAAATTTAGGTGGTCATAACCTAAATTAACTTATTTATCAAAAAATGCTTTGCCATTATCAAGAAAATCTTGAGTGTCTATACTGGAATAATAATATCCAAGACCATCATCTGCATTAATAGGAAAATAACAAAGCTCTCAAGAGGTAAGATTGGGCTAAAAAACTATTGTTTCCCAAAGATTGATTAGATAGATTTGAACTATTAAAAACTTTTTGAAAAGAGAGAAAAAAATCACAACGAAAATTAAAAGAGGTAATTCCACTCTCTCTAAAAAGAAAACTGTTGGAAACATGGCATTGAATTGAATGAGAAATTGTTCTCATGAATTGAAGAAAATCATGTGTGGGCTTAAGCCCAATTGAATGAGAAGTTGAAGGAACTTGGATTTGGGTTAAGTCCATGGACTTGATGTTTATAATATGTGTTAGGTTTAGAAAAGCTCATGAAGAGGCCCAAGTCTACAAGGGCCCATAGAGCCCATATTGGGAATGGTGGAAACTCAATCTCACATCGATAAGGGATAACAATTTGAAAGTGTTTATAAGCTAAGAGTGATCTTGTAGTGAGTAACCACCATAGCCATAATAGACGACTTCCTCGCCGCTCCCGCGCTTGCGCTAGAGGTGCTGAATGACCGGTTAATTCCCAGTTTGATATCATTTAAGCCACCAACCCTCTACCACCTTATAAATAGAGGCTTCCTCCATAGGTTCATGTAGCCTCAAGCTCCACCAATCGCTGTATCCTAGGAGACTGCAGTCCACACTTCCTCAATGCGACCGAAGGGGATAAATCAGTCTTAAGGAAACTATGGGCATCATAGGCCTCGATGATAAGTAAAAATTTTCTTTTATTGGATTATTTTGTACTTCATAATTGTATTGGAGTCTTCTTCTTCTTCATTTTCTGGTAAGGTCTTTTTAGCACGCTTTCGTGCCTATAGAAAGAAACAATAAAAATCAATTTTATAATATTAATTCTCCAATTGTGACCATCGAGATTGTTATTTTCTTAGATTTCGGATTACAAAAAGAACATCAGGCTCACTAGGAAAACTAGTGTTTCGTTGCCTTATTACCTGAGGAAGCAACCAACGTGATTATTCGGAGCCTTCCGTTAGAAGAAAGTAGAGCCTCGATTATCATCTGAGCATAACCTTAATAAATAGATCATTAAAGAAATAGCCATAAAGATAAAACCATGAAGCATCTGACTAACCATGAAATTTGTCTAAATTTTTCTCAAGGAAGAAACTAGCACAGGCGGGGATTGTAGGGATGTTTGAGCCTTTCATGAGGAGAAAGCAGGAGCCTCCATTATCAAGTAAATATAAACCTAACAAACAACACAAAAATAAAACAATGAAGCATTCGACTCACCATGAAATTCGTTTGATTATTCCTTGAGGAAGAAACCAGTGCCAATGAGGACCATCCGAGGATAACAATCTGGAGCCTCCCAGAGAAGAAATAAGGAGCGTAACTTAAACCAAAATAAAAAAAAATTAATGTGGATCAAATAGTGTAAACTCATTAGTAAAAAATCAAACCTTCTTCAAGACCCTTTTTTGTTGAGATTGCCTTGTATCAAGTTGGATATCTATGGGACCTAACACCTGGTTGGAAAAGTAGAGATCATGAAGGAAAGAAATATATTCTATTTTGAATTTGAAATATTATGATTTCATGCCTCAAATACTATAAGACAATTAGAAGATATTTGATATCTTTTTTATAATGCTAGATTTCTATATATAGGATTGAATAGAGTCTTATAAGACAATGTAAGAAATCTTATGGGCGATCTTTCTGATAAGGTATGAGAACTTGAGAGATCGGGTTCGATACTCTATTCGGGGAGGAGTTGTAATGGAGCTTGGGAATCTCTTGAAACTATAATCTTTTGTTTTGTTTGCTCTATGCCATGAAAGTTTCCCTCAAGTAAGTGTTTGACCATATAATTTTGATGTTATGTTTACCATCTTACTTCTCAATTCTTTTGGTTGTTACACTCCCTAAATTCAACATCTTGATATCCAAACAAATTGGTATAAGAACCAATCTCGAAAATGCTAATAGCGAAGTTTGAGATGGGATTTAACTCTTAACACCCCCTCTCACATGGCAAGACATTCATACTTGGCACGTGCCTTTAAACAGTTGCCTTTAGCAACTGACTTTGAGTTGAATATTTTTCTTTCAGTCTCAGGCATGGGAACAAATTACCACAAGACGAGCCTCTTCTTATGTCCTCGGGCTAACGTATGAGATGGAAATTGACAGCGAGCTGGGCATTTTATTTCAACTCTCAGGCTTTATGGGCCATGAGTTCCATACTCGGGTTTGGCATATTATGAGTTTAGGGTTACCCACTTTGATACCATGTTCAATTACCACCTGAGCCTACAAGAATTTTGGGGCCATTTCCACTTAAAAGTAGCCTCGGCCACGATTTAGGAACCACCAACTTCATTTCCATGGCACTATGGAACTGGCCCTAAACCACCTTTAGGACGGCTCATGGATGGTTTGGAACAATCCAATTGTAGTTCGGGACCACGATTCCTGTCGATTTAAGACCACCAATTCAAAATCGATTAGTTTGATTTATGAATGAGAAACTTCAAGCACAAAATTTTTATTTGTGCGCGTAACTATGTAATTCAACAATGTGTAAGGGCTTCCCCATTTTATAAGTTCTTTAGGGAGTCCTTTTTCAACTTCTCATCAATGTGGGACAAAGAGCTCCCTAAAGGGCTCCTCCTCTCCTCTTCATATGTCCCACACCGATGAGAAGAGGAGGAAGAGCTCCCCAGAGAGCTTATTAAATGGAGAAATCTATTACATTTTTTTAATCTTAAATTTCTAAATATTAATTTTTAAAATATAAAAAATTTGGTCTTATCCAAGTTTAAAAAGCTTATGAGATGTTCGTATTAAATTTTAAATTTTAATTTATTTTTTTATTTTACAATTTGGAACCACCTGCTCCATGCCAATTATGGTTACTTTGAAAGGGTGAAACCAGCCCCTTCACGGCTTCGTGCTGATTTAGGCATTGTTTCTGGTTTGATTGATTTCAAGGCGGTTCACCCATTTGAAAAAGTTTAAGTGACTAGGTGCTGGTACCTAATCCTCTTATAGAATCTCTCGGCAACAAATGTTAATAAGAGATTAATCAATAAAGCAGTAGAATTTGCTCATCATTTCGAGATTTCATGTTTGTTATTTCACTTAAAATGCCAAGAGAGTTAATGCGTGGAGCCAAACATGGATGACTTGTTACATGAAAGATTCTTAAATTAATATTTGATTTGCATTAGCAAATCACCTATTATTATTTTAATGAAGGAGAGGAGACTCTTTTAATGTCATTTTTTCCTTTCCCAAAATGTCCTTAATATACATTTTTATGTGGACCCATTTGCAAATTGGTGTCATTTTTCAAATTTTTTATCCATTGTGCACCAAAATTGAAATCTTGTTAGACCTTAAATTGGAATTAAATGATGGCATAATCATAAATTTGGCACATATAACTACTCACTTCCCACAATTTTTCTCTCCCATTTGAAACTCTCTTCTCTTCTCTCTACATATTCTTTTTTATTTTCTAATAGATTTATTTTTAATTCTCATATTGTTTTGACTCTTGTATTGGTGATCCATGTATACAAATTACGAATTCCAATTTCATTTCAATAATCCATTTTTATAGCTATTTAATTAGAAATTAAGCATATTCTCATATTGCTCTCTCTTTTATCGATGATCTGTACATACAAATTATGAATTCCAATTTCATTTCTACAATATGCTTTATAGCTTTCTAATTTCAAATTTAAGCATGTTCTCACATTTCTCTCTCTTTTATCAACGATCCATACATTCAAATTACGAATTCCAATTTCGTTTCTATAATATGTTTTTATAGCCATCTATTTAAAAGTTAAGCACATTATCATATTATTCTCTCTTTTATCAGTGATTCATACATACAAATTATGAATTCCAATTTTGTTTCTATAATTTACTTTTATACCTTTCTAATTTAAAAGTTAAACACATTCTCACATTATTTTATATTTTATCAGCGATTAGTACGTACAAATTATGAATTACAATTTAATTTCTATAGTCCACGTTTATAACTATTTGGTTTAAAGCTAAGAATATATTTATATCTATATTATTATATATAAACCTTTGAAAAATTTGTTGTCTTTTTTTTTTATTTTTTAATATTTGCACTCAATTAAATTTATATATTAAAAATTTATGACATACATCCAATTTATAAATTATGGATAAAATAATAATTTTATTCTTTTTCTCTTACTTGATATCTACGATTGTTGATGCCATAGCAGTTATATTTTAAACACACTTTTAGACCTTAAATATTGAGGTTAGAACATGCATTCCAACTGGTTTTTGTTAAGTTAGGCTAAATTGTAAATATCTATGTTTTTGAGGAAGGGTTAATCTCCATCCTCTAAGTTCTCTGGATTTTGTGCAGGATTTCCTCAATAGAAAATATGCCAAATAAGATATCAACAGAATGCTCTTTGTGTCAGGAGTCCAACGCATCAAACTATGTATGATTCAGAGCTAAAACAAGAAAGTTATGACCAAACTAAGTAAATTGCACAGAAACAAAGCAAGCATACGCTGCACCGTAGTAGCCAGGTCTCTCAGTGCAGACAGCAACCCAATAGCCCAGTCCCGTGCCCAGTAGTCCAGCACACCGCGGTAGGGAATCCAGCCCACCACGGTGGCCCAACTTTTGAATTTGTACCTGTGATTTTGTGGGCTTGTTGTTGGGCCCCTTGTGAAGATGATAAGGGCTGACAATTGTCAAAAAGGCTGTTGAGCCACCTGCAAGTTGGCCAACTTGAGCAAGTGGCACAAATGGACAGGGGGCTCTTTTGCCTATAAAAGGAACCCTACACCTTCATAACAATCCATCCCCGAATACCACAACCCTCAACATAGAATAGAGAAGTTGTTGGTCATAGTCTGAAGAGTGGAAGAATTGTCGGAGTGAAGTTACATAGTCCTGGACATCGAAGCAAGGATCGAGGGTGGAAGAGCTAAGGCATTGAGCTCATCATCGATGTCTAGGACTCCTTCTTCCCTTGTTTCTTCTTCCTTCATACATGTATTTTAACTCGACAATGTCCAGCTAGTTTTATTTTATAGGGTAGTAAGTGGATCTTAGTGTTTATTTCATACATGTATTGAACTTTTATATCCTGGATTGATGTAAGTGTTCTATTTCCTTTATATTTACTATATTTCAGGCATTTATTGATGTCTGGCCAACTTGATAAATCAATCTAAGGGACGGTTAGGAGCCACAAGAGCGAGAATTCTATCACCTAAGTAAGCATAACCTAGGAATAATTGTACCAAGAGGTAGGTTAGTCATTCTAAAAATTAGAAGAGACGTGTGAGAAGGCCTAGGTGGTAGCCATCACCCTAGGAATCCCAACACGGTTAAGAACACAGCCTTTGGTCCTTTAATTCTAACTACCTAGAGATAGAGTGGCTTAGAGTCATCCTACGGATACATCCTCGTTACGGCGAGAGTCGTTTTAGGTAACTTTAGAACCCATGGATAGGAAAAATGGACATTTGACTTGATACAGTTATTTAAACGACCTAAGTGAAACCTACCCCTAGAATCACTTTCTTGTTGAGTTCGTATAAAGCTATTTCCGTTTTCCTTAGAGTTTCCACTTTTACTCCTTTTCTTGCTCTTTGTTGCATCCTACAATTATTGTGTGGTTTAGCTTAGTACTCTGTATTCTAATTCCGTGCTTGATAGGCTTTGATCCTCGTGGGAATGATACCTGTTCATCGGGTTTACTACTTGTGATCTGTCCTCTTGCAGGCTGGACAGCGAATAACAATCTTAACAACAAAAATTATTTAACCACTCATATTTCCTTATTTCACTCTATATCCCTCTATATCTACAATTTTATTAACAAAAATCTATCACAAATTTAAAATTGTAAGGTTGAAAAGATAAAGTTGGCATAATATAATAACAACAATTGAGAATATTCTATGAATTCATCTCGGTATTTCACATTTGTTTATTTTTATTTTTTCCGTATGTAGCAAAGTGGGCATATAGTGTTTATTTATGTATGATCAAATTTAAAATGTGCTTCAAAATTTATCCGTTACGACGAAATTCCAACCTATGTCATATAAATATTCGTCAGAAATCATCCGAAGGATTTAGCAAAATTGTACGTAATAATATATTTAATTAATTTAATAGAACACTAGAAATAAACAGGTAATTAATTTTTTTGGTGTGGAGAAAATTAATTACCGTTACGGAAGGGGGGCTGGTAGTTTGGAGCCGTGAGAGCAGTCAGACATCTGCGAAGAAGTCAGTGGTTGACTTGGTAAACGATGAACAGTGAGTTGAAAGTTGCTCATGGAATTTGATTGTTTGGTCCCTGCCATTTATGAAGAGAATACGTTTAAGAAGTTTGGTGTTGTTTTCACTTTTTATATTTGTCTTTAATATAATTTATATATTAAAATTTATGAAACGTGTCTAATTTTTAAATTGAGGGTAAGCTAATAATTTCAATCATTTTCCTCTCACACCATATTTACGATTTTAACTGCAAAAATTTTCCATTAACTGCTCAAATTCCCTCATTTCACTCCATATCTACAATTTTAACAGTAAAAATTTGCCACATTTTTAAATGAATTATTTGAAATTTTAAAATTGAAAGGTAAAATTAATATCGTATATTAATGAAACTGAGAATGCTCTACTTGTTACAGTAAGTTAATAAATTTCAAATGATCTAATTCGTAATAAGTCTAACTATACGGATTTATTCTCGTATTTCATATTTGTTTATTTTTATTTTTTCCTTACACAGCACATGTTCATGTCTGGTTATTTTAATTGAAAGATTAATTATAAGGAATTACTCCCTTCAATGATGCATGAATATATATTTTAATAATATTTATTAGATAACACATACTATACGTTGTACGGGTAAATTTCTAGTAAATTTTCATGTGAGGATTTCAGACAATGACATATGATAAGGTGAAAGCGCTTAATTGTTAGATGTTTTGGATAATTTGGCATCGACAAATAAATGTTTCTACTGAGTAGTTATGCTTTTAATCAAATATTATAGGGTTTTTAAGGTTTGAGGGAAAACCCTGGTGCTCACACAAAATAGATTTGCTAATATTGGTTGCCCCTCTCGCCTTTGACCAATAAGGAATATAATCATATTAAGGGTTATTGAAAATATCTGGGCTAGAAGTATGAGAGACCTGAAGACTTGATCTAGTGAGGGGACATAGATAAGGAACAAGATTATATTCTAATTTTGAATCTGGAAGTTTGTTGATTTTAGCAAGGATCTCTTTGTTGATTTTTGCAGGATCTCATCCCTACCAAATTGGGATATTTTCTATAACAGAGTCAAGGAATCTTATAACTTTTTAGCCATATTAGGTCTATAAGAGGGAGAATAGAATATTGATAAGAATGACTGATCTTGATATGATGCCTCTAAGAAACTTAACGATAATGACATGCTTACAATTGAGAACTTTGTTGAGCTGTATTCCGCATTTTTCATGGCATGTGTTTTCCTCAAATGGAGGGTTTCCGATATTTATATTTTTCTTGGTACTTCTCATTTCTTTCTGTTACTATTGCACTCAAGTTATCACATCATGATTTAGGCTTAACCATGATAAACTAGTATTAGAGCACTTATTTTGATCTAGAAGATATCGTTGGCGACGTTCAAGATGTAGAAGTCTGACGATATGAATATCATTGGATTGTACTATGTGAAGAAACTATGTTAGTCCCAACCCTAATTGATGGTGAAAAGAACCACAGTCAAATGAGGTCCTCCGAAAGGTATGATCAGAATTTGGCCCCAGAGTTGTGGTGAAAATTTGAGTCATGGAACATGATGAAATCCATGACTAGCCGGTTATACTTAAAGAGCCCATTGTACAATTTGAGGATGAGTTTTGACATGTTGATAAGTGGTCATGTGGATCTACTCAACTAGAACATAATGGAACTCTAGTCCATTGATATAACAATCAACATGAGGATCAAGCATTGATGCTTTTATCTTTGCTACCAAACTCCTATGAGAATTTCATATACACAATGTTGTACAGAATCATTTATCACCCTAAATGATGTCAAAGTGGTGATTAACTCGAAAGTGTTGAACATGAGGGTAAGAGGATTTGGGTGGTGTGGCAGAAGGGTTTCTTGTGGGAGACAAGCTTGAGAAAGGACCTCAGAATAGAGGAGGGTCCAACTCAACATCTCAAGGGTGTTGAGTTGCTAGGATAGCAACCAAGAAGGTCATCTTAGGCACAACAATTGATAAGAAGATCCAGTGGTTAGTGAATGTGGAAGTGTGTAAGGTGAAGGACAAGACCTTGACACCAACAAATGATGAGTAGAGATGTCGTGGATCATACAATATTTAGTTAGTCAAGTTCATAGTCAATTTTTTATTCAAGTAGCACAATTCATGTTCCTTATGATAAGAGTTGGTTTATCACTAATCATCCGCTTCTAGGTGATAGGATTTGGATAGGAAAGAGGAAATTATTGCGATTGAAATCAAAATAAACATGATTTCTATGTGAACTCTATCAATGTGGATGCAAGGCCATGGGTGAAGTATCGTAAGTCTCAAAACGAGCATTAGTAGTCATGAAACGGGTACTGTAAAAGGGATTCTACATTTGTTAAGTAAAAGTCTAGACCACTTTTTTGTGACTCCATATAAATACTTTCTTCATCTCAAGCATGAAAGAGTAAAACAAATGGATCATGATGTGCACTATTGCTAAAATTTCAAAACTCCTTGTGAATAAGCATGTGTCATTTGATGAACTTGTTATGGTCGAGCAATTCAAGTACATGACCTTAAAGAAGGTGGAGGAGAGTTGGAGGATGGTAGAGTTGGTAAAGAGTTCCTAAACTTAGCCTATGGTAGTAGGGATTTGTAAATTAGGGAGGCCCATAACATATATGTGCTAGAATAAAAAGATGTGCCAGGTTTGAGTACTACTATATGGGTTTGACCATCATTTCGTGCAAAAGCATACGTAATTCAACCGGCCAAGTGTTTATGGTAGAAAAAATAGTCCATCTATCTAAGCTCAAGGATAAACACATAAGGGCATGTCAATAGTTAATGGCTTGAATTACCCAAAAAATACTTAATGCCTTGAACTAATTAGGACAGAATCATTAATTATTTTCTCGCTATATTCTTAGCTTAAGAAAGACACCTAGAGTCGTACACCACCAATGAAAATAAAAAGAGAGAGAAAAGAGCGAACAAGTAAAATGCAATGTCTTTATAATTGTTCAAGTCACTTAATCAAATTGTGAGATCCAATCTATGTATTGGAACCTCTATTATAATTGATTAGACTATTAAATACAATTCTCTTCTCTCAACTATTCTTTTATCTTTGTCAAAGTTAACAATGGGTTAGCAGAAAAAGATTAATTGCATTTTACTCTCCTCTCATCATGTGAACTACTTTAAGCTTTCTAGATCTGTGCTGATGGGCATGATGAAATTGCCAAACTTTGTAGCAGCATCAGGACCCATAATTGAGATCGATGAAGAGGATGCAGGCACAGGCGGAGAAGAAATCTATAATTCGGATCATAATCACAGGAAACTTATACAACCCAATTGTTAGAACATTTTGTAGTTTAAAAATTCGGATCATAATCACAGGAAACTTATACAACCCAATTGTTAGAACATTTTGTAGTTTAAATAAATGGCTCATAATTAATTATATAAATTAGAGAAAAGAATTTTATAACTAAATTATTTTCTCCACTTGTTAAAATGGTTCAGTGATTGAGGATAGGATTTCCCCATAATCACCAATTTCGGAGAGTGAAAGGAAAAAGGTACAAAGGTTTATGATTGCATCCATCACTTTTAGACAATCCCACATGCGCGCGGTCTGAGAGCCTTCAATCTAGGGCAGGTTTTAACTCCTTTTCAACTTTTTCCAACGAGTAAATATTTGATATATAATATGTAATGAGTTTATTATATAAGTTGCTCTTAAAATCTTTACACGTATAAAATTAATTTTTTAAAATTGTGAAAACTTTATACGTGTCAAGATATGAATGAAAATTTACACAATAAACTTGCAATATATGACACTTAGAATACTTACTCCACACTTATTCCCCCCCTCGTCCACATTTATCCGTGATGGTCCATAATTTGCGGTTTATACTTTATACAATACCATTGCTAGATAAGAAGACATTGTGCATGTGTTTTTACCAAATTTACAGTGATGCTTTGTAACAACTAATATTGTTCTGATTAAAATGGTACAGCACTTTTTCATTTTGACTAAAATTTTAATTCGAATAATAATTATGTAATCACCTAAAACTTTATTAATAGAAAAAATTTGTATCATTAATATACCAACTTGACTAGAATATGTATCCTTAAAAAAGCCAATCTTCCTGGGAAAATTAACTTCTTACCATTCTGAAACCTTTTCAGTCACTAACCTTTCCCATGTCTAACGATAACATTCATTAAGCTCTGCCTACGGTGAGGGCAGATGAAAAAAAAAACGACCGACTGAACAGACATCACTTTGTAAAAGTAATAGGTATTAGATTTTTTTTTCTTGGTTTTCAATTGATTAATTAACTCAACACACTTCAGCCGATTAACTTTATCTGCCCAAAAACATAAAAAAAGTTATCATTTATCTCCCAAAAGAGAGAAATAAGAAAAAAAGAAAAAAGAAAAAAGAAGCATAAGGAAAATGAAAAGGAAACAATGGCCAAGAAATTAAAAAAGCTAAAGTTGAGCAGGAGAAAAACCAAAGGTAAAAGAAGAAATCAATAAGCACGCTGGAAACATTCAACCATGGCTTCGTCTTCTTCTATTTCCCTTGTAATCTTCAGAAGACCAACCTACGGCGGGGCACTTGGACTCTGTGAATATACTGAGAGGCAAAAGTCGCGAGGTTCTGAATGGTCTCGCTGATCAGATCCTTGAAAATTAGCCTCTCGATATACAGCACTGAGTCTGACACCTCGACCTGGCATCTGCCCCACCCGGTGACCGCATCCCTGGTGATCAGGTCCTTCCTCAGCACCCCATAGATGATCTCAAAGAGGTCCTCCTCCGATACATCCCTCTCTCGAATTAACCGGAACTCCGACCAGATCTGCTGCATTGATAGCTTCTCCTGAGAGGGGGGGATCCAGGTTCTCGTGCCCCACGGTGGCAGCTGTCGCTTCCGGTCAAGAATCTCCGTGACCATGTCAAATATTAGCTTCCTGTGCATCCTCGAGGCCTTGGAGGTGTCCTTCCCCTTGAGGTACTGCTGCTTTTCGAGCAACACAAACACATCAGAATCCTCAGGCAGGTAGCTCGATGCTCGCAGGATGTCCGAGATGTAGACAAAGTCGGCATCGTCCGAGCTCTCTTCCTCCCGTTTGAATGATACTACGCTCCATGTATCATCGTCCAAGTCACCCGATAGATCTGAAAACCCAAACAGAATCAGAATTTCAGTACAAGACTCTACTATAGACGAGAGATTGTTTTCTTTTCATTTTTGACTAAATTCAGTCAATCAGTAAAGAGGACGACTTGGGGAATGCCGTCAGTCCCACGTGACTGCAAACCCTCAAGCACATGCTTGATTTATATCCACGACAAGACTTAGTGAAATGGTCCCATCTGCCCAATGATTCTCCTCTCAATCAAATGCAGCTGATGCTCTGAATTTTTTGATATGAAGTAATGCATAAAAAAATGCAGTTAATCCTTAAACAACAATTATCATTAAACCATAGAAAAGCAGGTATATTTAAAAAAGAAAGAAACGCACTAGACTCCCACCCACCAACATAGATCAGAGGCTCCTTTGATAAATTCTTTCGGCACAAAAATCCACAAATAAACAAATTGCTCAGAGAGAGTTCATTTTACCGTTACTACGACTAAAAAATGATCACTAACGCAGATAAGTTCATGAATGTACCGTGCAGCACAGTCCCCCTTATCTCCAGTAATAAGACTATTAAAAACCCTTCACATGATAATCCATTTGTGTCTTCCACATGTTCAGGTTATGATGAACCTGCACACATCATGTATGCGAGCCCTTTCGAACACAAGGTGGCAGGGAAGTTTTCATAAATTGGATCCTTTTTGGGAAATTACAGAGACCAAGTCTAAGAAGCTAATGGAGGGTCTTTGGTCCCATCCTGATCAAATCAACTACAACTTACCAGGACATGCTTTAAATGGTATGCAGAACCAGGCAGGAACAAAGGACTTGTACCAGTACCCACGGCTCCTACTGGACACATACCCATCTTGTAATTTTAGCAGGAACCGGTTCCATTGTGACATCAGATTTTCTACTTTTAGTGGGTATTATTCGTCTACACTGGATGAATAACTCAACATTTAATCCCCAAGGAGACCAAGAAATTGTATGGTGATCTACCTAGCCTCATTGTTTATTGCAGCAGCACCAAAAGGTTGCAGAAAGCGGGTAACTGCCATAAATTTGTACAGTGAAAGAATTTTCCTACAGAGACCATCCATTAATTGAACATGGCTTCGGATCCAATTTCATTCAGTGAGGAGGAAACCTTAGCCATCAAACAATCTACTGACCCAAAATCTGATGCCAGTTGTTAGTGAAACTGATGAGTAAATGTAAAATATCTCTTTGAGTCATTGAACATAGTTGGGGTGGTTCACAGGGACAGACTGAATGAGTGTTAGAGAGACAGACAGAGAGAGGGCGCCAAACTCTTTCTTTTTCTCATCATTAGTACTAACCTTTCATGAAGTCGATGCTGCGTTTCATGATGGGGGAGGGTGACGACTCGCCCTTGTAAAAGTGCGCAGCGTCGAGCACTGATACTGGGCTCGGCTGCAAGTCTGCAGTCGCTGTCATCTCCGCTATGCTGTGCAGCAGCTTATCGCACCTCTCCAGTAGGTTCCTTCCTTCCTTGTGTTCCTCCACCTTGGCTCCCTGCGAAAAACCATCCGGGTCAATCCTTCAAACTAATCTTGTACCATCAACTGAATCCATATAACTTAGCGAATGGTATTCATTGACTTTTCAGTTTTTAGGGTATATTCGTTATAGATTCACTGGAAAAAGAGAATGTTTGCAGATTACCTCCGTGTCCGTCTGAGAAGTAGTGCTGACGCTGCTTTCGGAGAAGGTGGAAGATTCATCCTCCGCTGGGTAAACCTCAATCACCGGTTTATGGACTCTTGTTGTTCGATTTGTGACCATTTGACTTGATCGGTGTCTGCAGGGATCAATTTTTGGCGACTGAACAGTGGATGCCCTCTTCTGCTCCACAATCACCATTGGCCTCCTGCCGGGGCTCTTAATGCTGCTGTCGCTTCTAGTCGGCGAGACAGTCGATGCAGCCCTCCCCCTGCTCTGGCCCCGCACATTCTCCTGCCTTAGACTTGCTGCTGCAACCGGCAATGTGTCTCCAGCGGCGATGGGGCTGCTCCGGCGAACAGCTTTGGGCCTGGACCTGAAGCTCAAGGGCGGCGACTCACTCTCACTCCTGCAGCTGAACCGATTCACCGGTCGCGAAGGCTTCATGAGGACAACGGGGGAGTCCTCAAAGCTCTTCTCATATATGAAGTTCCTTTGGCGAGGGACATGACTGCCGGGCAGCAATCCCTTAAGCTGCAGGGCGTCGAGGATTTGCTTCCGGGTTTCCAAATCCTTGGGGGGCTCGTAAATCCCCCTCATCCTGAGCCTCCTTTCGATCTCCTCGTAGATCGACGCGCTCCGTTTCGCGGGCTCAGGGAAGAAGTCCGTCGAGTCATAGAAACTCTTCGGGCGGCCCAGCCCGACCACCCTCTGCTGCGGCACTTTGACAGTCTGCTCCGCCCCCGCGTTCCTCGCAATGCTTGATTTGACATCTCCCAAAACCATTCCGTCTCTTATCACGTTGCTCGGGACCGTGCACTGTTGTTGTAACAGAATCTGATGGAAATGGTTACCTTCTACGAACCGATACAGATCTTTATTAACCCGAGATTCCGAAGCGGATCTCCTAAGTTCGGCATCCTTGGTAGGCTCGGTGTTGGCACGGGGCAAGTTCTCAAGCCCCATGAGCCGGGCAATGACGCTTGGGGATCTTCGCTGCCGGTCGTTCTCGTTGGCAGGCTGCGCGTCTCCAGCATTTGGCCGGTTAGCCGGCAGGACAGCTGCATTGCCGCCGATCTCGCGGGGGTAGAGGCCTCCCTTGGCGTCGGTGACGGCCCTGCTGTCGAGTGAGAGCCTGGGGGCCTCCTTGGAGAACTTCCAGGGAGATCTCGTGCCCTCCTTGAGCTCGAGTTTCGGGAAGGGGAGAGGAGATCTCGCAGATGAAGCCGCCTCTGATGGTGTTCCAGGTTCAGGCACCGGCGAGCGGACATCCCTCAGCGAGGATGAACTCGAGTGGTACTCGGGCGTCGCCGGAGGCCCCCCATTCTTCTCGTCCACGTCACAGGCCGTCGGATCGAACCCCTGGAAACATGAAACAAGCTCGTCAAACTGATGATTAGAGCCAAGAAGGACTAGAAAAAAGGGAGAGAGAGGAAAAGAGCTGACGGTGGAGGGCGCAAGGCGTTTGGAAGTGATGAGGCGCTTGGCGGCGAGGGACTGGTGGCGGTCGAAAATGTGGAAGAAGCCGGCCATACAGCCGGCCGTGTGCCTCTCAATCTGCTTTTCTAGGTTCCGGTCCTGCACCATTCCCGTCATCATCTTTCTTCTTCTTCTTCTCGCTCTCTGCTTCTCTATCTATTTCTCAGTTGTCAAAAGTGCAGTACCAGCCTACCAGGAGCCCTCCAGTTTCAGATCTCCTTTCCCGCATTCTCTCTCACCCCCCTCTCTCCCCCTCTCTCTCTGGTGTGTATGAGTGAATGAAGGGACTGGTTTACTAAACTGGCTCCCGCTTTGCTGGGCTTTTAAATGGTAGTGCGGAGGGTAAGGGTAGAGATCTAAGGTGAATAGAAAATGCTACGGTAAATTACAAAAAAGTTATAAATTTAATTCTGTAAGGTAGTTATTGGTTAGATGGAGTACACTTTATATCACAAATTACAGTATTTATTTGTAGAATATATTGTAATTTAATATTACATACATTAAAACTTCACAGTATAGTTAGTAAAAAATTTATATCCAAAAACGCGATATTCTCATATTATATTAACTTTGCAACTAATTTTACAGTCGTTTTTTTTTTTTTGGTTTCCCACCCGGTGTCCGGTACCCGAAGGCTGGCCGACTAATCCGGATTCGGGGTACTGTCGGGCGGTTTCCTGGGGACCCCTCCCAAGAAGGTCTGCTGCGTTCACAGGGGCTCGAACCCAGCACCTCTGCTTAAGCGACACAAGCCCCTTCCACTTGCGCCAACCTTCGTTGGTAATTTTACAGTCGTTTTACTTACACCCATCAAACTTTACAATCAACTTACATTATTTTAAATACAATAATCTCAAATTCCAATCTATTTTTCAAGAAAATTTACCATAATTTAAATTTTTATGTAATCTCAACTTTTCTTATAATCTAACAATACTCGAACAAAATACCCCGTAAATTTTCTGTTTTTTTATCTCTTATTTTCTTATTTCCTTACATCAGTCTGAAAAAAAGTATTTTTTGTAAAATTATGTTAACATGTAACATTACTTATACGGTAATATTATTAAAATTTAATTATTTTTATAATTTTTCACTTTTTAAATCTTAAATATGAGAAATAATATAATTTTATTTATTCGTAATATTATATAAATGTTATCGCATAGTGATATAAAATGGTGCAAGTTAGCATCTCGATAGCAACATGTACCTTCATTGTAACTAAAAAGTATGAATGTTTCAAACAATGTGAAAAAGGTTTTGCATCAGGGGAGGACTGCGCAACAACACGGTTAATTTAAAAAAATCTTTAAAAATGGCATTTTTAAATCTATTTATGAAAATATCATTCTTAAACACTAACTGAAATAGCATTTTAGGTAAAGAAGAAAAACTTCGAGAGTTCGTTGATATGAGGAGTAAATATTAAGTGTGTAATACACAATAATCTCATTTTATAAATTTTTTTCAAACTTTTACATGTATAAAATTTTTATAAATTTTTGAAAGTAAATTTTATAAATATTGACACATAAATGGTAGTTTATATAATAAATTCTAATATATCATAAATTGACTACCTACCCAAAACGCTGTAGCCCAAAACATATTGTATCATTACTCAATATATAATACATTAGAATTCGTTATATAAATTATTATTTAGGTGTCGACACTTATAAAATTTACTTTTAAAAAATTTATAAAAATTTTATATGTGTAAAAAACTGAGGGAGATTTATGAAACAAGATTATAGTGTATTACAAACTTAACATTTACTCCTCATATCATCGAGCACTTGAAGTTCACTGTATCATGTTTTCAGTTCAGGAGAAAACGCCAACTAAAAACAGTTGACGTTTTCTTCTTTACCTAAAATGTTATTTCAATTAGCGTTTTAGAAACGGTATTCTCATAAATAGTTTAAAAGATAATATTTTTTAACAATTTGTTTAAAATCGATCGTACTTTTGCTCATTCCTCTGCATTAAGGACCAATTCACCTCAAGAAGGAAGGCCATGGAATGTTTTATTCCTAAATTACCCCTATAATTTTATACGGATGTTGAGAGTATCCCAATTCGTTTTGCTTCGCATCTTTATGGGAACCGCTCCTAATATTATAATCTTTTTCGTCTCGCAAAGCACTCATCGACACATGAAATTTACTTTTTATTATCAATTAAATTAAAAAAATAAGAGTAAAATAATAAATTACTAATACTTAATTACCTAATTTTTTTCTTACTCCCATTTTCTCTCTCACTTTTTACCTTCATTTCTCATTCTTTATCTTTATACTTTCTTCATTTCTCATCTTCTCTCCATACTTTTTCATTATCACTCAAATTTTGTTAAAATTTACTTTTTCTTCATATTTAATTTATTAAAAAATCAAAACTTCAAAATTTATTGCAATTAGAATTTTTCTTAATCAATTCTTGCCCATTAACTTTCTTCATCATTTTTTTAAATAAAAAAATTATGAGCATGTTGCAAGTCATGTGCCAGTATAAATAACGAAAATCTTAAATATTCCCAATTCATGTATGATAATGATTTTTTTAGTAATAGGACATTAAATCCAGGCTATGGCAATTGTGTCTATTCTTATATGTATGCATTGTTTGACGAAATATATTAAATGGTCTCAAATCTCGATGGTCATAGATACAAAAGAGTTACAGAACTTTACGACTCACAGTCGAGTTATGACTATGATAAGTAATACAATAAAATCAAACTACTAAATTGTAAAAATCATAAAGGTTACTGAATGTCGAGATTTATGGATCTTATAGTGTCCTTAAGACTAATTCGTCCTCCTCTCTTTGACGATGAGGAAGCTTGGACGTCAATCTCCCAAGATACAACAATAGCTTTAGTTGAAGTAGCACTGAACGTCGACTCTCTAGCGAACTAAATAAATGCAGGCAACCACCATGAAGAACGATGCAGAACAAAGAGAGGAGAGAATGTTGTGCAAATGCAACGTTGTTGTGCAGCTCTATGCTTCGTCCAGTATGTATATGCATCTAAGTGCATTCTATAATGGTTGTGGGAGTTGCACTCATAAATGACACTGAATCAAAAATTCAATGCTTGAACCGGTCAAATTTAAATTCTGAATTGGCAAATAAATGGCACGAACCACAGTCAAGGAAATTAATCTAACCCATTAAGTGGCAAATTTAATCCATCCTTAATTACTCTTTAATGTCTGACTTAAATGTTGATTAAACGGTCACAGCTGTGATTTGAATGTTGACTGCCACAATCAATGCCTAGAATTAAATGCTGACTATCATAGCTAAAAAGAATCTACATGTCACCCGATGTAGAAATGAAGGAGAAAATTCATAGGAAAAGGTAAAATTCAACCTTGTGCGAGGTCCCACAATTGGAAAGAACATCCAGTGCACCCACTGCCTGTGCGCACATGAGTTCAACTAAATCGGCTGCCGACAGCGGCCCCTGCGTAGGCATGCGAGGTGGGCACGGGTCGTATAACTTGGCCAAGATGTTTACTCCACATAAGAGTACAATTCTCTTATAAAGACTTCCAACTCCCATTCCCTCTTCCATGTGAAATAGAACTCTTCCCATTCTCCACATCGGCTTTATGGGCTTGCATATGGGCTCTAACTTGGATTCATTTATTTTAGCCCTATATAACTTATTTAAGCCCAAATCTTTTCCTTCATTTTATGAGACCCAATTTCCCATTCACATGTCATATTTCCAACAATCCCCCACATGAATGGAAATTGTTTTGTTTTGACTCTGTGGTGGTTTCCAACAGATGAATCCTACATAGGATAAGTAGATGTTAACACTTTGAACCTTCCCTTATAAAAATATGCTTACTTTACTAGCTATCAAGTAGACACGAGATCATTGAATTGTCCTGCTTTCTTGTATAAAGAGTCATATATCTCACATAAGAATCCATTACTCATTTGTTCCGTTCTTACAATTGTGTTCGTTTGCCCATGAAAACCTTCCTTATTTTGTGAGAGTTTCTAAAAATTAAGCCCTAAATTCTTCTTGAAACAGCCCTACTTCTCTCTCACATAGGTGATTTATAAACTCAAGAGTATTTTGCTTACTCCTTTATAAATCATTAAAGTATCTATAATGCTAACCTCATTCTTATAATGCCATTGTTTCTTATCAAAGAATGAGTTGCGGAATCCCCCACAGTAACTTATCAAGTCTTATGAGTAGGTTGTCCCTTTGAACCTAGATCTTGGGACCTCCAGTCAGCAAGGTTGGGTTTTCCTTCATAAAACCTTTCCTTTCATGGGCTTAAGTCCCATTCCTTTCAACATTTTCTCAACAAGTTCTTTGTTTAACTCTTTGGTTAGCGGATCCACCAAATTATCCTTTGACTTCACATGGTCAACAGCAATCATCCCAGCTAAGAGTAATTATTTACTAGTATTGTGTTTACGTGTATATATTTAGACTTACCATTATACATTTGACTTGGCGTCTTCTAATAGCTGACTGACTGTCACAATGAATGCATATTGGTGGGACTGGCTTTTCCCATTTTTAGGATATTCTCAAGAAAATGGCGTAGCCATGCAACCTCTTTGCCATATTTATCTAAGGTGATAAATTTAGACTCATTGTGGATTGAGCTATCACTGTTTGCTTTTAGGACTTTCATGATACAGTCGTTCCTATTAATATGAACGCATATCCACTAGTAGATTTCGAGTCTTTTATATCAGATATCCAGTTTGCATCAATGTACCCTTCAAGTACGATTGGATACCTGGATAGTGCAAGCCACAGTCCCGAATGTACCTAAGGTACCGTAATACCCGTAATATTGTCTTCCAATGGTCGATATCAGATTGCTCATATATCTACTTAGCCTACTAACTGCGCAGGCAAAATCTGGCCTAGTACATCATTAGATATATCAAGCTACCAATAACTCTTGAGTATTCCACCTGTGAAACACTCTTTTCCTCTATTCTTTGATAGATGGAAACTTGTATCTAAAGAAGTTCTAGCGACACCAGAATTTTTCAAGAACTTTGTCCACATAATGTGACTGACTTAAGATAAGTTCATTTGACGTTCTTGTAATTTTAATTCCTAAAATCACATCAGCAAGGCCCATATCTTTCATGTTAAATCGTGAATTCAACATATTCTTGGTAGATCTAACTATTTTCTCATCACTACCTACAATGAATATGTCGTCTACGTATAAATATAAAACAACATAATTACTTTCTGCCTCGTTTATGTGCATACATTTATCACACTCATTGATTCTGAAATCATTGGTGATCATTGTTTTATCAAATTTCTCATGTCATTGTTTTGGCGCTTGCTATAAGCCATACAATGACTTTACCAATGTATAGACTTTTTTTTCCTTTCCTGGAACCACAAGCCCCTTAGGTTGTTCGATGTAAACTTCTTCATCTAGATCACCATTTAAGAAAGCTATTTTCACATCAATTTGATGCACCTCTAAATTACGTAATGCTGCCAATTAATTCTCGCCATAGGAGAATAAATATAAAAAATAATCAAGGCATACCTTTTGCTTGTATCTTTTGATAAAAAAGCCTAACCTTGTATTTGTCTATGGAGCCATCTACTCTCATCTTCCTTTTAAAGATCCATTTAGATCCTAAAGGTTTACAACCGGGACGAAGATAGACTAACTCCCACATATGATTATGTCAAATAGAATTGATTTCACTGTTGATTGTCTCCTTCCAAAGAGGTACTTCTGAGGAAGTTACAACTTCCTCATATGTCTGTGGTTCTTTTTCCAATAGATATGTCATGAAATCATCTCCAAATGATTTCTCTACTCCTACCCTTTTCCTACATCTTGGCTCAAATTTATGATCATTACTATGATTTAATTCATCATTTTTATCATTCATACCTTCGGCGGTTCGTTTCGATGAACTAGATCCTTCTTTGGATCTATATGGAAATAAAACTTCAAAAAACGATGCATTCCTTCATTCTATTATCGTATTCTATGTATATCATGAATATTTGATTCATACACAAGGAATTGATATCTACTACTATTATGTGCATAGCCAATAAAGACATAGTCCACCGTTTTAGGACCTATCTTTACTTTCTTTGGTGTCGGAATTGCTACTTTAACAAGACACAACCACACTCGTAAGTGTTTATAAGATGGTCTCCTACCATACCATAGTTCATATGGTGTCTTTTCCTCTTTCTTTTGAGGCACCTTATTTAAAAGGTAATTGCTAGTTAAAATAACTTTTCCCCACATGTTCTGGATAGCCTTGAACTCAGAACATCGCAATCTTCATTTCTTTTAATGTGTGATTTTCCATTTAGAAATGCCATTTGACTGAGGTGAGTAAGGTGTAGTCACTTCATGAACATTTCATGTTGTGCAGAGAAGTCACTAATTGGTGCTTCATATTCACCGCCTCTTTCACTTCTTATTCTTTTTATTCTCTTATTGAGTTGATTCTCAACTTCATTCTTATAAAGAATAAACTTGTCTAAGGCTTCGTCTTTGCCTTTAAGCAAATACACATAGCAGCATTTCATGCTATCATCAATAAAGGTAATAAAATACTTATTACCGCCTCTTGTTTGTACTGACTTTTAGTCACAAACATCACTATGAATAAGCTCAAGTGGTTTGGTATTTCTTTCAACAGTTTGAAATGATGAACTCGCTAGTTTTGCTTTGACGCAAACTTTACATTTGTGTTTAGCATCAACTTGAAATGCCGATATGTGTTCCATGTTATCCGTGTTAATTAGTTTTTGAATTGAATCATAATTAACATGCCTTAGTCTACCATGCCATAAGCTGGAAGACTCAATCAAGTAAGTGGAAGAGGAATTCTCATTTTTGATCATAATCATTATATTGAGCTTGAACAACCTATTACGTTCATATCCCTTCCCCATATACATTCTAGTTTTAGACAATATGACTTTGTCTGACTCAAATATCATACAAAACCCATATTTATTCAAAAATGAACCGGAAACTAAATTTTTCTGTATCTTAGGCATGTACAGCACTTCATTGAGAGTCAACAACTTCTTGGAGGTCATCTTCAGCACCACTTTACCTTTGCCTTCAACCTCAGACTAGGCCAAGTTTCCCATGTAAAGCTTTTCTCAACTGACTGGCTCAAAGGTCGTGAAGAGGCTTCTGTCATAGCAGAAATACTGCATAGCTCCAGTGTCAATCCACCACTCCTTTGGATTTGACCAACCAAGTTTACCTCTGAACCACAACTGAAAGGTTGATGTCAAAACCAACCTGGATAGTGGCATCAACAATGTTAGTCTCGACCTTCTTCTTCTTAGGAAGTCAGTATTCAGCAGATTTGTGGCCTTCCTGTCATAGTTCAAGGATTTCCCCTAGAGCTTTGGCTTGGAAATGCCTCCCTTAGGCCTACTCTTGGCCTTGCTTTTCTTGGGCTTTGGGTTTTGTTTGTGCTCCACCACATTGGCTTTGACAGCACTCACAGGAATGTTCTTCTCAAAACTTCTATTGTCTTTTTCAATGCGAAGTCTAACAACGAGGTCCTCCAGTGACATTTCCTTGCACTCATGCTTCAAGTAGTTCTTGAAGTCCTTCCACCCCAGTGGCAACTTCTCAATTATCACAACTACCTGAAAGGTCTCATTGAGAACCATACCTTCAGCATGAATCTCATGCAAGATTACCTAAATCTCTTATACTTGACTGATCATTATTTGGAATCCACCATCTTATAGTCGAGGAATCGTTCGACGACAAATTTCTTTGTGTTGGCATCCTTTGTTCTATACTAACGATCCAGTGAATCCCATAGTGCCTTCGCTATCTTCAGCGTACAATACACATTGTACAAGAAATTGTGCAACCCGTTCATAACGTAGTTTTTGCAGAAGAAATCAGATTGATTCTAGGCGTTAACAGCTTGAGTAGCCTGGACATCTAATTATCCCTCAGGAAGCTTAGGAGCTTCCTCAGTCAAGAATCTGGCGAGGTTCTAGATGGTCAGGTGGAAGAGCATATTCTGCTGCCACCTTTTGAAGTTCAGCCTACTAAACATCTCAGTTTTTTGCTGTGATTCACGGGAACCACTGCAAGCACGAAGCCTGTGCCTCCCAAAGGCATAGAAAGGGCAGAGCCCAAGCCCTTAGCCACAATTGTGGCGGTCAATCACAACTATAGTGATGGGGGTAGAATCATAAGCCATATGAGATCATAAGATAAATGAATTAGTCTTACGATTGTTTGACAGAAATATATTAAATTGTCTCAAATCTCAATGGTTACAAATACAAAAGAGCTACATAACTACACGACTCATAGTTGTGCTATGACTATGAAAAGTAATACAATAAAATCAAACTGTTGAATCGTAAAAGTTATTGAATGTCAAGGCCCATGGATCCCGCGGTGTCCTTAAGACTAATTCATCCTCCTCTTTTCTATGCTGAGGAAGCTTGGATGTTAGTCTCTTAAGATACAACGATAGCTTGAGTTGAAGCAGCACCGAACTTCAACTGTTTGGCAAATCGAACAAATGCAGGCAACCACCACAAAAAATTATTTAGAACAATGGAAGGAGAGAATGTTGTGCTAATGCAACATTGCTGTACAGCTCTATGCATCATCCAGTATGCAGATGCATCTAAGTGCATTCTATAGTGGTTGTGGGAGCTACAAGTATAAATAACACTGAACCAGGAATTCAATGCTTGAACCGACCAAATTTAAATTCTGAACTAGCCAACAAATGGCATGAACTAGCAATCAAGGAAGTTAATCTGATCCATTTAGTGGCAGATTTAATCCGCCCATAATTACCCCTTAATATCTGGCTTAAATGCTCATTCAATAGTCACAACCGTCACTTGAATGTTGATTGCCGCAGCCAATGCCCAAACTTAAATGCAAACTGTTGTAGCCAAAGAGAATCTACGCATCATCCGTTGTAGAAATGAAGGAGAAAATTCATAGGAAAAGGTAAAACTCGGCCTTGTGTGAGCCCCATAGTTGGGATGAACATTCGAAGCGTTGGCGCCTATGCAAAGATGAGTTCAACTAAATCAACCTCCGACAACACCCTCCTGCATCGGCGACCGAGGTTGGCATAGGTCGTATAACTTGGCTAAAATGTTTACTCCACATAAGAGTACAATTCTCTTATAAAAACTTCCAACTTACCTTACCTCTTCCATGTAAGATAGAACTCTTCTTATTCTCCACGTGGGCTTTATGGGCTTGCATATGGGCTCCAACTTGGATTCATTTATTTTAGCACTATATAACTCATTTAAGCCTAAATCTTTTCCTTCATTTTATGGGACCCAATTTTCCATTCACATGTCATTTTTCCAACATGCATTAAAATAATAAAAAATGCACCTCTTGTACCAAATTTGGAAGTGAAATGGACAATGGGGTTAGGTCATCAAACTTGGCTCATGGGTTGGATTGGACCTTAGGGGGAAGATCGAAGAGATAACAACATCTAATGTGTCAGAAGTTTGACTAATAATCCTCCATTATTGACTTAGTTTCTCTTGCTTCTCTGTTACTTTTACTACTACTGCTAGCACCATTATGATTTCATTTATTTGCATAAATCAAACTATTTGATGAGTAAATTATGTAGAAAATTTTCATTATTGTAGACGTTTTTAGTTGCCATTCTAATGTCATTTTTAATAAGATAGATGACATTTTTATACATGAATTTTACATAATTTTTTAATTTTTTTTACAAATTTTTACTTTTAATTAGAATTGTTAGGAACTTTAAATTCTTCTACATGTGTAAAGTATTATAAATATTCAGTCAACAATATTAACAAAGTTACATACATCCATCAAAAGTATCGAATTGATAAGTTTCCCCTCTTAGAGCTATAGATAAATAATCATCTAATACACAAATTTTATGTGATTTTTAAATCCTACCACCAACTTTCACTTTTGAGTAGAATAATAAGGAATTTACAAATTTCTCCCTCAATTGTGAATGATGATATTCATTACTTGTATTAGGCGCACAAAATTCTCCATAAAATCAAAATTTGCAAGAGGGTTCCTTAAAGATAAGTTTGAAGAATTACTTGAACAATCGTTAGAAATACAAAATTCCTAGTGCCAATATCACCCCTTTAAAGATCAATTTCTTTTATTCTCTGCAATTTCAAACTAATATTTCAATTTCAAACTACTAATTTATCTCGATCTGGTTATGGTGTAAATGAAAACTGAAAATCCAAAAGAAATCAATATAAACCTACCTGAAAAACCCAACTTTTGAGAATCCTCTGAGAATTTTGATCGGTTTTCAAGATTTTGAAAAACTAATCTTAGAAACTCAGGTCTCAACCAAGAAAAACTCAATGGGCCCCAGGTCAACCGATATGGAAATTGGTTAGAAGAGCATTAAATAAGTGTGAGACTTGTTTATTTTGGGTTGTTGTAAGTTTACAGTTTTAGTTCTTGCATTATCATAGTTAGATGGTTGTTTCCATTATATAAGGGAGAGATCTGTAATTTTGAAATCACTTTACTTCATTCTTAGTTTATTAACATCCTTTGTTAGATTTTATGTTCCTCTTGGTTCTTAAAAGAACTTTTCTAAAATTATGGGTATGGCATTTCATTCTTTCGCAGTCTTGGTTTGAATCTCGATTTAGATTACGAGTCAAGGCTTAAAACTCTCGCCTTCATGTTCTTGGGACTCTATCATCATTGTTGCTGAGTTTCATCACCATTGTGGTAAGGCTCGCATCACCTAGTGATAGAGTTTCGGTTCAAAGGCAAACTTATATATATTCTTTACTTCTAGCTTCTAGTATTAAAAGAAATAATATCAAAAAAGTTATTAGCATAAGAGAAAAAGAAAAAAAGAGGAAAAGTTGGTGTGAAATAATTTGAATGCTTGTTAAAACCCTAGAAATTCTTCAAGTTTCCTATTTCTTTTCTCTTGCTCTTAAATTCTCAATTCTTTATCTTTTTTCTCTTACACTCTAATTTTATACTCTTTGATGAGTTTTGGTTTGTTCCTCATTGTGAACTCTTGTAGAATACTCTGATTAGTTTGTAGAGTTCGATTAAGAACTGAAGAAAAACAAAGGAGAGGAAAAATGCAAGATTGAGTGAGATCATAAAAGGGTAAAAGCTAATCATGTGCAAACACAAGTGTGAGTGCCTTGATCTCAAGAGAAACATGTAGGGAAGTGTTTGTGAGGCTCCCATATTTTGAGGATCTGTCCTATACTCGAGAGGAAGGTATAGATGAAGAAGTTAGACAACTTTCGAATCTTCAATTGTAGGTATTGATGAGACAAAAGAGGCATATGTTGAGGGGTGAATTAAAACCAATTCATGAGAGGCTAGATCGGGTAAAAGCAGGAATACTAAGATGACAACAACAAGATCATTCCAATATGTAGCAATAAGGATTTGTTCGGTGGGGAGATGATGAGGACGAAGAGGAAGTGGAAGGATTTGATGAGCGATATTATAATTGGGGTAGTATTGGGAATAGAGGAATTAGGATTGTACAGAGAGGAGATAGAATTGGGGATCGAGAAGATAGGATTGGTTGGAATGAAGGAATAATGACATAGGAAATGTAAAGCTAAAAGTTTCATCCTTCCAAAGTAAAATGACCTACAAATTTATTTGGAGCGGGAAATTAAGATGGATATGATGTTTGATTATCACAATTACTTGGAGCTTAAGCAGTTTAAGTTGGTCACCATTGAGTCTACTAGTTATGCCATTATTTGGTGGGAATCAAGTAGTAATGAATGGGAAAAGAAATAGAAGACCACCCCATTTGGGAGGAGATGAAGATGCTTATGAGGCCTAACTATTACTATGGAGCTAGTCTAACTAAAAGTTGCAGAGGTTAACAGAAGGTCCTAAAAGTGAGATGAGTACTTCAAGGAGATGGAGGTAAGTATCCTTTGGGATAATGTGGATAAGGATCGGAAAGCTACCATAGCTAGGTTCTTGCATCGCTTAAACCTGAAAATTGCTGATTCTATTGAATTTTAGCACTATGGAATTTGTCGGATATGGTGCACCAAGCTATAAAGTTAGAGGAACAACTACAATGGAAAGAATTGGCTAGAAGGGGATAATCAATATCTACCAACAGATAGAAGTTAGCCCCATGGAAGGAAGAGAATGTTGAGGATTTAATCCAATATCAGACAAATAAGATATTGAAACTTGGTTTAAAAGAGAGTAGGTACTATCCTTAGCTTAAGTTTTTGGGTTGGACATAGACCCAACCTCTTGTGGGCTATGTGAAAATATAACATGATATCATAGTGGGTGGATCCTGAACCCACACCATACCAAGTCCGAGTATACAACTCATGACCAGTTAAACCCGAGACCAAAATAGATACGCTCAGCTCATGGTTAATTTATTGAGTATGGAGAAAAGAGTTTTGCTCCCTTTAATTTGCCCCCTACCCAAGACCGGAAGGTCAGTTGCTGAGAGTGGGTATTTAAGGGCATATATCAATTGTAAACACATTGACACATGGGGCCAATGTCAAGGAGTCAGTCCCATATTGGACAAATAATATATTGAAACCTGGTTTATAAGAGAGTGGTTGCCACCATCCTATCAGCTTAAACTTTTGGGTTGGACATGGGCTCAAAGTTCTTGTGAGCCAATGGATATTTAATAGAGAAGCTGCATAACAAGCCAAAATTCGAACCATTTAAGAAGGCAAATCGACATCATTTGCTTAAGTTAACAGTCAGCTCACTACTTCCAAATCATGCGATATGAAATGCTTTAAATGTTAGGGGCATGGTCACATAACTAGCCAATTTCCAAACAAAAGGGTGGGGGGATCAACACCCAAGGAAAACTTGAGTCAAGAGATGAGGAGGAAGTAGTTGTTGAAATGCCATTGAAGGAGGACGATGATAATGAGCAAAATGCTGTGGTTGGAAACTTAGTGGTGGCAACGTTAATTCTCAATTTACAAGTTGAGGAGGAAGAAGGTAACCAAAAGAAGAACTTGTTTCATACTTGATACTTTATTAAGCAATGTTATCATTGATAGAGGAAGTTACATAAATGTGGCAATCATTGATTTGATGGAGAAATTATCACTACCTATCTTACAACATCTGCGCCCTTACCAACATTGGTGATTGTTTGACTGGGGCAAAATCAAGGTGACAAATAAGTCTGGGATTGCATTTTCCATTGGCAAATATGAAGATGAGTTGTTGTTAATGTGGTTCCTCTACATCCATACCACATGTTGTTGGGAGACCTTGGCAATTTGACTGGAAGGTAACACATGTGGATTCATAAATTGCTATTGTTTTATTCTCAAAGGGGCAACCTATTACTCTTATGTCATTGATTCTGAGATAATTTATGTATGATCAGTTAAGCTACAAAGATCAAGTGAAAAGAATAGAGAAAGAAACTGAAAGAAAAGAGCTTAAAGAGGAAAAAAAAAAGAGGGAAAAATATTGTGCAGAATGAAAAAGTAGGACAGAGATTTCAACCATCGTAAAAACAAGATAGGAAAAGTTCAACTACTTGGCAAAAAAAAATATCAAAGAGCAATATTTTGTCATCATCCTCTATCATACTCATGTAGAAGGAGGTCATTTTATGTGCTAATGATCTCGTCAATTCTATATCGAGCAACAACCTTAATCTTTTGCAGGAGTTCAAAGATATCTTTCTCAAGGAGATTCACCCTGGTTTGTAACCAATTTGAGGAATTAAACATCAAATCGATTTCATACATTGTGTTTCAATTCCAAATAGACCTGTCTATAGAAATAATCCTGAGAAAACAAAGGAACATCAAACAAAAGTAAATAAATTATAAGAAAATTATAATTTTGGTCATTAAATGTTCGAGTTGCCTTCATTCAGTCCCTTAATAAAATTAGCCTTAAATGCGATCAATCTTTCTAACTTACATCAATCACTTTAGTCCCTCGGTCAAACATAAAAATATAACCATTAGTTTTCTTCCTACATGGAAGAAAACTTGTTAATGACATGACTAACGATACTTTGTTTTGCCATAAAATACAAAAATGATGTGGCATCTTCAAAGCCTTCTCTTCCTCGACCTCTTCTCCTCTCCGCATTCCCTTATCCCACCATGCCCCATTCCTCGGCTTTGACCTAGCCCCAGTGCATCCCTCTATTTCCTCCCACTTTCAATCCCTCAACCTCCTCCCCCAAATTGCAATTCTCACCCCCAATGGACTGTTGACACAGAGGAGAAGAGTGCTCCGCGTTCCTGATGATTGCAAGTCGGCTCTTCTAACTCATGGGTGAGGAGTGACTTCCAGCATGATCGCGTAATCACACAATCCTAGTAATCAAGAATCCCTCGGTCAGATTAGATTAGAATAATCACACATGAAAATTTTGATTTATTAAATATTATGATGAAATTTGAAAACTAATAAAACATTGATATAATGCCCTTATAAATTATTGAAAATCTCTTAACGAATACATTCCAAATATGTTGGTTCAAAAAAATAAAATTTTGAATCAAGAGTATTTTCTTTGTTGTCATAACACTTGAGCTCGAGATTATTTAAGTGCAAAATTTATATGTAATTCTATAATGTCTAATATGTTTGTAGTTGAACACGAAAGTTCCAATATTACATAGTAGGTTAGTTAGATTGTCACTATTGTTGTTCTCCTCTCCTTATTACTAATTAAAAAAAGAAGAGTGAGAGGAATGATGATTTGAGTTGCAAGTGCTAATAAGAACATTATAAAAATGAAGTTCCAATATTAAAAAATTTAAAAAATTAAATTAAATTTAAATTGGATTAGGGACTGAAAGAACTCAGATGAATGGGGATGGGGATCTAATTGATAATCTAATAATATCGCCAATAGTTAATTTAATAAAGGGACCTAGTTGACATATAGGTGGACATAACTGATGCATAGAGGGACCTGATTGATGTATGAAAAGGGTATGATTGATACAAAACTTAAAAAAGGACTATGTCGATGCAAAACTCATTACTGAGGGTGTTAAATGATGTAAAAAGAACATTGAGAGACCCAGCTGATATAAAATTATATCTCATGGACAAAATTGTTTATTTACTTAAGATATTTATGCTACCTAATTCTTCCCAACCAAGGTCTTCTATGTATATTTTAGGAGATAATCTTCATCCCTGTGTGAGAAGTTGATGTTTATTACATAAATTTATTTAAAAATTACAAGACAATGTACCATAGAATACATTTATTTCAAGGTACCAATAGAAAAAGGACAATTCAAGGAAAGTCACCCAACAAGAAGTATGGAATTTTCATGGAAAATTCATCCATCAATGGATGCTGTGACGTGTTTTTCTACTGGGCATTGGACCGGCCCCCGCCGCTAGAAGTCATCCTTTTCACAATTAATTCCAATTCAACGGTGATAGGGAAAAAATTTATCAGTAATTCACTTGTATTTTTTCGTGTATAAAAGAAACACATGAGCCTATAAGAATTAGAAGGAAAATGAAATAAAAATGTACGGAAAATTTCACTAGTAAGAACGAACTCAAGATGTTTATTATGTTACGGGACAAATCTGTACTACAAAGATCTCTTCTCAATGATATTTGTTTTGGTTTAACGATGGTGAATCCATCACCAATTACCGATGGATTTGTAGCCGTCCTTGGGTTAGCCATTTATGTTCTCCCCCCCCCAAAAAATGTATTTTGATAAGTATTGTGTTTGTGAAGCTCGTTTTTCTCTTGAAATTTCAACAAAATGTTTAATTTTTTGACGACTTCCGAAAATCCCAAGATTGCTTATGGTAAATTTGTCAGTAAGATAGTAATAAATATATTGTATACGAGATTTTTTTATCTCATATATATACACTAGAAATCTTGAATTTTATGATTTTACAAATAATACTTTCAGATTGAGTATATGCTTATTAAATTAAAATTATTACCATATATCGAGTGTTTTAAATAGATAATGATACCGGGAAAAAAAAAATAGATAATGATACTTTAAATATCACTAGTCTACTAATTCGAAAATCATACTCATGTATTTTGGTGAGGTTGAGAACTCAAATTATAGTCTCATTTGAGCAATTTTGCTTAAGAGGACTCTATAAATCACACCTTCACTGATATCAGTTTCTTAAATTATAACAATCTTTTGGTGGTACTACGTTGACATATCAATATTAATACTAGTTGTTTAGTTCATCTGATATTTTTGCAATTGAACTCAAAATACAGAATGTTATGTAGCAGAACAATGGATCATCATTATTGATGTCTTTCTTTTGTTGATAATACTTTTATCGCTAATCAAAATATTTGGTTGTAATATTTGTATAATAGGACTATTTAATCACACCTTGACGGATATCAATTTCTTAAATTATAGCAAACTTTTGGTGGTACCATATTGATATATCAATGTTAATACTAGTTGTCCAGTTTATCTGATATTTTTACAATTGAACTCATAGAATGTTATGTAACATAACAACAGATCGTCATTATTGATGTCTTTCTTTTGTTGATATTACTTTTATCGCTAATCAAAATATTTGGTTGTAATATTTATATCATATAATATTACACGACTTAAAAAATTATTATACAATTGTTAAATCTTCACTTTTTTTATTGTATAAAGGAAACGTATAAGTTTAGAATAAATAGATGAAAGATGAGATAAATGGGAATAAGAAGTTCCCTCCTAGTACCTTTAAATTATAAGATTTTTTTTTTGGCCAAAAAAATTATAAGATTAAAGACACTGATTATACCTACCCTCCCCCCCCCCCCCCCCCCCCCCCCCCCCCCCCCAAAATCCCTATTTTCAAAACATTTGAATTCTTGAAAACTATTGCACTTGCTTATTAAATTCCGCATTTAATTTTTAGGATTATTTACTAAAAAAAATATAAAGTATTTAAGAATTCTTTAATCTATAATGAACTGTTTTTATCTGAAAAATCACGAACTATACGAGAATTTCTCAATTTACCACGAACTATTTTTATCCAAAAAATCGTAAACTATATTATGTTTTCCCTATTCTACTAGGTTGTTAATTTTGACCATTACTTGTTGATCTATACTATTAATTTTACTGATTGTGCAAATAAAGTCTGGCGTGATATCACACGTGACATCCATCTAATCATAAAAATAGAGAACATCTATTTACGCATTCGTTTGCATGTTCATTATCTGTTTGCATGTCTATACTCATGATGAAATAGAGAATTTGGCGATACTTCGTAATTTTTTATAACCATATAGATACCACGTAAAATGCCAGATTAGACTCCATTAGCACAATTAGTAAAATTAACGATACACATCAGCAATTAATAAATAAATTAACGACGTGCTAAATTAGGGAATTCTTAAATAATTCATAATTTTCTAAACAAAAAATAATTCGTGGTAAATTAGAAAATTTTTAAATAACGCATAATTTTCTTGGTAAAAAATTGTTCGTGATAAATTAAAAAAATTTTGAATAGTTTATACTTTTATTGACAAATAACTCTAATTTTTATATTTCTAAATATAATAACATATCATTTTTTATGCTTAAAAAGTACAATAATTATTATTATTATATTTTCCAGCAATATTAACGAAGGCAGAACAGCCAGCTGAGTGCCAATTGGCAAGAGAAGGGGATGATGACTGATGACATAAAGATTCAATCTCTCTCTCTCTCTCTCTGTCGCTCTTTAACCGGTTGGCCATTACCACTACAACAGCAGAGCAGAGCAGAGCACATCACATCACATCACTAGCTCAGTCCCTAACTCCCACCCCACAACCACAACTCAACTCAACCACTCACTGCCACAAGTAATGGACGAAAACCGCACCACTTCGAAACGAAGCATATCCACCCCCCTCGCTCCCTCTCTAATTTCACTCATCTGTCATGGACATCAAATGTTGTTTTTCATTCTGAAAAAAAAATTGTCATTTGATCATGATGTTTCATAAAAAGTTTTATTCTGTCATAACATTTATAAATACAAAAAATATCACATTTTTTTTTTGTTTGTGGTAAATACCGCGGATTTAATTTTACTAGAATTTTCCGTTAAATGCTAATTGTGGTGGCTCACATGACTCCTGAATTGCCATTGTTTATTCCTATGCGTATTTTTACTTTCCCATGAATAGAGAAATACGAGAATTTGATCAAATGGGGTCAAATTTATTATTATTATTATTATTATTATAGAATGAGGTTAGATTTACTTATGTAAATCTATGATAATACACAATGAAATTTGTTAGACGATTATGAAAAGTTGGATTCATATTTATATAACTATTTAAAATAATAATTGGTTTATACTCATATATGTTATGTTCTAGTTCTCTTTTTATTATCCGTTTTGTACAGAGCTTTGATTTTTAATAGTTTTTCTACATCTTTCTTAAATAGAAATGTCATGTGAACAGTTAAAAAAACTCCTACATTAAGCCATATCAACTGTTAAACGGACAACTTTAACGAATTTAACTATGTGATATTTCCTTAAAAAAAAAAATACTTGACAATTTATTGTATTTTTTAGGGTCGTGCCAATATAGAAAATTTTATCAAATATTGCATTTTTTAGATAATTTATTAAAAAATATAATATTTCTTTTCTCTCATCATAAAAGAGTTTCATGAAATTTTTTTTGATAACAATGAATTATCCTTTCCTAAATGAATTAGTTAATAGTTCAAAAGATTTCTAAGTATTAGTGGTATATACCAAAAAAATTATTTGTAAGATTTTGTAGATGTATGTAAAATGGTTGTATATTTTTTTATAAAATTAAAATCTCACTTATTTGATTATAAAAACTTTAACAATTAAATTATAATATTTTAATTCATAAAATCCAATATTATAGTAAATTTTGTAGTCAAATGCCATAATCGATAGTGTAATACAATCTGAGATTGCACTGTTACTTTGCATTGAAACGAATGATCCCTTAACGATAACTTCTTTTTCATTATAAATGTTCTAAATGGAAGATCGGCACCGTAGGGAGTCCAAACACCGTGCGGTGTAGTGTCGACTGTGAGGCAATCGGTCACAAACAACTTTGTGCGGGTTTAGGTGCTGCGCCGGCAGGGTAGAGTCGATTAGCTATCTCTCAGCGGTGTCCACGTCAATATATATGAAAGGGTTTTTCACTGACATCAGTTGTCCGCCTGCTGCCTTGGGTGGCAATGACATAACGACGAGCTGGCTAATACCGCAGATTCCATTGCAGAAGCTCGAGACTGGAGAGAACGAGTCACCTTGGCGAATTTCCAAACGCAGCCACGTCTATCGGTGGCAACATTTATGTCACTTTTATATATATACATATATATATATATATATATATATCTTCTTTTGTCTTTTAAACATTTTTTTATGTGCTTACACTCTTCGATCCAAACTTAGGGTCAAGGATAAATTCAGAAAATCAAGTCAGAGATAAAAATTGAAGAAAGTGGTAAAAATAAATTTTATGGAACAAAATAATATAATTAAAAAACTTTTTAAAAAAATTTAGTATAAGATTTTACCGAGTTTCTTTATTACACCAAAAGATTCTCATGTTTGGCAAGAAAAGCATTGTGTCCAAATACATGTCTCAAATGAGAGAAAGATGGTTTAATACAGTTGGTACGGCTATCGCATAGTGACCCAGATGTTCTAAGTTCGATCTCACCCGTGGAACTTCTTATACCCCTTTTATCCTTATTCATTTTACCCTTTCTAGACCAAGTGCCTCCTGTGTGCACCGAAAAAAACAAATACATGTCCTAATGTCCCTTTTACCCAATTACCATGATATGACTATGCATGTGTGATATACATACGCCAGGGTTGGGTTGTACTATGTGTAGATTTTATTATTTAATAAAAATAATGAAAGAAGTGGATATTTAATAAATGATTAATAAATTTTTAAATATATTAATTTGGGAGTATGTGATTTTTTGATAAATTAAATATGTAGAAAGTGATAAATTTATGTAGAATTGAATGATAATGAAAAATGTAAGAAGAAAATATGAAAAAAATGAATGTAAAAGAAGATATGAGAGAGAAAATGCTAGTAGAGAAATATTGGGTGGTTACTTATTATTAAATTTACTACCATACCCTTAGTTTTTCTTTATTGAATGTTTGTTAAAAATTATATTTTATATGTCGATGAGTAAATAGGGAGAGTAAAAAAAGATAGTAAAGAGAGGATCTTCCCCGTATTGATACAGAAGATGCAATATATTAGAGTAAATTAATTCATCCAGAGATGTGATGTTCATTAAGTTCTTTCTTTTCTAATTTTGTACATCAATATCGTCCTTCTAAACATCAATTTAGTCATCGTGAACATTAATTTGGTCTCCAAAACATCAATCACATTCTTCTAAACATCAATTTCATCCACTGAGCATCAATTTAGTCTATTGAACACCAATTTCATCCGTTGAACATCAATTTGGTTTGTTGAATATCAATTTAGTCTGCTGAACATCAATTTTGTCCGCTGAAAGTCAATTTCATCCTTCTAAACAATAATTTCATCCTTCTAAATATCAATTTAGTCCTTAATGAACATCAACATCATCCTTGCTAACGCAATGTTAACCTCTTTACTCTTTGAAAATTGTCATTTTCATATAGGTACATGATAGTTTTAGGTCTTTTGATACCATTTTTTCTCTCACAGCTTGCTTATACCCGTTACATTTCATCTCTTTCACCCTCTCAGCCCATTCTCTCCTCTCTTACTGCTATCAAAAGGACAGTGTATCACCTTGTAGATGATGCCGCTTGTGCCACTGCCGATGTAGTTAACCTGCTCGAGGTGAGAGAAGTTGAGAGGGTAGGGCGACCCTTGAGTTGCTGTCGCTCTGGTGACTTGTAGAGGAAGGGACAATGTTGGAAAGGAACTACGAGGGCAATAGGATCACTCTGGGGGAGAGCGAGGGTGAGGTCCCACTGCTAGTCGAGACGGCTACTTTGGGAGACTTTGGTGTTGTCGGGTGGTGGCTGAATGGGTCTCATGGCTCAATTCTGGTAGATTCCGGTGGAATCGACCTCTTAATGGCTCCCAGTAGCTCCTTTTTACCATAAACAGACCAATTCTATAAAGTTTCACATAAAAAATTGATGATAAAAGAAAAAGACATTGATCGTCGATCCCTTGTATGTCTATGGTTGAATTGAAGTCTTCGAAGACAGGACACATGCTCTGCTTTCTCAACTGCAAGCGTCCATAGATGGAGGGAGGAGAAGCTCGGTTGGGTGAATTCGGAAGAGGAGGAAGAACGAGGAAAGGAAAATGGTGATTTAATCTTTCTTTCTTTCTTTCTTTCTTTCTTTTTTACGAATTTGAGAAAGGAAGAGGATGCAATCATTAAAGCAATGAATCCATAATTCAAGTTGAAAAGGGAATGCTCTTTGCAATGGTCGTAAGAATGACTAACATTGACTTGCAAATATACAAAAATTTGGAAAGATGTTTTTTATGTTCAATGATTTTAGGGATGGAGAACATTTTTGATGTTCAACGACTTTAGGGATGGAATGATGTTTTTGATGTTCAACAATTTTTCCATAAAAAACAGATGACTTTTAGAGACGAAAGGACCTCTATGATATATAATAAGGACCTCTCTAATGTTCAAAATCATTAAGGACGAATTGATGTTCTAAAAGGACTGAATTAATGTTGGGAAGGACGTAATTGATATTCGGAAGGATTGAATTGATGTTCGAAAGGATAGGTTGATATTCAGAAGACAAAATTAATGTTCAAAATGATGCGATTGATATTCAAAAGACAAAATTGATGTTCAGAAGAATGCGATTGATGTACAAGAGGACCAAATTGACGTTTAGAAGGATAATATTAATGTACAACTTAGAAAAGGAAGATCTTGATGTACTTTGTATCTGTCGGGGACTGGTTAATCAATTTACTCTAATATATTATATCGGGGGTGTATAGTTCATTTCTCTTGGATACGGTTATGCATGAAAGTGGAGGACTCCTTGGTACGGTCTAGGTGACAAGAAGACACGGTACAAATCCTGTTATATTTCCACGGTGGAGAGTTGTAAGATTGAGGGTTACAATCTCGTATAGGATAAATATAAAAATGATTTTGGGAATGTAAGCGGTAGGATATCATTACCTATTACCTTAATCTTATAGATTATATATGTAATTCTGATAAAAATTTATATCATATTAAAGATATTTTGTGAAGTCTCATTTCTTCAAGTTCAAATGCGAAACTCCTTGTAAAAAAGGCACAAGATGGAAAGAAATAAAGCGAGATTTCACATTGGATAAATATAAAGAAAATCATGGAGTTAAAGGGATTCAACACAATCACCAATCAATTTAAACTTTTCTGCTAATATGAATCCAAGTCTTCCTATAAATTTAGTGCAAAATTTAGGCAGATGTTTCTCTTTCGAGGTTGAGCTTGCTAACCATGATTTCTACACTTGAACCTAATAAGGTATGTGTTTACAGGGTAAATTGCTCTAATAACATTTTACATTTTCACTAATAACATGTTTGGTAGAGCATAATTATGATTCCGTTTACATACCAATTACAAATGAAATTTAAATTGCGTAGTTTAGTAACTTTTTATGTGGAATTGTGATTATTGATATAGTCGCCAATTTCGGATCAATCCTGCATTGTCTTTCGCTATGAAGTCATACGTAATAGTGATAAAGTACTCATGAGTGACAGAGAAACAAAGTTAAATTACATTAATGCCCTTTCATAATTTTTTATCACTTATTTCTCTTTCCTAACTATTAGAGCATTCTCTCTCTTTTTAACACATTTTCTCTCACTTTTTTCTAACACATTTTCTGTTTCTCACTCTTAATATTCCCGTACCATTGGTTTGCAAGAAGAAATAAATCTTCTATTTTTACTATTTCTATCAACTAATATTTTTTTATTTCAATTAAAAAACAATTATTACCTTCATACTTATGAGTTTCTCTTACTATCGAAAAATAATTATATCTTTTAGAAATTAAAGTATTAAATAATAAATTAATACCTAACAATAAATCAAAAAACACATAATAATTTACAAAGCAAAATTGTAACAATTCCTTTATTAGTATAGGATAAAGTATAATTTAGTAATATAATTTTACCTTCTAGTGATTGCTTGTCAATACTTATCTCTAATTTCATGTTACCAAATTAAAATATTGTTCAATCTAATTCCCTTTCAATTCTCTTTACTCGTCTATTCGGTTTATCACTAACTCATTGTCTATTTGATTTGTTGTTACCAAACATGCCATAAACATATAAGAAGATGACCTATATTCAAAGTAATAGTTTAAACTAATAGGACATACGATCAACATAAAAATTTACGCTGATAAGTAATGGTTGGACCCACTTATACACTTTCAATTCTCCTTATTTTTTTTTTCCTATCTAGAGATACTCTCAATACATCTAACCTCATATAATGAGGAGGAATGTATTGAATTCTACAGTCAAAGATATAGTATGCTTCAGGTGTATATCAAGGATCATTCTGTATATGCTGGACCAAGCACTCTCGAGTCCCTAAACAGTAAATTATTGTTAATAATACATTCAAAAGAAGGTATACATGAGAAAAACAAGTTTGATGAAATGATATCTTTCTCGATCTGGGACAAGAGATCATCGATTCAGTTCTCGATAGTGGGACTATTCATATCCCTTTATTCTATTCCTTTTTAGGTGCATGAATATCCTTTGTGCATCCTTTTTAGGAAAAAAAATCTTAGGGGGTCCTATTTCACAATAATATGGCGAGGAAGAACCAATTAAACTGATTTAATTAAAAATAATTATGGCAATTGCTCTAGTTAATTTATCTGATTATCATATTTTAATTCGTATTTTCTCACGTCACATGTCAATATAGACCTAAGAATTTCTCCTTTTTAGGAGTATGCATCTCCTTTGTGCACACACAAACAAAAAAAGAAAGTGGATGGTTATATCAATGAATCATTAACGTGAAAAATGTGGACAGTGAATGGAGATTTTATTGTGTTTGATTACTTTCGATGTGAAATTAATGTTGCATTTGGTACAAAGGATTGACTTTTTTTTTTTCTAACTTGATTGAACGTATAAATTTTATTATGTCCATTCTATTATTACAAACTTTTTCCTCAAGTTATTAAAATGATATTTCGTTGACAAAAGATAAGGAATGATAATTCTACCACTTCTCACAATTATATTTTTTTATCATATTTTCAAAATGAACATAGTCAGTATATTTTTTCCACATAATATTACAATTTGTACTATAAAATTCATTTTTATTTCCTTTTTTTTTTTCATTCTATTATACCAAACATAATATAAGTCTCCTTTTATCAGTGAACAGCTTAGTGCAAAAACAGTCTCCATAGGTTCAACTTTAACAGCCATAGCTCAACAAATTTGTCGGCTGGCACAATAGGGGTTGGGCCGAGTGGTAAGCAGCTCGGTGCCGCTTAAGGAGGTCTCAGGTTCGAGACCTCACGTACGCAGACACCCCTCTTGGGAGCCTCACCCGCCATTGCCAGGCGTGCGACCCGGGGCGACCAACGGATTAGTCAAGTATGGTTGGCTGAAAGATGCCATCTCACCGCTGGTGGGGCCTGCTTGGATACCGTGGCTGGCGACCAAAAAAAAAAAAAAAAAAAAAAAGAGATGCTATTAAAACTGCAGTTGACACACATTAATAATACTAAAAGAATCTCAATATCCCACTGCATTATTTAATTATTCAGTCTTCACAACTAAGTACCCAAGAGAAAAAGTGTCAAAACGGCAGAAATTGAATGGTACTATAGCAATAATGTCTATGGGACTCCAAATTAAATGCTTTAATTCGCGTAATAATTTATATCCTAGAAATTGACCAACTCAAGCTACCCTAATTAATTGTCCGCAAACATTTCAAAGGACATAAATCGGTCGGTGCCATCTCATCCAGAAGGTATCTTCTGTCAACGGTACTGTCACCACGTAATAATATTTATGTGATGATACCAATTAATAATATCTGATTATTTTTAAGATTTATTTATGAAATTTGAAAATAAAAAACAATCTTAATAATAAAATAACTTGGTATCGTCGCGTGGCATATCACCACCTTTTCATAAAATACTTTCTCGATTCCGTCCCGTCCATATCTATGAAAATTGGTAGTACTTCGTAAGTTAGTTAAGATCAAGTGCCTAAAAGTTACTAAAGAATGTATTAGAGGTTGACTAAGGAAAGAAATGTATAGAAAGAAGGGAGGACCATAACTGAAAAATAACTTATTTATGAAAGTATATTGGTTGATTGAAGTGGCAGAACACTTCTTCCACTTAAGAAAAAGTCTCGAGTTCAAGTATTATGAATGGAGAGAATTTACATTGAGATAGTTTTACATCTTACTGGGTTGACCTGCTTCGAACTGGATTAGTTATGATCCGTTAAACTTTTGAATACCAATAGTATAGAAGTAAAGAAGTAACTTATTTCATCGAGTAAAAATGCACAACATAAAACTTAGGATATTGGCACAAAAAGACATGAGATTTTAGTAGATGACCAAATTAACTTGCAACTTGAATCAACTTGCAGATGTTGTAGCCAATGGTTTCACTGTTTCTCGATTGACATCCATTCAATCCAAGCTCAATGTAGTATTTTCACCAGTGTGCTTATAGGAGAGCAATAGATGATAAGATAAGAAATTATGACATGATTTCAGTAATAATTTATTCCTGATCTCTTGTTTATTATTCCTTTTCGTGTACTTGCCTATTCAATGGTATTGCCATATATATTCTAGACCTGATCCGCGCTATTCACAAAAAGAAAATAAAAATAAATAAATGATGAATACGGGGATAGACCTGTATAATTACATCGTTTATTTGGAACGTAATGCAGGTTAATTTATTTGAAATTCGTTAACTTATAGTCGTAGGCAAGAGAAAGTCTTTAATGGGGTGGTTATACCACATAAACAATGCTTACATGATATATCTATCCAATCAAAACAAACTATTTATTCAATTAGGATTCACTATTTATTAGTTTTTTTAGGATTTAGTAATTATATTTGTATAATTATTTATTACATATCAAATTTTGATTGGATGAATATATCACATCATCATTGACACGTGCTATAACCGGTTTACCGAAGACTTTGTCAGTAGGCAGAGAGCATTCTCAATTGTCATTAGTATACCACTTCAAATTTACCTTTGTTTAAGTTTACAATTTCAAATCATTCATTTAAAAAAAGGATAAATTTTCTATACTAAAATTGTAGATATGGAGCGAAATGAGAGAATCTGAGTAGTTACTGAAAGATTTTTACTATTAAGATTATATATTAGAATGAGAGAAAAATAACTGATATTACTATTTTTCACTTAATCTAGAGGATTTTACAAAATATATGCAAATCATAGATGTTAACAAGTAAATTAGATTAAGAAGAAATATGAAAAACGAGAAAAAAACCAAACTTTCCAAACGTTTGCATCTAATAGTATATATATATATTACCACAACATGCATTATATAATAGAATACCACATATCTCTATTACTTAAGGAGAAATGAGTTAGTTGGACGCATTTTTAAACTTTCAATGACCTTGATGAATAGATTTTTGTCAATAAAGAGAAAGATAAATAAGTTGTAAAATTACTCTTAGAACTATATTAACATTGAATATCATAACTATAACATCTTTTTCTAATTATAGATTTTATTTTTATTTATTCATTGTACAATTTTTAAATATTAATAATATTATAAAAATAATATTATTTGTAGTACATGTTGGCGTCTAGTATCTATATAAGGGCGTGCAATTTTTAATCTTTTTTGTACTATTAATATTTACATTATATGATATCTTAACATATATATTAGTTATGCGAAACAATTGCTCGATAAGATCTAGATCAAGCAATGGTTATTGTTTATGATCACAGGACTAATATCATCGACATTATGCTATAGGGTACATTTTCATTCTTCCATTTAAGCCAGAAAAAGTTCTTTTTATTTTTTATTGAAGGTTTTTTAAGGAAAGAAATAAATTCAGAATATTTGCTTCGAGAAAATTACAATTGACATGATATAAATTAACCACCTTTTAAGTTGAAGGTACGTATTGGTTTCGCTAACTCGATCATAAATTGATTAATTAACTGTATATTTTTAGTTTGCACTTTGACTAGCCATTAATCGAAGATGGTATATGCATAATAATGCTTTCAATTTTCTCTCCTTTACTGATGTAGTGATCGCACGTTGATGCTACATGTATTTAAATCGACATTGCAAATTCATCATAAATATTTCAAATTTTAAAAGTTGAATTAATTAAAACAAAATGAAAGCTAAAATAATTAAAAAAAGTGTGCAAGAAAAATCAAAGCAAATGGCTTCTATTTCACTAATTAATATAAGGAAGAGTCAATATGCTTTTATCATCGATGGCCTATTGATGAGGATGAGCACATGGGGAAGACGATGGAGACAAACCTTAAGAGCTGGTTCAAGGGGAGGACGGAGCGAACTGGAGCCAATCCACAATATATTTTCATGTTGTGTTATTGTTATGCTGATAGTCTCATTTGTCATTACTGGATTTAGAAGAAATTTTCTATATGTTTTGTGCATTACAATATTGGATTTCTTTTGCTTAATGGACAACTCAAATAGTCATGTGATGATGAATAGTTTTTTGCTACAATAATCTTTCTACATAAATATTTACCTTTTTTTGGTGAAAAGCATTCATACATTGACATATATTGTTTTGGGCAATGATACCTGACATCCAATAGGTGATCCAAGTTGTAGGTTAGGGTGCGACTTTAATATGTGCTGCAGTGGCGTATGCACTATAGTAGCAAACTGTAACCACCATGGCTCCAAAACTACATAACCTTAACATCACCACGATGGCAATAGGGATACCTTGGTATACATCATTGGGAGTAATGGATAGGATTGACTAGTATGGTAATAATCAAGACTTCCCATATACTGTACAATGTAATAAAGCATATATCATGTAACTATATTTGTACACTGCTAAACCTTATATTAATATACGACAGACACACTCAATGTGTGCACTAGGAATCAATTCTACATGGTATCAGAGCCATTAAGAGAAAACTCTCGCCTATTAACTCTCTGCCCTTCTTCGTATCCCTTCTGCCCTTCCTCTCTGTCCTTCTGCTTCTGCTGATCAGTGGAACATCTCATGGCATCTAACACTCAGCCCATGTCATCCACTACCGCTGTCAGCACCACATAGATCCCAAATTTGCCAAACACAGTACCATCCATTCCAAAAAAACTTGACGGCAAGAATTACTACCTGTGGAAAAGCATCATGATCTCCCTCCGCGCTCTTACAAGCTTCTCGGCTATGCGGATGGATCCATCAAACCTCCAGCTCCAACAGTCATTATGAAACAAGGAGCAACAACTATTGAAACCGAAAATCCAGATTATGAAGAATGGCAAATTCTCAATCAGTTTTGTCTAACCTGCATTTATGTCTCTGTGACATCATAAATCAGACTTCAGCTGGTGGGTGTCGACTCTGCTGCTACTGCGTGGGCCAAACTAAAGATGCTATTTGACTCCCAAACCTACGCATAAATGGAGTTCTTAGAACAACAATGCCGTGATGTGGTCAAAGGAGGTCGAAGCATGTCAGATTACCTCAAGGACGTCACAGATTTAGCCACCCGCTTCGGTCAGATCGAACAACCAAAGTCACTAGTAGAAGTGAATGACTGTGTCCTCACTGGGCTCGGTGAAGATTGGGAGCCATTAATTTTGTCCTTTGCTCCGACGATTGGAACGATGACAATCAACAAGCTGTCTGCTTTGTTACCAAATCAACAGGCATGCTGTGACTACCAGTGCACTCGGAGCACTCCACCACTTTCGGGACTGTCTGGGGCCATACCCACTACCAATCTTGCTCACGGAGGGCGCCACCATGGTCATGGGCGTTCGTCTTCTCATGGGAGCCAAGGGAGTTTTCACAATAATTTTTCATCTTCTAACCCTAATCTACAAGGCTGGGAAGGAAGAAGGAGATCACGTGGGGGTTCAGGCCACACAATCACAGTTCGGGTCATTACACTTCTAGACCGGGTTCCTTTCAATCAGGCTTCAACCTCCCACATCCATTTTCCAGGCCCGTGGGCCCTATCTATCATGCTCTCGGCATCTTGGGCTCTCTTGCACAGCTGGGTCCATCTTATCCTCAAGCCCCCTCTTTTGTAGGCCCTAGATGGACGAACTGGGCCTCCACCACACCTCCAGCTTGTCAGCTGTGCGCCCAACATGGACACATGGCCGCCTTCTGTCCATATTTACCCTCGCTGGCCCATGCTCATCAAGCCCATATGATTTATCACACTAACTCCGACACCATAAATCTGGATTGGTATGTTGACTCCGGGGCCGCTCATCATGTGACAACTGATTTTTCCAATTTGTCCATTCAGGAGGATCAGTCGACTCTGGGACAGCTAGTGATTGGCGATGGTACAGGTTTATCTATCATTTCCTCAGGATCCACTGTCTTTTCTACCCCCACTCGTTCCTTTACCCTACATAATGTCTTATGTGCTCCTGCAATTTTGAAAAAATTACTTTCTATTCCTAAATTCACACATGATAACTCCTACTACTTTGAATTTCACCCTAATTTCTTCTCTGTCGAGGATCTGCACACTCATCGAGAGCTGCTTCGGGGACCACTTAAGGATGGACTCAACTGCTTGCCATCATCTATCGGTCACTCTATCTTAACTCAAGCTTTCCTTCTCTCCTAGTCCTCGAGCACACTATGGCATCAACGAGTCGGGCACCCGACATTTCCTATTGTTCAATGTATCATTTCTTCGTGTTCTAGTCCCATTACTCAGAGTCACATGTCTAGTTTCCATTCGTCATGCTAAGTTGGCAAACTTTCTCGGTTTTCTTTCCCCTTTACTATGAATAAAAGTTATTTTCCATTGGAGTTTATTCATACTGATATTTGGGGTCCTGCTTCTATTTATCTTATACTGGCCACTCTTATTACATTTACTTTCTTGATGACTATAGTAAATATTCGTGGTTCTATGTTCTGAAGTCCCGCTCCAATGCACTATTCATTTTTCGCGCCTTTCGTCTTCAGGTTGAAAATTTTTTTGGCCAAAAGATTAAGTCTCTTCAATCCGATGGTGCCAAAGAATTTCTTTCTCATGCTTTTCAGAATGAATTGCAAGATGAAGGTATTAGTCATCGAATCTCCTGTCCTCATACGTGCCCCCAAAATGGATCTGCTAAACAAAAACATCGGCACATTGTCGATATGGGTCTCACACTACTTGCTCATTCTAATATACCTCTCAAATTCTAGGATTTTGCGTTTGAAACTTCCGTGTACCTCATTAATCGTCTTCCCACATGTTCTCTGGGATTTCTTTCTCCTTTCTAGGTACTTTATGGGTCCCCTCCTAACTACATTTCCCTTCGTGTCTTTGGCTGTCAGTGTTTTCCTTATCTTCGTCCATACAATACACATAAGCTTGCGTTCTAGTCTCGTTCTTGTGTCTTCTTAGGTTATCCATCGGGTTATCATGGCTATCGTTGTTTAGATCCCTCTTCAAATCGTGTCTTTATTGCCCGCACTGTGACCTTTGATGAACACCATTTTCCTTTTAAGAGCACTGTGACAGACGTGCTTGCATCAGTGAGCCCACCTAAGGCATCTCCTTCAGCTCCCTCTCCTTCTCTTCCCTTCCCTTCATTATCGCCTACCGCTCCATCGCCGTCGCTAGTCTTTTCCCCCTGTAGATATATTACTGGCAACACCTGCTGGTGCATCACCTGGGTTGCCTGCAACAGGTACTGTACTAGTTGACCCTCCGCAATAGATTCATCGTATGGTTGCAAGGGCACAGGATGGTTCTTTGCTCCCATGTTGTTTTTCATTAACACGTCATCCTACATCTTTCATTGTTTCTGTTAGTCTGCATGAGCCTCGTTCCTTTTCCATGGCTCGGATGGATTCTCGCTAGCTTGCCACTATGGATGATGAATATCATGCCCTAATCGACAGTCATACATGGGATCTTGCTCCGTGCCCACCAAATCGGAAGATCGTTGTCTGTAAATGGGTTTATAAGGTGAAGCAAAAGCCCGATGGATCAGTTGACTGTTTCAAGGCCAGACTAGTGGCCCAAGGTTATACTCAACAAGAAGGAGTTGATTACGATGAAACCTTTAGGCCGGTCATCAAACCCGTTACAATTCGTACAGTTCTCTCCATTGCTACTTCCCTTGTGTGGCCTATTCGACAGCTGGGCGTCAAGAATGCCTTCTTACATGGTTGTTTAAATGAGGAAGTGTATATGGATCAACTGTTGCGTTTCACTGACTCTCAACACCCACATTATGTTTGCCGACTTCATCGCTCACTGTATGGTCTCAAGTAGGCCCTGCAAGCTTGGTTCCTCTGACTCAGCTCCTATCTTCTTCAGTTGGGTTTTACGGGCTCTATCACAGATACATCGCTATTTCTTTTACGGCCGGTTTATTATGTCCTCTTTCTACTAGTTTATGTTGATGATATCATCATCACTAGCTCTCCTCATGCTTCATTCACTTCCATTATGACGTCCTTCCAGAAGGAATTTGCCATGAAGGATCTGGGCTCCCTACACTATTTTCTGGGCATCGAAGTGCACAAGAGTGATGATGTGCTACTTCTCACGTAGTCCAAATATATTCATTCTATGCTTGATCGCACTAATATCCTGGACTATAAGCCATCTACTTCTCCTATCAGTTTAGGGGGACGATTATCGATATCCGATAGGGATCCATTACCCAATCCATCTGCCTATCGTCAAGTTGTTGGGTCCTTGCAGTAATTGACTTTCACACGACCTAAAATCGCTTATGCTGTTCAACATATCAGTCAATTTATGCACGAGCCCACTACTGCTCATTGGACCGCTGTGAAGTGTATTCTTTGTTACTTGAAAGGGTCAATTACTTATGGGCTACATATTCACCGAGATCCAAGTTTTGCACTTCATGGGTTTTCTTATGCAGACTGGGCCGGTAATCCTAATGACCGACGCTTCGTTAGTGCTTTCGCTATTTTTCTTGGTTCCACTAGTTTGTTGGTGTTCCAAGAAATAGCGTATGGTGGCCCGGTCTAGCACTGAGTCGAAATACAAGAGTCTGGGAAATGCGACGACGGAACTTATCTAGTTGCAATCGCTTCTCCAAGAACTTGGTTTTCTCTCATCCACTCCACCGACTCTTTGGTGTGACAATCTTTCGGCAGTCTCTGTCACTGAGAATCCCATTTTTCATGCATGAACCAAACACATCGAGATTGATTATCATTTTGTTCGCGAACGTGTGGCCCTTCGACAGCGTCTTATACGCTTCACCAAGACAAGTGATCAAGTTGCTAATGCCCTCACCAAAGGTCTTTCCTCCTCCCATTTTCTTCTTCTTCGGTCCAAGCTCAATGTTCAGGACCACCCATTGCGCTTGCGGGGGAGTAATGGATAGGATTGACTAGTATGGCAATAATCAAGACTTCCCATATACTGTACAATGTAATAAAGCATATATCATGTAACCATATTTGTACATTGCTAAACCTTATATTAATATACGACAGACACACTCAATGTGTGCACTGGGATTCAATTCTATAGGGAGCCATAACACTTGTGCGACAAATATCTCAAACTCTTCATAATTCGTTGATGTTACGGCACCAAAATTGAGGATGCCCTGACACCACCATTAGCTCTTTAACATCTATAAGATAGAAGTAGGGGCGCCATAACACATATCATTGGCAATCATAATAATTGTACGGACAAATTATCATAAGGTTTCATGATATATGGCAGCGATGACACAAAATTATCATGCATCTTGCCACTACCATCTCCCTGTAACTTATATAAGTCAGAATCATTATTGTCTTACCACATATCATTACGACACATAGCGCTTGTATGAATAATTTTTTCCAAGTGTTCATAATGAATGGTGCTCTAACACCAAACTGCTTGCATACTAGCACCAACCATTAGCCCTTATCATCTATAAGATATGATGGCGGGCACCTTAGTGCACATTATCGGGAGTTGTGACACACATATTTTTTCAAGTGTCCATGATGCATGGGGCCATGCACCACCATAACTTTGCACATTATTGCCACCATCGCCCTTTAACACGTATTAAGCATAAGCGGGAATGCCTCAACACACATCATTGTAAGTCAAGGCACTTGTATGAATAAATTGTTCAAATCTTTAATAATTCATTGGTGCCATTGCACCAAAATTAGGTGCGGCCCAAGCGCCATCGTCGGCCCTTAACATCTATATGAATAACTAATTGTCATCAAGGCAAAAATTGTTGAGCATTGCAGTACCTGTTAAGGCAAAGGGTTGAATGTCTTGGCTCACATTGGAAATAGTTTAATGAACCTCGATTGTTCTTATTTGTCACTTACATTGACAAGTCTTCCTAAAGAAAAACTACAATCTAAATTTGTAAGAGTCCTAAAAAAATACTTTCCTTGGACATCTACTTATTTACAATCTTATGGCTTATATTGAAGTATTGTCATGGAAGTAAAAATGACCATTTATTTTGGTTCTTAATTAGTCACTACATCAAGATAAATTTTATTTTAAAAAAAAGTAAATGCATATTCACGCCTTCTTTATATAATGTAACATCTAACAAAACAGGAAGATGTACGGAACAATGTAAGAGCAATGACGGACATTTCTACATAAAATAATGAGCTATGTACACATGGGAACATAGATGCTATATATTTTGTTTCATGTTAGATATTGCTAAAATAAAAAAAATTAATACATATACAAGAACAAGCTACTCGCTCATTTTAGTTAAATTTATTACTTCTGTTTTCTCCCTTTCTATTGGGTGTAAATGGTTCTCTCCTTACCTATCACATGCTACACATTTGACTAAATTAGTTACTGCTTTAAAATTAACGTTTCTTTTCCCAAAAAAAATTAAATGTCATGCAATCTTGAACATATCAATAGACATCATCATTTACAATGACAAGGAAATATTATCCAACAAAGTTCAACACGAAAACAATAATTCAAGGCATTACTTTATTTTAGAAAACTTACATAGCCAAATACGCCATCCTTAGTACAATGACACTCCATGAGCTTGATAATATATAACCCGCAATCATCGCTGCAAATAATTATATATATGTTACAAGATATAGAAGATAAAATTCTATCATGATCAAAATTTAACCAAAAACTCCAGCATAGTTCCTATATAGAGCTAATTGATTGGGAACATAGTGTAGAAACTCAATGAGCCATCAACAAGTAGGCTCATCTCCATCCACATATATACCCATTGTTTCTCAAACACTAACCCATAGCAGAAAGCTATAACATAAGACAAATATCATGTATGTTCAACGTTAAAGTGATTGCAAATAGTAAAATAGTATAAAAACTCTTACCAGTTGTCGATAAATGTTTGTCATCTCCCTCTTGTACCATTCTTTTGAAGGATTTATAGTATGAAACACCAAACATTTATTATCTTTCATTCTTAGTGCAGACAAAATCTAATGTGAATTGTTTACATGAAGCAAAAGGCATAGCTATGCAGCAAATCAACCACACATAATTTATTTGGCTACTATTCTATCAAGCTGTCATATAATAACGTGTTGATGCTATTTAATATACCACTTCACTACTCTAAATATTCCATATATACTTGCACTTAAGACTATTGTACTTGTTGCTATCTATGTTATTATTTAGAGTCATGGCTTGCAAAGCTCAAAATTTCTCATTTAAAAGTTATGATTTTTACAACTTGCAATCGTAACACCATTATTTGTCAAATAAAGTGTAACTTCTGCTCCATCATTCTAACTATATTTCATCATATCAAATAATTAATCTATAAAAATGAAGGAATACAAAATGCAAACTTTGTTTTTTGGTCGAGGGGTATCCGAGTTTTGCTTGACTAATTCCCATGATCCCGTATGCACGCTAACAAAACACAGACTTACCTATGGTCATGAGAGGAGTCATGCTACCATTCATTCTATTAATTAGTGGAACGCCCATCTTACTTGGATAACCATCTTAAAGAGGAACGGGGTCACTGATGAATGCTTTCTTCCCAAGTGGAATTAGTATATAAGAACCTTTCAAGGTACAGTCGAGCCTAAAGTTCCTACGAATGTAGGTCCTACATGAGGCTAGCCAAACATTGTTTGGATGGTATTGACTTTATTTAGACAAAATTAAGGTTGTAAGTAAGACACTTTGTCCTGTTAAGAATACGGACAATCTTAAAGGGTAGAGTGTCCTACTTCACTATTGATTAGTTTGGCTGATTGTCATACACCCATAGTTTGGCATATATTTTCATCAACAGCCTTAATGTTATTGATACCAACATTTGGAATATCATGCCTTGAATCATCACTACGAAGCTAATCGAGTTTGTCGTCAAATTTTTGGTGGTCTTTTCGTTTCCCACTTCCTCCCTATCCTCTTTTCTAATACAACATCTCCCTAATATCATCTAGCACTGATCTTTTCACCACATACGTCCCATTAATTAGCTTGACTTTTATTTTCTCTAACTTTTCCAGTATTCCTGATTTTATAAGCAAAATTTATCTATCAATGCATGCAAGTATCTCTTCAAAATCCTACAATACCAAATAAGCAAATATATTACAATCTAGAATGAACTAATATTTAAACATAAATGTAGAAAACATAACCATTTAGCTAATATCATAAATGAGAAGTCTTCCATTTTCCTAATAATGGTTATTAAATAAGTGTTTTCATTATTTTGCCAACACCTCGTATGTGGCTCACCATGTAAGAAACCACCACAAAACTAATATTAATGTTGTTCATATAAACCAGTTGTGCCACAAAACATGTGTATCTTTTTAATAAAAAAATCTATATCATCAACTATGTATAAAACCAATCACATTAATATACCATCTTATACATTACAAGATAACGTATACTATCAACAAGAATAGACATCTATAAACCTATTTTGTTTGGTTATCTGTCGAATGATAGGCACCTTTCTCTAGTTAGTTAAGGACAAGCTTTGCCCAGTTGTATGATAGAATTTCATGTATATTGACAACAATATTGACAATACTAAATAACATACTTCTATTAACTTGGACACTAGATAGTTGATAGAGAAGGTATCCAAAGATATAAAGCGTCAACATTCTTTTGTTAGATTGTGTATGTACGTCAATGTGACGATCTAACAACTTTATCTCTAAGTTATATAAATTTATATGTTTTCAGTGTCTCTAATTTCTTGTATAATATGATCAATATCTTCTTCCATGCCTTCAACAACAATATCACAATCACACATTAAGTCCTATCAAGTTTTATACATTAATTTCAATAAGTTTTTTCATTGTTCCATTTACAGATAATTTTCTATTCCTATAGTTAAATTCTTCCACACAAATACACTTAATTTTCTCTATAAACATATATGGGGAATGTGTGGCTAGCCCCAACCCTGGCTCTATCAGAATGTTCTTGTTCTCATCATAGAATTAGTCAAATAGATTTGTAATGCGCTCTATAGAATAACGTGTTATCAATGGAACATGGTCTTTACAACAAGAATATTTACTTACAATAAAAAACTGATGCCTAATAAAAGTATCTACATTGTGCAATGCATAGTCATTCTTACTTTCAAGTCATCATCATCTTCTAGAGACGACACAATTTTAGGTGCGTCAACAAGAGTTTCATCTAATCGACTCTCTCCCTTCCTCTTTATTCTGCATTGAAGTTCATGTACCTTTCTCACTTTTTTGCCCTTTGTTATGCCTAACCAAAATAGAAACTCAGCAAACAATACCATAATTTCTTATTATTTATTCACTAAAAATTGATGTGGCCAATTGGATTTATATGCTCAATATAATGGTGTTAAAGCATCCGTAATACAATCATTCAAGCATGAAGCCTCTAATGCATATTATAATAACATTAAAGGATTGTTATAACAATAATAACTTGATCATTCTTTCATAAAATATTACCATATTGTAATAACAAAAATTATTACTCTACCTTAATGATACAACTTCAACTATCCACGCCACACTTCATATTAGCTACATTAAAATCAAAAGCCCTAACCATCAAATCAATTAATGTAGATTGACCTATGCAAGTGCTACAACCCAACATTAATTTAGTATATAATAACCAACACTCTTTTATGACACTTAATAAGAAATAGATTCAAAAAATCTTTACATAAGAGATCCAATAAGAGGTCCAACATCGAACTAACATCTAAGGTCGCCAGTCAAATAAACACTTTGCTCAATGTAAAGATTGAAAGATTGTCCATCTCCCCTGCTATAACTATATAGTCACCCACCATTTCTAGGAAGACTAAATTGGCATTAACTTCTAATGATGAACTAAACTACACTTGGTACTCACCCATTAAACTAAACTATCCAATTTTTGATGAATAATCAACCAAAAGTTGTCCCCAGTGAATTCATGAAAGGATACCTCAGAACACCCAACAAACAAAGAAAAAACATTACATCCTTTAGTTTCAAACAAAAAATAGATATAGGCCCTTTTGATTACCCAAAATTGTCACCTCAAACTTGGGTATACTCATTGTTTGCTACCCTTCACCTTCCCACGCTTTTGCTCTAAGAATTTGATCAACAATTGCATGGCCATTGAGGATATCAACCTAGGAGAAACTACTGTCGTGATCAAGTCTCTACAAGTAATGAGTGACACCTTCTCTAAAATTCCTATTCATACCTTCTTATCATCTTGCTCTTCTTCGTTGCCTTCATCACTTTATTCTGCCATCCTTTTCTCCATCCATTAACCAGTTGTCATCACTAGTGATGTTAAAGGGTTGGTACTAGGTTGGTCATGACAATTCATGAACCGGTTAAAGCATAGCCAAACTGGACCGCTACATAACGATTCAGGTTGGTCCTGAACCATGGCTCACGATCCCATGAACCCGACTAAATTGGGGGATAACCGAGTGATTCAATGTAAGATAGTTTCTGGCTTAGTCAATCATAGTTCTTCCCCTTGATTTGTATTGATTTTTAATTAATTTATTTGTAATTATTAATACAATTTAATTTAAATTATACTTAAGAATTGACTTATATATTTTTAATTAAATTATTATTGAATACATATTATATTAACTTTTGTTCAAAAATTTATTTGAATAATAATCATATAAGCAACCTTTCCCACTTCCTCTTAGTGTTATCAGTGACATGTAAAAATTTGGATAACATGACACTGCAAAAAAATTTTAAATTGTATAAAAATAAAATAACATATAAAAAATTAAAAGGAAAGATATAATAATATAAAAAAAATTAAAATCTCCCTCCCTCACTCCCTTTCCCTCTCTCCCTCCCACTCTCCCTCACTCTCTCCCCCTCCCTCTGCCTCTCCCACTTTCCCTCTCTCTCTCCCACTTGCTTATCTCCTTCTCCCTTTCTCTCCCTCCTCCTCTCTCCCTCTCTTTCCCTCACTTTTCATCGTCATGGCTAACTCTTCCTCTTCTTCATTGTTGTGATTTACACGAGTGAGATGATTAGCAATTGTGAGAAAGAGCATTTTTTAAAGTTTGAAACAGACAACCAACAAGAAGTGAAATGAATGGGTGGCTCAAATTTACATTGCAGACCCAATAATTGGGGATGGGCAAGGCATGATACCGGTTAAGGTTTCATAAAATTTTTCATAAATCTAAATATCTAGACTATAACATATGAACAAAATTTAATGGGTTACTGAGTATTGACTAATAACCCGTATATTAGTCACTCTATCTTTATGTTGATGTGGAGTTATTTGATTGGGGAGAATGTGAATTCTTACTACGGAATGGAATGATCCTAATGGAATGGAATCAAAGTGAGTGGTCATTACCATTCTCTTGTCTAATATTATCTTTAACACTAAGTAACAGAATCAGAAATAAAAACCAATTTTTCCAATTATATCCTTGATAAATTTTTATGGGCTATGACAAGACCTTTATTGGAATGGAATGAGTCTTGTCTAATTTAGGACCGGATCTTTTTCCTCCAACTTGTCCTCTTTTATAGTTATTGTATGATTATATATTTTAGACTTAATATATCTGATATATACTAATGTAATATTTATTTTATTTATTCAATTTATGTAAATTTTAATATATTAACTATATTATTATATTATTACGTATACATGGTTTTATGAATTTATTTGTATTTTAAATTATATTTGATATAATATTACAATTTTTTTGTAAATTTAATAAAAATGGGACGGGTCATTATTTTAGTTATTTTGAATTATATAATTATATAATATAATATTATAAAGTGGGATGGGTCGAGGGAAAGACCCAATATATACATTATAATATGACTGAAAATAAGGGAAAAATAAGTAATTCACACTGTTAATATAAAAATTAGGGGATGGAATGACCATTCCTTCCTTTGTAGAATGGAATGAAATTTTTATAGATTGATGGAATAGTCATTCCAAAGAAATGGTCATTCCGATTGCTTTTTGAGCAACCAAACATGACAAATGGAATGGACGTTAGACTGAAGATTCTGATTCCATTCCACTCTCTTCTGCCAAACTAGACCTATATGCATTCCATATGGAGTTTCCTCCCCACATTTGGCTCACAGAAATGGTTTCAGAATAGATCGATATGGTATTCCCCACTCATCCATAACAAATAAGTATTTCTTATAACGAATAGAAATGAAATGATAAAATTGCCCTTGACACAAATGGAATTGATGGTATTCCTAATAAAAATTTAAATTTTATTCTCTATTCATTTTCTCCTATTTATTTTATTCTCTATCGATTCCTTCCCAACGAACTAAAGTCTACACTAATATCATAGAAGATCCACATATAATAAGGTCAATGTATCCAAGAGAGAAATGAGTAGATGAGCCAAATATGTCAAATGATAAAATTGATGCATGAAGTCGTATTAGAGAATCTATCACAATCAATAAAATAATGTTGAGAATATTGATTGTATGTATCGGATATTTACATTTATAGAATGGAATCAACTAAAGATAGCTATCATTAACATAATACGAGGAAATAAAAATAAAAATAATTAATGAGCTTATGAATTTACATGTAATTAACTAGCAAACTATTTAATGTTTTCCCAAACCAAAGGCATTATGGTGTGGGTGGTGATTTTAGGTGCGGTCCGATAACTCATCTCTGCACGAAATGAAAAATTAGTTTTCATGTGGAGCCTTTTGACTGTGTGATTATCGAGCTGGCTTATTTGGTCCAAAAAATATTGAATTGTGCCAAACCTTGTTTTCTAATATGACTTGATAGTTCAGTAAATTCAATTTTTTTGGTAAAACAGTTTAAAAGACCAAAATAATAACCGGTGCGGTAATAAAGTTAAAAGAATTTGAGATATTATGCTTTTGTGGTGTGCCATGTGGCCTTATAAAAATTATGTGTACAAGTAGATTAATCCAGTATGAATTGTTAGATTATCTAAAAAAAGTGAATATTTCTATAATTGGATTATTTGCTTTTACTGATTTGATTAACTTATCCCTATCGTATCAAGAAAAATGGACCATGAAGAAACAAAAAAAGCTGCCCCCTTTTCAAATGCACATGTAAAATCATGACAAGGTATGGAACAGTCCAAATAATCATTAATAATGGGAAACTGATTACTCCTACATTGGGTCAGGCTGTCACTTCCACGTGGAGTGTCAAACAGAGACCGGTATAATGTTATCCATGTGAGTGTACATTCTTTGACTGAACTTATCCTAAATTGGGATGAACTTAGGGAGTGCGTAGAGTGATCGCCTCTTCAACATGAAAAACTTTTAAAATTTTATATAAAATTCATTGATTTTATATATTTTTATTAGATTATTTTATTTTATCCTTTAAAATTCATTATTTAAGTCTTCCTTCACCTTCGCTTTACTTATTAGGTTTTCCGTATCCATTCATGATCCAAAATGCTACCCTCATTTTTTTGGGTGAACACATGCTTTCTACATGCCATTCCTCGCATGATATGCTATCAAATATTCTTCTCTGATGGAGAATTTTTTTTTTTTAATAATTCTTATGTAGACCCCATGGCATCTCTTTCACTTGTCTTGTCCTTTGGCCTAATTATTCCATATCTCAGAAAAGCATGTGCACCTTGTGAAAGGTGACTGATTTAAGCTACGTGACATGTAAAAAAAAAAAAATTGGGTGTGCATCATCTAAAAGCTTTCCTTTAGGCGAAGTGCATGAACAATCGTACCGTCCCGGCATGCTACTGGGTATGATGGGCTTGTTATAAACATTGATAAATGTAAGTAAAATGGTTGTATATTTTGTCCTAATCAAAGAGCTCCCCATGTTTTATAGTAAAGATTTTGACAATTATATTGTAAAAGTATAACTCAAATTATAATAATTTTGTCAATAAGCATGATAAAATATGAGAGGCTTTTAACTAATAAGTATACCATATAATAATACTTACATGGTATTATATAGGGGTGTAAACGGGCAGTCCGGGCCAGCTATTTCCGAAAATTATCGGGTCCTGGTTGTTTTCAGTCCGGTTTTTTCAAGTTAAAAAACCATACCAAAAACCATTTAGTAGTTATGAAAACCACCCACTTCGGGCCCGGTTTTTTAGGTCGGTTTTTTTCGGGTTTTGACTTTTATTATAATAATATATTAAATACAAAAATAATAAAATAAAATTCATTATAATAAATGAGAAACACTAATTATAAATATTTTAGTGTATTAAGAAAATAAAATACATAAATATGTATCAAGATTCAAGTTTAAAAATATTAAATATATTATTTGATTGTCAAAATCTAACAATAAAATAATTTATTACATATAATATAAATTTAACATAATTTCCGATTTGGTTTTGGGTCCCGCCGGGTTTTTCGGTTCGGGACCCGAATTTTTCTATCCTGTTTTTTCCACATTAAAAACCACTTCGAATTTATCCTGGGACCCATAAATCCGGTTTTTTTTGTTCCAGTTTTGTTGGTTTTTTCGGTTTTTGGGGTTTCCGGTTTTAAACTTATGCCCGTAGTATTATAAGCCAATAAAACATATTTATTTTAAGTTTTTTTTATAAAATTCAAAAATAAAGCAAATAATCTTAATTCACATCACACCACATCAACACTGCCGTGGTGTACTTGTTACATACAATACTTTCTCGTATTTTACAAGAGTTCAAAGAATACAATTTAAATTTGTCTTGATCAGATGGAAAGAGCTTAAGTGAGAAATTTCAAGAGCATGATTATGATAATTACTATATATGTATTCCAAGTACATCAAGAATGGAAGTCAAGAGATGTGAAAAGTGAAAGAGAAGATCAAAGAGGAGTAAGAAGAGCAACAAGATACCGAGCAATATTTGATTATATCTAATGAATGTATCTGTTATATTACAATTTGAATAAATTAGGAGAATATATTTTTTGTTATCTTTAGGAACTATTGTGGTTTTCTAGGAATATTCTTAAGATATCCTTTTGATTTATTTTGACTATATTCGTCATATCTTTAGGATAGTTTTTAGGGTATATTTGCGTCTTTTATATTTTGATTAGGAGTCTATAAATACCCAAGAGGGTCACATTGTATTTTCATTCTTTCAGATAATGAATTAATAAGAGTGAGTTCTAATTTTATTTGGTTCTTTTAGAACCTTTGAACTTATAGAAGTCATCCATGGCGTTCATCCCGGACTTATCAACCAACCTTCCATAGTTGATTGTGGTGTCTTCACTATATTAGAGTTCTTACCTCCATATAGGCAATGGGTCACGGTTCCATCATTCGAGCGTAATAAGGACACGTTTCTTGGAGACTTTAGTCGTATACGGGTTTTGTCACATGTTAGTGTGGTTTTTATCATACTTGATATTGGGTTTCATCAAGTCGTTGATGAGGTTAACATCAGTTGGTATTAGAGCTTTGGTTCTAAGACATGTTTCACCTATCTTTTTCAATCTTTTTTAATCTTTTTTAATCTTTTTTCTTGTTAAATTCTATCTATCCTTTTCTCAGTTTGTTCTTAAGTTTACTTGCAAAAAAAAGAAGAAAAAAATTCATAAAAAAGTAAAAAAAGTATCAACAACAAAAGAAAAGAGAAACAAAAAAAAAAAAAGAAACAAAGAAGTTGAAAGAAAGAAAACAAGGAGTGCAAAGAAAGATACCATATTATTCTTAGCATCTCTACTCAATCAATCATAAATCCATCTTGTTTTCTTTCTCTATTTTTCTTGTTCAAAATTGTGCCTTTTCCATCATTCTTGTGTTTAGGGTCCCTACTCATCTATTTTCTTGACTCTTCACCCTAGGATCATCATCTTTGTGATTTGTTCAGTTGGATTCATCCTTGAATTGCTGCAAGTTTTTTGGTTGGTTTATTGAGTCTGACGAAGAACTTAAAAAAGCAATTAGAGTAGAAAAAGGCAAGAGTGTTGAGCTTAGTAGAGGTAAAAGCCGTTTGAGTGCAAACATGAGTGAAATTGAGTGAATCCATTCACGAGTGAAACATGTGAGGCCCCAATATCTTTTATGGATTCTCAACATGTTACATCATCAAGACAAAAACTCATCCAAAGAGGTACAACCACAAGCATTCATACACAAAGTAGGAAGGATGGTGGAAACTGAATTTGAGCAAATTCACAAGAAGGTGGACCAATTTAAGGTAGAGAGTAGAAAAGACCAAGGTAGAACAATAATTTGGGTACCATAAAGGTCAAGTTTTCAATTTTCCTAGGCAAAAATGATTGTGAAACTTATATTTTGTGGGAGGAAAGAATGGAGATTATCTTCATCATCACAACTACTCCGAAAGGAAAACGGTACAACTTGCTCCATTTCAATTTTCTAACCATGCTGTTATTTGGTGGGATTAGCTTATTACAAGTAGGAGACCGAATAAAGAGTGATCCATTGAGAAATGGAACAGGATGAAGTCAATAATGAGAAGAAGATTCTTTCCAAATTCTTATCGCTAGGAGTTATACAATAAGTTGCAATGTCTATCTCAAAGATCCATGAGTGTTCTCAATTTCTACAAAGAGATGGAAGTTGCAATGATCCGATTGAATATAGAGGAGGACATAGAAGCCACGATGGATAGGTTCATACATGGATTAAATCATGAGATTGTGGATGAAGTGGCAATGCATATTATGGAGAGTTAAAAGATACGTTACTTCATGCCATGAAAGTTGAACGATAGTTGAGGAAAAGAAACATGGATGAATGGGGTAGAGGTGTTGCTTCTACAAGTTAATGGAGATCAACCCCCAAGCAAGACAAAGGGCCATCATTTAATTCTTATTTCAAGCTCTCAAAGGATGTCGAACAAACTATAAGTATTACACAAATTCATGAGAATCAAAAGCGTGATCAAGAAAAGGAGAGTGATAAAAAAAAGCGAGAGTGACCAAAAGAAATAGTGTAATGAAGAGCGATAATGTGAAGAAAATAATAAGAAAGTTGAGAATAAAGAAAGAGAGAGAGAGTTTGAATCTAAGGGGAAAGAAAAAGAGAGAAAAGAAGTTGAGGAGAGAGACAATGAGAGTGCTATTTCATTAGTGAGAGTAATAGAGGCAAAAGATCATGAGATTGAGAGATCCTTAGTTTTACATAGGCCCTTTGTGTAAGGAGCTAGTTTTGTTTACTAATGATCTTGTCGAATTCTTGCTGAGTAACATTATTCTTTATTTGCAGGAATTTGAGGGAGTGAATCAAGAATTATTTTCAAACTGGTCACTTATAGGAGCAATCATGAGGAAACAAAGGAACTTCAAGGGCACGGGAATCAAAGGTTGAGAAGATTTGCTAATTTTCAATTCATCAATAACATCATGATAATGCGTCATAAACCTATTCCTTGTTTGGATGACATGATAGATGGATTGCATGGTGCATGTTTGATTTCAAAGACTAATCTTGAAAGACAATTCCATTATGTTACAGTGAGAGAAAATCATGGATTAAGCATTGAATGCAAAACAACATGTGATTTGTATAAGATATTGTTTATCTCTTTTGAAATGATTAATGGACCTAGTGCTTTTATGAGACTTATGAGCCATAATTTTTATGCATTTATCTATTTTAATGGCATTGGTTATATTAAGAGCTTGGATGATCAAGTTGAATATCCAATACTTGTTCTAGAGAATTTAAGGAAAGAATCATTGTTTGCTGAACTTGAAATTCGTACTCTTTGTATGGATAAAGTTACATTTCTTGATTTGATTGCGAGTGCTATGGAGATTGACATTCATGTTGAGGAAGAAAAAACGATCCAAAATTCGCAATCATCTGCTTTGATAAGCCAATTAAGTGGTTTCCATTACTTACCTGGTTTATATTGGAACTACATTCCATGTCATATAATGGATGATACCACATATGATGATTTTCTCTTTAGAGAGATTGTGAGATTGCATAGAATATTTATTTTGAATAATGATGCTAAGTTCCTGAACATCTCGTGGACGAAAATTAATTTGCAAGTTAGAAGCAAAGGCATTATTTTTTACATGTTATGGAAAAATTGTTTTTAAAGCATGAGAATATTGTTTGCCCAATGATGACCTTGCTTATGACAATTTTATTCTTTCTACCACTAAGTTTTCTCATTTAAAGAATGTAATTGGCTTTAATTCATCGATTCTTTTGGATTTTACTATTTTTCCTTCAAGTGAGTGTGTCAACTTAGATGGAAACAAGGAAGGTGATTTTGCTAAGCCAATTCATGTGAAAACTAAGCAACACAATAGTGGCAGCAAGAAGTTTGTTTTTGTTCTGGGAGGTTGTGATTCATGGCACAATAGAAGGAAGAGGTCTAAGGGACTAAGAAGTGCCTCCTTGACTTTCAAGCTCATTGATAATAATTCCAATAAGTCAAATTTATAAGGTAAGCATAATGTAAGTGCTAGATTCATTGTTGGTGATTCATTTTCTTTTTATGCATGACCTGATTTGAAGACAAATCCTTTTCAAGGGTAGGGAAATGACGTGATCGAAGGCATGGACTTGAATGATGCAATTGATGCTCCGCTTGATTCGGTGACAAGAGCTCGAGCGAGACTATTGAAGGCTGTGAACTTGCTTACAAGTGATGGTCAACCAATATTGAAGCATAAAGTCAGATATTTCAGACTTGTCCTAGAATAAAGAGATTTAGGAAATTAATTTGCATGATTACTATTAGCACCCAAAAATGCATTATTACTTTTCTAAGTTATTATATTACTTTTCTTTAAATATTTAAGTCAGATTATTTTTGATATTATGATTTGTATGATTTATTTGCCCATTCCCAACTTAGACTCTTGAGTTTAGGCCAATTTTCATATATTTAGAGGTTATTGCATGTCTTTTTATTCTTGGGATTTAATTATTATAAATGATAATTTTAAGAACTTTAAATATACTATTAGGAGTTGTTTAATATGCAGGGAATGAAAAGAAGATGTGCGGAAAGATGAAAAAATGGTGGGTTCGAGGATTCAACGTTCGATGCAGCAAGTTTAAGAGGAAATTTCTCATATTTTATATATGATAAATAAGATATCATTGGAAAACTTGTTGAGTCAAGATTCCAATGCATTAAATAGATCACAAATCGGAGCTGAAATGGAAAAGTTATGGCCAAAGAAAGGAAACTGTGTGTAGAACAGGGCGACTGATGTGTCTACAGAGAAATCAGAAGAGCAAAGGATTTAGGCTGCAGTCTTGGACAGTAGTCTACTGAGCACTACACAATTTTCATGTGATTTCAAGAAAGGAAACTTAATCTTCCTTATCCCAATGACTTAGACAAACTTCCATAAGTATTTCCACATATATTTTAGCAATTAATGGTCTGGAATTAGAGAGGAAAGTGGTCAAAAATTTGGAGAATTTGGCTGCAAATTTTTAGGGAAAGATTTGAAAATCGAATCTATCTTGATAGGTTCTATCCTCCTCATTATATAAAGGGCATCACATCAGTAGCCTCGAGAGATAATTTCTACACCATTATCAGCATATTTTACTAGTGTTTCAGGAGGGAAGAAAGGTAGCAACTTGGAGCAAGAAGGAGGGTCGCGCTTAAACATCATGGAGGTGTGATGAAGAGATTCAACTCCACCCCTATCTAGAGTTCCTTCTATCCTTTTCTCTCTTCTTTTTATGATGTTGTCTTCTCTTTCAACCCCTGTATTCTCTTTTATTATTTTGAAATAAGCCTCTAAATTCCTAGGGAGATCAGTGGAACCTATTTCAATATTTTAAGTTGAGTTCTTTTCTCTCATGTGTATGATTGTATTGAGGTACACCTCCTAGGTGCTATTTATGTATATCTCGTTCTGCATGCTTTTATTTGACTTTATCATCTACAAGAATGATCTTGAGATTAAGAGGAGCCTTGAGAGAGGGAATCGAAATCATGCTAGAGACAGCATAGTCTAGGTTAACTTATGCCAAAATGTAAGGTCATTGGTGCAAGCGCATCGAGAGATGGTGAGCACCCTAGATAGCTAATTAGGGTTGTTTAGATTGGCCTTTTAATACTAATCGCCTACAGATAGAGTGGGTTAGTGCCTTCCAATTAGGTACATTCTTGTGACATCAAGAGGTGCGTAAGGAGGTATTGGGGAAACCCTAGAACCCTAAGTTAATAACATGGTAAAGTTAATTACATGATAGCAAGACCTAGTTTAAGACTAGAGTAGGGGAAGTTGTGAACCCTGGGAGCATTTTAATTGATTGATTATTGCTTTCTAATTTACTTTCCACTTCTAATATTCAATTTACTTGGCTTGGATAGAATCATACTAATTTTAGTGCTCAGCAGTGAATTGGAACGAGTCCTCATAAAAACGATACTCTACTGATCATTTATTACTTGATTGTGATACATATACTTGTGGGTACTCTTATTTATGCAACAATTATAGAGGGATATTTCAAGATTTCTTAGAGAGTAGTTATAATATTTTGTTACCTATTATTTAGGAGGGCAATCTAACAACAGAATCTTTGCATATCTTATAATCTTGGCCTATTTAAAGGCCTAGGTAGGAGGCTGGACGAATTTGGAGATTTCTTTAATTGATTTAATACATATTGTTCATGCCTTTGAGTGAGGAATTTGCTCTTCTTAGTTCTTGAGAAGACTCGTAGAATTATTAGGATTTCTTATGGCATCCTATAATTGGACTTTCACTTCAATCTTCAAGTATGGCATCATGTTCGATCCGTAACTTTGGTTCTTATCTCGGTAGGTCACGAGTCAAAGCTCACCTTTTGAAACTTATTCTTTATAAATCTTGGGATTCTAATCCATATATTGTTATTGGGTTTCATCACATTTTGGTGAGGTTCATATCAGTTGATACCAAATGATGCGAACCTCATCAATGACGTGATGAAACCTAATATCAAGTTTGACAAGAACCTCGTAACATATGACGAAACCCGTATTACGACTAAGGTCTCCAAGAAATGTGCCCTTGTCAAGCTCGAATAGTGGAACCGTGACCTATTACCTATATGGAGGTAAGAATCTTGGTACAGTGAAGATTTCACAATCAACTATGAAAGGATTAATTGATAAGTAGGGGATGAAAGCCATGGATGACTTCGATAAGTTTGAAGATTCTAAAAGAACCAAATAAAATAAGAACTTACTCTTATTGATCTATTGTCTGAATGAATGAAAATATAGGGTATTTATAAACTCCTAATAAAAATATAGAAGATGCAAATATATCCTAATAATTATCCTAAAGATATGGTGAATATAATCTAAATATATCAAAAGGATATCTTAAGAATATTCGTAGAAAACCAAATTAATAGTGCTCAGTATCTTGTTGCTCTTCTTACTCCTCTTGATCTTCTCTTTCCCTTTTTACATCTCTTGACTTCCATTTTTTATGCACTTGAAATATATGTTCAGCAATATCATATCCATACTCCTGAAATTTCTCACTTAGCTCTTTTCATCTGAGCAAGATAAATTTAAATTGGATTCTTCAAACTCGTGCCTTAATTCACATCATTCCCCTCCTCTTGATAGAGATTTGTCCTCAAGTTCGATCATTGTAGAGCAAGAATTGATCCATCTTCCTGTGAAAGTCGCCTTGAACATCTGTTTTTGAAATCTATTCATTCTCTTGGCTCAATTGTTCTTCTCTCTCTTTTTTGCATCTTTTCTTTCTTTTTTTCCTATTTTTTAATACTACTTTTCTTCTTTTTTTTCAACTTCTTTTCTTGCTACTTTATTTCTTTTTGTGATAATAGGAAATAAGAACAAAAATAAAAATAGCCAAAGACGAAAATAATAAAGATAACCTAAAGGATAAATAGAACTCGACTTAGTGCATTGGGTCTGATACTAAATGATGATAACCTCGCCAACATGTGATGAAACCCAATAACAACATATGGATTAGAACTCCAAGATCTACAAAGAACAAGTTCTGAAATGCGAGCTTTGACCCGTTACCTAGCAAGATAAGAACTAAAGTTATAGATTAAAGAGGACGCCGCACTCAAAGATCGAAGTGATAATTCTGGTTATAGAACGCCACAAGAAATCAGGGTAAGTTCTATGAGTCTTCTCAAGAACCAAGAAGAGCAAATTCCTCACTCAAGGGAATGAAAAATATGTATTGAATCAATCAAAGAAATCTCCAAATTCATCTGGCCCCTACCTAAGCCTTTAAATAGGTTAAGATTACAAGATATACAATGATTGTGTTATCAGATTGCCTCCTAAATAACAGGTGACAAAATATTATAACTGCTGTTTATGAAATCTTAAAATATCACTCTATAATCTAACTTAAATATCTAAAGAAAAGTAATATTATATTTTCGGTGCTGATAGTAATCGTACAAATTAATTTCCTAAATCTCTTCATTTTGGGACAAGTCTGACATATCTTTGACTTTATGCTTTAATAATAGTTGACTATTTCTTGTAAGCAAGTTCATGTCCTTCAATTGTCTGGCTCAATCTGTTATCACCGAATTAAGAGGAACATCATTGCATTCTTCAAGCACATGCCTTGGATCACATCATGGTGTCATGAGCCAATCAAATCAATCCATTCTTATGATTGTTTTTTTCCTTTTAAGTTTTATTTAAAAAAATTTTAAAATAACTTAATCATATTGGCCCACGACTCCATATGAACACTACCACGTGGTATACTAATTACACACAAAACTTTCTTGTAAAATACGCACAAGGGGTGTCTGCATTAGGCCACATTCCTTATTGGGAAGTTCAAATATTCGATTATATACACCAAAGTATCTCCACACTGCATTTTGGCGGGAAAGCAAATTCAAATTCCTTCATGTCATGTCATTTTTAAATATTACGAATTCTTGATTGGAATCTGTTTTTGGTCGGCTGTAACCAATTTGATTAATTAAACTTGAAAATGCACGTGAAGAGTCGAATAAAGAGATGTTTGTCATATAGCAGCAAGGAACAGGGCGGTCTGATTGGTTGGTCTCTGCGCTTTATGTTCAACAGATACTGCGAGTCCATAATGTCTGTCGTGATGAAGTGGTTTAGGCATGGGATTATAACTAGATATTTGGTACAAATGGACTTGATGCAGTTAATATTATTTTTTATTTGAGATCGAGTGGTTTTGAGTCAATTCTCATTAATAGGATTTCATGTATTTTTTTATATTTTCTTTGTTCAATTTCAATATGAAATTATGGGTTTACTTTATAATAAAAAAATTAGACAACAAGGGTCAAATTAATCAAGCCTTTGGGACATGTTTTATAAGTAAATCCAATAAAACGTATATCCATGTGAGCGCCGGAGCAATTTGTAGACTGCATGGTAATGCGCACTTTAGTTGCAATGCATCAGCTCAAAATTTGCTACAAGTATTTTGCTTGGAGATTAGTTTAGTTTTTTTATCTGAAGAGATTATTTTTATACTAATATTTAAAAGTCTTATAGGTCTTTAATTACTCTCATTCTAGCCGGTTCGACTCATTAAGGATTAAAATTATGCATATATGAATTTTTTATTCACAAAAATTCGAAGGTAACACTTTTATTTAAGATAATTAAGTATCAAGCCATCTAAATCAATTTATGTTGGTATAGATTATTTTTATTAATAGGTTTAAGATACCCCGTAATCTCGTCGACAGTTACGTTTTTATTTCTCCATTTGTCACTTTTATAAATGCCATTATCTCTTTAAATTTCCAAACTTGCCCTTCTACATGTATAAAGTAAAATGACAGCCTATGCCACCAGAGTTTTACCGATTCATGGATGGTTTGATCATCTTTAATTCTAGAAATTGTTAGATTAACATGATATCAAACAAAATTAATTGATGGAGTAAGTTTTCCCTATTCACATATAAACCAAAATATTTGATGTCAAATGAAACATAATAAAATCTAAAAAACGAGAAAGACATATTTACTTGACTACAACTGGCATAAGAAAAGAAAAAAAATAAAAAAAATGTAAAAAGGAGAAACAAAATAGAAATTAAATTTAAGAGGAAAAATAGATGTTTTTATATACATTACCTTACGCTTAGAAACTAATGGACCCTCATTTGTTCAATTTCGAGTAAAGTTGAACCATTAAGAGGTAAATGTCATACATATGAACTTTTTTCATTTTTAAAATTCAAATTCGATAATTTTTTTAAAAGAGAAGAAATATCAAATTATTTTAAGCGATTTATGTCGGTAAAAAGCACCCATTTAGCCCTTCATTCTCACAAGAAGAATAAACCTGTGACCCTTTTAGCCCTTCTCCCCGGCAGCATGTGGCTTCTTCGTTAATTTCATTATTTAAAGCACCTTTTCCAACCTTCAACTTTTGTATTTTCCCTTTTTAGACACTTGGATTTCGATCTGCCCTCGCGATCTTGGTTGGTCGGCATGGCACAGTCTCCTGATAATCCTACACCATGGTTTGTGTCACTAAACGTGATGAAATGTTTTGAGAAGGATCCAAGTGTCGTACGGAAAAAGATTATTGCCCTAAAATCTCTCTAAAAATCAAGAAAAATAAAGAGTGAGGGTCAAATCGATACGATAACAAAATATGAGGACTAGATCATAAAATGGAGGGGAATGCCAAATGACAGAAGCACCGATTGGCACTCATCAAGAATAGACTTCATGACTCGTCGCATCAAATAATCATGACTAATCAGCAAGCACCAATAGACACTTCTTGACTTACACTGATCGACACCTCATAATAAATGTCAATCAATGCCCCTCTCTATAATGCAGCAAACCGTGGCAACAATTTGGGTGTTGCTCCAAATGTGTGTGTCCGCACGTGCGTAGAGAGGAGGCTCAGCTCATTTTTCTCACCTTTCAAAAATAGTTCGAGAAGAGAGTTTCTCGATCTGCCTCACTCTAGCATTACATGATGAACTTGAATTTCAAAAAGGTAATGATCCAATTCCAAATCTGTTCTGATTATAGTTTGATGGAATTTTCATTTTGCATAATCATGAAAAACCCGACCTATGAAGGAGGTCTTGTCAAGTTAGGACTACGCAAGAATGATATCAAAATAATACACGAATGCTTGAAGCAAGCCGACAAGACTCTTGGGTTATATTATCCTAATGTACTTCTACGGGAGTCTTGGTGGTAAAAAGACTTAATTGATAGTTTTCCTAAAATAGGATTTTCGATTCTTGATGCTACATTAGAATTTTTCAAATTGTTTGATATTGTACTAAGGCCGGAGCTAATATTATGTATGGTTATCAGGCATAAACATGGTTATCTACTACATGGCAGGTTCATTGGATGATTAGACACATGGATGAAAATATGTCTGAGCACATCTTTGCATCTTATATTTTTTTTTACTGGATAAAATATTATATAAAACCAAAAACATCAGTACATCTAATGTTTTGATATTTGGCCCTGAGTTTCATCGATTAAAAAAAATCAGGTCCTCTCCTTCTAGAATACAAATCCTAGAACTGCTCTCAGTACTTCCTAATCTTGCTAGTTGATCATCAAGGAAGCTTGATTCTGTCGCGATCCAAGCACAATCCCAAGCATCAAAGTCTTGTAGGCAATTTCTAATTTCCTTGACGATGTTCCTAATTTGGGATGAGGCCAAACTGCTGTCGTTGATTGCTTCAATCAGGGTTAGCGAGTCTGAGTAGAATTAACTCTCTTCCATTGTTTGGTAGCAGCCAATCTGATTGAGTTGAGGAGTGCTTCTGCCTCTGCATGTAATGGACTAACGGTATTTCTTTTCTCCATCCAAGTGCATGTTAATTTGTTTTGGGGATCGACAGCAATTCCAATGAGCCCCACATCTCCATTCAACCAGGAAGCATCCGAGCATACGAGCATTGTCCCTAGAGGGCGTCTAGTATAGCCTTCTGATCCCTACTCTATTTGTGCTTTGAGTAGAGTTCATTGATTCTAGAGATAAAATCAAACAAATTCAGATTACTAGAATCATGTATAGTCTTATTTCGTAATTCCCATAGATAATATATCAGAATAGCACCAAAACATGTGAAATCATCTGGATTGATCAAATTGAGTGTGAAATCTCTGGGTCGGTCTATAATAAATTCCACGAAATTCATTAATGTATTTGCTAAGCGTGGGATATTCTAGAGTTCCCAAGGTGATTCCCTCCAACCGACCCCATAAAAGGGGCATTACGAATGCCCTGAATGGTCAGAGCCTGTTTTGCAGATTGGGTAGGTTGAATCCCTATTTGCAAACCAGGGGAGGCATTGATTCACCAATCTCGATAAAAAAAATTTTAAATCTATCATGGATTTTCAATTCCCAGAATTTTTTTTTCAAAACTTTGAGTTATCATTTGAAAACCTATATTACTGGAGGATTTCACCGTGTGAGTTCTAGAGGGGCTACATTCCGAGATGAATTCATCCTCCACGTCATGCTATTGTAGTATCTTCTTGATTGCCTTAGCAACTTCTCTTGCAAATAACTGTTCTATTGCTCTATAGTTCCACCTTCTAGGCTTGCTTAGTATCAATTCCCTGACCATTAGACCTGGGTCAATACTTTGAGGACTTTTAGCGGAGATTGTTGGATCAGGAAATCCTGGCATCCACTTGTCATTCCATACCTCAGTGGATCTTCCGTTCCCTATTCCTTGATAATACCTCCCTATAGTGTATCCTTGCATTCATGTATACTCTTCCATTTCCCAACGGATCAACCACTTTGTTATGGGTAACACGATATGTGCCCCATGTGAGATTACATCAACAGTGGTAATTCATCATCACCTTGTTAGACAACCTATATTAGTTTGCCTAGCATGTAGTATGCATTTGCTTGCCTTAGTCATCCTCTTCCTTGACCATGAAACTGAAAAGCATCAACCCCAACATGTCTTCGTTGTTGATCGATAGGCAGCTGTTGAAGTTGAGGCTAACAGAAAAGTGCTAGCTCAGTTGTTGCCTCAATAATTATATATGAGGATGCGATGGTGGGAATAGTTGGAACATGGCACAGGGAAAGTGGAAGCATGAAGAAGAAGACGAAAGATGAAATCACACAATAATCCTAATTCATTTCAAATTAAAAAAGGGTAATGGGGGATAAAATCAACTTTTCATTTACCTAAGTCCACGAACTCCATGCAGCTTTACCAGGCCAGTTGGCACATAATCAAGGTTAACGTGCCAACTCAGACCTCATTAATTTTGATAGATAAATGAATGTTTTGCTAAATATGATACAAAACTAATAGTTCATATGTTTATGAGTTAAGCAATAAAGTTCCTACATCAAGAGTGAAGTGAAAAAAAAAATCATGCTAAAAATGATAAATCCATCATAATTCGTGATTATTAGAACTTTTAACCTTATATATATATATATATATATATATATGAAGTCATGTGAAAACCAATGGATCAATTAGGTGACAATGCTCTCAATTGAATTATCCTTATGTAAAAGTTGGTATCATAAAAGTTATATTTTTATGCAAATTATCATTAATCATTAGGGGTGACTAGTGCTAACTTTCTTGCATTTTTCATGATATTAGGACTAAATTGTTCTACATATTGATTCCTTACTTTTAGAATTGAACTGTTCTATTGAATTCAAGAATCGGATCTTAATTGCAATCTATATTTATTACATGCTCATTGAAATATGTTGTTTCTAAGATACATTGCCTTGAAAATCATGACATTTTCTAAAATTTCCTCCACTATCTTGAACCTTAATAATAGCAAAAATTAACATCTTTTTTGTTCACAGAATATCATAAGGGTTAACTTAGACATACACAGCGAAATAAAGTAATTTAATCAAAGGGATCAAATTGGTTGGTGATGTGCAATGAGGTTAGGTTTCTTATCACCAACCTGCTAAAATACCTTGCAAAATTTGTTAGTGGACCCAGAGAGACTGGATCTTTTTTTACTTAAAAGTTTAAATTGATTCTATAAAATATCCATCTAGCCTACAAAAATGTTGGGCTTGTATCCCACCCAAAAATTTAAGCTAATAAATTGATGACATCCATTATCTTTAAATCACTAGGTTTCAATCTCTTATTTGTTTGACATAAGATTGAATCCTTAACACCAACTCTCATATGACAACATATTCACACTTGATATGTATCCTTAAACACCCGCTCTCAACAACAATTGTCACGAGTCACGAGCCCCACACTTAAGTGTTTGATGCCAAGTAAGATATCCATCGGCCTAAAGAGATTGGACTTATATCCAATCCAAAAATTTAAGCTGATATGTTAGTGGTATTCACTCTCATATAGACAATATTTCAATCTCTTATTTGCCAAATGTGAGATTATCTCCTCAACAGATTATATGTATCATACTTTAGGATTTTTTTTTATAATATGTCTGATGTGGAGTTTAGCTCATAATAGTTCTCTCTGACCATGTATAATGAAAATGACACATTAACATATCAACTCAAAAACTGACAAAAACTTTTAACGAAATTAACTTTCATGACATTTTGCAAATGAAAAATAAAGTACGGGTCAATTTTACCTTTGATTGAAGATCATGACAAGGTAGGGAATTTTGAAAAATGTCATGATTTTTTTAGACTATTGACCCTTTTTATCAAATAGATACTCTATCAAAGTATATATAGTTTGACATCTTCATTGAATTTAGTTGATGCTAAATAGTCGAATTTATGTTATATTTTTACTGTTTTAATTTAATTTTTGTTAGCCTAACATAATTATTAGGATTTACTGTTTTTAATTTTATGTTGATTTTTAGTTTGTTTGTTATTATTATTATTTGTTATTAGCCTATAAAATTTTGTGATATTTCAAATATGACGAATTTATCGAATATGCATAATTATTGATCAAATAAAAGTTCATAGTTATGGATCCGATTTGTAAACAATAAGACAAGGCAAGTGAGGAAGTTATGACAATTCAAATTCAATTGTACGAATCAATTTATCTTTGTACACGATTTCAATACAAATTCTAACTGATTTTTAAACTTCTTATCTAGATTCAACTCGAAGTAGAACCCATCTTATTGGATAGATATATCCCCATTTTGAGTCTAACTAATACTGTGCACACCCATTTAACGATGGTAAAAGAATCCAATGGGAATTTTTTTTTATCGATAAAAGAATCAAATAAGATTTGTTTATAGGTGCAATAACAAATTACTGCTGGTGTACGCAGCACTTCGCGCATTCTTCAAAACCATCTCCACATGAACAATGGAGAATACCTTTTTGGGAAAATATATTATATAACAAAATGTTTCCTCAATATAATAGGAAGGAAAGTGTACCGACGTTTCGTACGATAAAGGAAATAGACCTATAAATATGTAAGAAATTCCAAGCTAAGTTCAGCTCACCGATAATTGTTAGGATAAAATATAGTATTTTGCTTGAGGATTATTATCAAGTAGTAAAGTACTAGTATTTTATTTTAAGGGTGCATGGTGAACTGGACTCCTACAAGAATTTCTCATAAATACATCAAATCAAATCAAGGGAGAAGGTATCTTTTGTCACTGTATCGGTATGTGGTAGTGTTCATGTGTCGAAATCAATCAATAAGATTCATTTATTTTTACGATTTTTTTTTTATAAAACCCAAAACTAAAACTAATCTCATGAATAACTTAATTTTACTGCACGGTTTCACAGTGTAAATAATGTCAAGTGATTATACCGTTTCACAAAATACTTGAAAGACGAAGTGATTTGGAAGTAGGAAATTTTCCAGTCCATTTTTAGTTAGAATTTTATTATATTCTCGTAAATATCTTTCGGACTAGAGATTGTAATTTTTTTTTAAATTCGAGAACAATATTTTAGATATTAATATCATTAGATAATTAGAGATATATTTAAAAAAAATTTCCATAAAAATTAATCAAATTACTTGGGAAAGCATAGTTTTCAAAACCGGACCGGACCAGCTGGTTGAACTGGTTTGACGGGAACGGGCCACATACCCGGTCCGATTTTACATATAACTCCGTTTGCATGCTTGCTCAGGTTCAACCCACGAGAACTGGCCGGTTCAGAGAAAAGAACCTGTGAACCCACAAGAACCGGTGGTCAAATCGGTTTCTCAAGAAATTAAAAATAAAAGGAAAAATCTAGGAAGGCTGTATGAATCCTTTTTCTTGTTTTCAGAGCACCCAAAAAATTTTAATGTAGAGATATTGTCACCTTTAACCTTCCCTTCCAACAATCAGAGATATCATAATTTATCCAACACAATTGAAGATATCTTTATCAGAATTAGTGAAAGGCAGCAAGACTTCACAAGAAAAACGGTATTGCCGGAGTTCGTTCACATCAGCGACTACAGCATATCGGCGACAACAGCTTGTCCATATAAGCAACATGTTGGCGACAACAACTTCGGTTACAGCAGTTTTGCTTCCATGTGATTAGTTTGTCCTTGAGCATCAAAAAGCAGATGATAGATTTTTAGGGTTTTCCTCTGGAGGAGTCAAACGAAGAAGAGGCATAAAAAGAAAGAAAATGGAAGGATTAGGTTTCACGGTATGCATATGTATATTATTTACTATTATGGAATGAGAGTCCATGACAAATTGGGCCTCAGATTGCACTAATGGGTTGTACCTAATTATTGTCAATATTGTGTCTAATTTTTCATATCTCTAAATATTTTTTATATATTATTTTATAAAAACCCAGTTTGACCCATAAAATCCGGTTGGACCAATAAACCCGGAAACTCATGCTCTGACCGGCTTGATATCGGGTCCGATTTTAAAAACTCTGTGGGAAAAGTTGGGGCAGTTCATTAATATAAACCTCATTAGAGATATATTTTAAAAATAAATTACTTTTCAGAAAAATTAATCAAATGACTTGGAAAAGGTCGGGGTAGCTCATTAAATAAACCAAAGATCTCCAAATGAAATGGATTCTTTTTACTAACTTTGTGTTTTATTCAGCAATTAAGAAATGCTTAGATATTGCCCACCGCTGTATGGTATACGGCTGTGTTCAATCAATCATGCCCTCTATCTAGTTTTAAAAAAATGCCTCTAGAATAGGTTAAATTTACATTGAAAACCAATGCTTTAAATTTGAGTGTGTCTTAAGTGAGCCCAATCATATAATTTTTTCCAATAAGTTCTAAATCTCTAGTTCTAAATCTCTAAGTCACTGTACTTTTGAAAAAGTCCCTGGACTGGATATTATTCAAAATGTCATATACAACGAATCCCTTGACTGGGTACTATTCACCGCACTTCACTATGAATAACTTATTATTCAAAAACCTAATGGCCCATGAATGATAGAGGTTCAATAAATATCAACCTACCAAGAAATAAAGTTATCCCAATCTTAAAATTTCTTTATTTACAAGATCTAAATTCGAGATATTAGTTAGATATAAGTAGCGACGAACTATCTCAATCAACTTATATCAGTTATGTATATTACATTTTACTAATAAGAAATGTGCTATTTTTATTTTTATTTTTATTTTTAGCTGTGTATTTTTTTTTGCCACAATTTTTTTCTTTATTTAGTTTTTGCTGGATAAGAAATGTGCTATTTTTTATCTTTATCCGAGGAACACTCCACATTGCTTGGGCAGAGTACCCAAAAGCAGCCAAAAGTAGTGGGTTTGCTCATCCCTTCACATGGGTTCCCTCGGTCTATCCCTTCCCTCCATTGACTGGGTCTCTTGGAAGATGCACATTTCACAACTAGCAACCACCATTAAATCTAATTTAATATTTATACTAAAAAATAACTAATTTAAATATCTTACTACGACTTAATTGATCTCAAAGCATCGCCACAAATCCACAATACTAATCAAGAATGGGTTTCGTTGCAATCGTATAAAACTTTACCTCACAACTTAAAGGTTGAGAATTCGTTCCTCTTCATGAGAGTTATGTGTAAATTTTGTTTCCCCTTGTCTTTTATCTCTGTCTCAGATCCGCAGGTCTCCATTATCATCGAAAAATTATGATATTAAAGTAGAAGATGTGGTAGGGCAATTGCACAAGACTCCATCTGATTCATAACCAAAAAGTTTTGAGTTCGATCATCACCGTAGGAGTTATGGATCTGTTTATTTCTCTTCATTTTTTTTATCATTATATTAGATTTATGGATCTCCTTCTTATCAAAAAAATTATGATACCAACGTTATGTTATGCCTTTTTTAAGATTTATGAGTGATGCCATTGCCGGCATGTTATGATGATGACGCAACGACTGGTCTTACTGAATTTTTGCAGTTTCCAGATTCCTAGAATTAATGTTAAACTAGATTCCTTGTTTTGCTTTTCCTAATAAAGTTGTACCACTATTTAACTATTTCCCATGGTCGGTGCCCCTGACAGTTCAAACAAAATCAGAGTTATCAAGTAAGTACTTTTGTTTTGTTCCAAGACAAATTTCTTTCATTTTGAAATTAAAAAAAAAACTCGTTAGTTTTTTGACACGATGACATAATGACATGATATTTCGAGAAATGAAAGAGATTTGGTATAGTAGTACTGTCCTCGACTTGAAATTAAGAGGTCTCGAATTCAATTCTCACTAGTAAAATTTTTTGTATCCTTTATTTCTGCTTTCTTCTATCCTGTTATAGTGGATATGCCTATTTTCTATATTAAAAACATATTTTTTATAGATAAAAAAGAAGTGCAGTGATATTACTGATTCAACCACCTCTACTACGTGATATTTAAACTTTCGTATTCAACCGTGACCATATTAAATGATTTAAATAACCAGTACTAATACCAACTTAGTTAACGCACTATTAAAGGTTTATTATAGGATAAGAGATTCAGACTCAAATAGCCCCTGGGTCAAATACCCTCAGAATATTCTCATATATATATATATATATATATCAATTTGATACTGGTTAAAACAAAATTCTGTAGGTTCAAATTGAAATTTTTATATTTTTTTTAAAGTTTAAATGGATCAAATTCATTCACACACGATAAATAGATATGTTAAGGTGGATTAAATCCGCTAATCCATTTAAAATTATTTAGGTATGATTAATTAAATATGTGTTAAATTACATAATTTCTTTCGGTAAAATTTTATTTTTCCAATATCTCGTTTATGAATCATAGAGTTTGAAGCATATTAAAGGGTGGATTATAACCTTATTTAAGTACTCAAAAGTGTTCTGTGCTTATTGTTATATATTATATCTTATTGCATCAATCGTGTTATTGATATGTTATTTTAGATAATTATGTCAATTTTTAGGTGTGCAGATATACCATTGAATTACCTTTAGTTATATATTTATTTTTAAAAAAAAGAATTACTTTTAGCTATGCGTGGTTAACATGTCTTGTCTTAGTCAACCTAGTAGTTAACTCGTCATGCTTGGATATCACAATACTGACCATTAACAAATGGGTCGTATATAAGTTTACAATTTCCTAATTCATAGTTCTAGCCACGGACTAGAACCGGTCAAATCAGAGCCAGACTTGAACCTGTGCATAGGAACCGTGAGGGGTGGTTCCAGATCTATTCCTCCCTTTGAAGGAACCAAAACCGGAATCGACTCAGAACTATCAGTTTTGAACCGGAACTGAAAATTGAAGAAAATAGAAAAGGGATCAATCAATTTATATATCAAATTTTATACTTTTTTTAAGTCAATGCAATTGATCTTTTAATTCAATTTTGTTATAATTTATTGTAATTTTTAGGCATTTATGTATTATTTTTTAATAAAAATTTCAAAACTGACCGGAACTGAGGTTTTGAGTCAAAACCCAATGATTTTGAATTGTCCCTGAACCTTTCTCAAAGGGGCTCAGGGCTAGTTTCGAAGTGTGACGAGGACTATTAATACAAATAAATTAGATATAACTTTTTTATGCATGAAACAACAATTTTTTTACAACTCAATTTGAGTTGGATAGTTCGTTTCATGTCTATTTACAAAATGGCATGTGAAATGTTGGGATAAATAGGCGTATGAGGAAATGGTTTACGAATAATAGTTTACGAAACAAACGCATTACATAAAGAAGAGCCTGTGATTAATCGAGACAAACGGTCTAAGCAACCATTTTCCTATATAAAGAAGTGATCTTATTTTCGTGGTTGATAAGAATTTAATTAATTACAGCCAAGAACGATGGTCTAAAAATCCTAAACTCACTCCACATAGTTTGACGAAGTTGAGATGTCAGATTTAATTCTCGTTGTAAGCAAAATTGTTAGATGGAATTCTTTGAATTGGAGCCTTGGCCGATATCGACTTCTTAGATTATACTAAGTCTTTGGTGGTGCTGCGTTGATAGGGTCAGTGTTAATATTGGTTGTTCAGCTAAGAATATCTGAATTAAGTAGCAAGTTGACTGAATTATTACTACGATTACCCCTTTTTTATTCAGCTAAAAAAATGATTCAATTACTTGTCTCAAAATCAATTAAGGACTTTTGTATTAGTTAAGGGAAGAAATCTGAGTAAAAAGAGAGAGGAAGATTAAGGATAAGTCCTTTTTTAAGGTTTAAAAATACAAAAAACTAAAACAAATTTACTACATCAAATAAACTTTTACGATGAAACTTCACTAGTAGAAGATGGTCCGTCTATCTGTAAAATAGCAAAAAAAAAATAAAAAAATAAGATTACGTAAAATAATTAAATATTTAAATAATATCTAAATAAAATCAAAATCCTAAATATGCAAATTCTTAATTAAACGATATTATTTATCACTAATTATAACAAATAAATAACGGTATAGTTTAGTAGCCTCCAATGACGACAGGACTCTTCAGATTCGGGACAAATAAATAGAATTGATGCCCTTCATAAACAAATGGACGGTTGAGATTTTTTTTTGAGGCAATCCTGCCGCCGTGTTTACATCACCAGAAGGCCGACTTTCTTTTAGTCTATATACGTATAAATGATTATATATGGTATATGATGGTTTAAATATAGAACATATTATCTAACTAATAATTGATAATTAACTGAAACTGCTAACATTTCTCTGCACAAGTAATTTTCCTTTCATTGAAAACTGGTGGATCGGGGAGCTGGTTATCCTCCTTGAACCTGAAAAAAATAAAACCTGTAAATTATTATGTATTTCGTGAATTTTATCTTTTTCAATGTCCGCATTTTATAAAAAGTATTTTAAAAATCTGTCCAATTGGTTCAACTGCTCGGCGAAAAAAAAAGTCCAACTGCATTTTCTAATTCTAAGAAATCAAAATACAATATAACAAATTAATTCTTCAATCCAATCATGCATATCTATGTTCAACACAAATATAAATAATAAATATATATAGAAAATATTGAGAAATGTGTCACATTTGATATAACTTTTAACAAAAATATATATAATAATACTCTTACACATTTAAGTAAAAAATAAAGATTTTTGTAATAATATAAAATAGATAAATAGGTAAATTGATCCCTAAGAGATGCTTTGAGCATCAAGTTAGTCTTTTTCTTATTTTGTACATCAATATCGTCTTTTTAAATATCAATTAGGTCTTGTGAAGATCAATTAGGTTTTTTAATCATCAATTAGGTCTTTTGAACATCTATTTGGTCCTCCTGAACATCAAATTCACCCACCTGTTAACGGAATCACAACAGCGTTATAAAGACAGATAGGTACCTTTCAATTTGGTCCCTGAGAGTTTGAAGTGATCTTATTTACTATACTAGCTATATATTAGCATTTTAAAAGTCCACCCCCCCCCCCCCCCACACACACACACACACTCACACTCTCTCTACGTTCTACCTCCTCCTCCTCCTCTCCTCCTCTCTCAAGAGTCTACCAAGATCGAAGCTCCAATATAAATGGATGCTCCAAGCACGAATATAGCTGTGAACAGAATTGAAGCTCATCCTCATAATTTCATCTCCAAATTGAAGCCCCAAAATGCAAGCCCTAATTCGCAGCAACAGCAAACAAATCATCTGTTGAAAGCAAACAGAAAGCATGAAGGTACAATGTGTGTCAAGCGATAGGTTTGACAGACAAGGGATGAGCTCTAGTGTTGGATCGAGATACAATGGTTGTCTGTCTAGAAGAAATTCAACTTAGAACTCACACTGGTACAGTGGTTGTGGCAAGAGAGCTACGATCTACTTCGAGGACTGCAAGAAATAATGACAAGCAGTTTTTGAGGTGCCCTTTCTTCCAAAACAAAGGGACTACCTATGCGTACTTCCAATGGCTGGATGAGGTTGGTGGTGTCAATTTTGATCTTGTTTTAGACAACATAGAGTCGACACCAATTGATGCTGCTGAAATGACCATATTAAGTTAAAGAAGAAGCTACTGAAGTATGAAGATACAGTGAAGAAGCTGGAGATAACTTGCTTAATTTTATTTCTTCTATTGCTTGCTCTGTTGATTGGAATTGTACTCTGAAGCATAGCAAATGAATGAATGTTTCAATGTTGATTCCAAAGTTTGTAAGTCGAAACTTTGAGGTTTATATGTTTTGTTGACAATGAGAATGAAGATGGAAGTTGTCTTCTGCATTAAAATAAAGGTCATAACTTTGATGGTGGTGCTCTTAAAACTATATTGTTTGCCATATTACCCAAAAGTCACAAAATACTTAACAAAGCCCTAAGTTAAGCAAATACAAAAAGAAGCAAACAATATCCTATTTCTGCTTGAGCATCTTGCAGCAATCAAGCTGCAGGAGGCCTTCTAGTGTTGCCACCCATGAATGATGCAAATCTCCTAGCAAGTTAACTTGATACAGTAGGCTACAAAATAAAGGTCATAACTTTGATGGTGGTACTCTTAAAACTATATTGTTTGCCATATTAACCCAAAAGTCACAAAATACTTAACAAAGCCCTAAGTTTAGCAAATACAAAAAGAAGCAAACAATATCCTATTTCTACTTGAGGATCTTGCAGAAATCAAGCTGCAAGAGGCCTTCTAGTGTTGCCACCCATGAATGATGCAAATCTCCTAGCAGTTCCAAGTGAAGTGCCTTCTCTTGTCCCACTTATCATAGGGGTGCCTGATGGTGGGCTCAAAGCAAGTGACCTAATGGGTGGAGGCTTGAATGTTATTCCACTGGGAAGGTTAAAGATGGGCACTTGGAACACCATAGGCGCATGAGATGAGATAGAACTTTGTTCTTGGGCATCCTAGCAATTATATGACAATTATCATTAGTAAATTGATTGTTAAATTTTAAAAGAAAAGGTTGAATATATGAAGTGAATCAAAAAAACCTCAATTTGTGTTAGTTGGTAAACTCAAATGGTGGAGGGCTATCATGGATGTCCCTCTCTTTAGGGTTGTGCAAGAACTGGTTTGAAGGTCGAATCAGTTTTGAACTAAACCAAATCATAAAATTGGTTTGGTCGGTTTGGTATAACAAGTGTGAACTGTAACTGATTGATGAGAAAAAAATTGGATTGCTTTAAAATGGTTCGGTTAACCGATTCAAACTGAACTATTTCACAAGCAATTCAGTTCATTTTTAAACAAACCAAACCAGCCTAAACTAAATTAATTTGATTAAAAAATAGCTGATGAGGCTTCCATCAGAAGCTCAAGCCCATTAGGGTATTCTACTCTCAAATTCTAATGGCAAGAGAAAGGCAAAGAAGGCAACAACCAACAGAAGATCAACGTCCATCTATATCAACCATTGACATCATCATTTGGAAGAAGACAAAGAAAAAGAAGGGTGTCGGCCCTTGAAACCCTTTGAAAGCATCACCATTTTCCAACTACCTCCGGCAACATTGGCCACTGCCGAAACCACCCAAGAAGAGGGAGAAAAAGAACCCATCTCTATCAGCGGCATCAGCCCTCGAAACCACCGCCATCTACTTGTTGCATTCGGTAGCATGGGCAACTACGCTTGAAACCGCCCTAAAGTAAGAAGAAGACAACGCCACCACCATTGCCACCTACCACAGTGCTTCCCCTCTGGCTCCCTGCGCCACCACGATATAATCAGTGAGTTTCTAATTTCGTTCTCACCTGACTTCTTAGATCTAACCTCCATCCTTTTGCCTTGTAAAATCTAGGGTTTCTAATTTTGTTCTTGTTGATTCACTAATTTGAGTAGGAAAAAAGGGAAAGTAAGGCTGCAATTGAGTGGAAAAAAGGGAAGGGAAGGATGCGGTTTAGTGGGAAATGGAAAGGATTGATTGACAGATTAATGGTGATAGGGAAAAAATTTATGAATGATATAATATTAATATATTATTATAATATTTAAAATGGTTCAATTCCGTTCGAACCAATTTGCTAAATTTATTGAACTTAGAAATAAATCGAACTGATTTTCCTTGTAAAAGTTGAATTGAAATCGACCCGGTTCGAATTGAACAGTTCTTTTCAATTCGATTCCAGTTCGGTTCCGATTTGGTTTATCCTAAGCCGGTTTATATGCACACCCCTGCCTCTCTTTTGCAGCATCAGTTTGAGATGAAGATGCTCTAGCTTGTCCTTTCTTCTAGTTAGGAGCTTTTATTCCTTTGCAACTCCTGATGTTGTGCCCAGTTGTTCACACTTTGAGCACTTTGGGGGGCAAGTTTCCTCTTCAGTTTATGAGGATCTGAGTTTTCTTCGGGCCTTCTTCCCTAACTTTTTGGGTCTGCTTGGCATCCTTCTGATAGCAAGAGGAACAATAGGAGCATTTGGAGTTCTCTCCCAAAATAATTCACCAGGAATTGGGTTGATGGAAGCAGCAAATGCAAGGGATGATACTTCAGTTTTTAGCTAATGAGTTATAGCCTCCTCAGGCCCTATGTTGTTGTAACCCAAGGCAACAATTGCATGCTAGCAAGGGATTCCAGTGAGGTCCCAAACTCTGCAATAATATATCTTCTTGGATTGATCAACCACACACTTTGAATGAGGACACGCTGCCTCAAATGTCAAATTTTGTGGATCTCCAACCCAGTGTGGAGCCCAATAAACAGACTTATTCCCCAATTTCTCCAAAGGGCCTGCACTCTTGGGCAAAGTACTCCAGGAGGTAATGTCTTGCAACGAACTATTTTTTCTGTTATGTACATCCTTACCCCTTTAGCCATTATGATGATAGGCTTGCCCCTCACATTCAAAATAGCTTCATTAAACTGCTCGCACATATTAACATATTAGAAGTTAAAGCTTGGTTCTTAAAGGTTGATGGGAATACAGACCTACTCCACCTGTGAGGAGGTATCTTAGTAATTTATTCCCATGCCTCAACTTTAAGCCTTTTAACTACCTGCATTTCTTGCTCAAAATGTGTAGGTGTGGTAGCCATTGCACACTCCCAAAATGCCTTAATAAAATCAAGTGACCTCCGTCTCTTGCTGTAATTGGCCCAGATGTGCCTGCAACAATACTTATGAGGTGCTGATAGGCAAACTTCAGTTAGAGCAGCCTTCAAACCCTGTATGGCAAGTACGAAGAGGTAGGGAAGAAGGATGAACTTGAAGTTAGGATCCTATCTATTTAATCATACAAAATAATAAGTGGAGGACTAAAATGAAGTTCAATAAGTCTACTAAAGGATTACTTAATATAGTTCAATTAGTGTACTAAGGACTACATTGATGCTCATAAAAAATTCAGTGCCAATAATAAAAGAACAAAAAAGTAGTACCTTCAGCATATCTGAAATAAAAGTGTAAGTCCCCTCTATTGGATCGCCCAAGTCATCTATTAGATTCCTCACAAACCAGGTCCAACTATCTCTATTTTCAACCTCCACAATGGCACAAGCAATTACGAAAAAGAGTTGTTTCCATCTTGGCTAAAAGCTAATAGGAGCTAACCTCCTAGTAGCCCTTCAGGAAACACCAATCTAACTCAATGAGAGGCCTACAGCCTGCTCTGAATCCTCTCTTACACGCCTCAAAATAAATATACAACCTCTCACAATGATGAGACTCAAGAAACGCCTAAAGAAAGATGCTCGAGCCTAGATTTGCTCTAAGCAATTCATGAGTGTAATCATGCAGCCTTGCATACTGCTCTTTCTCTTGACCGTCACATATTTGGTAGGCCATTTGTTTCGCTTTGAAAACCGGTGCATCATTTATCTTCAATCTATGTCTTTACATCATGAAGTGATATGCTTGTTGGCCTAACATGTTGTGCTGGGTTCTGACACTTGGAACTAACTAGTTAGCAATCCACTCATGAGTGCCTAACTCGTTGGTGATATACAAAAGTGTGATCAGGAACATGACTTTTCACTTGAAAGCATTTTCTAATCTTATTTTTTGAGCACAAAATCCTTCAAGGACATCCTTTCTTCTTCTCAAAAGACTCTACTATCATCCTCTCCTTATCATCTTTCAAGAATGAACTTCTCCTCCTAGTTGAATGTTCAAGTCCCTCACTACATTCTTAAACACTTCCAAATTCTCAAACTACATACCCAATGTAATTACAATAGTATTGTCTTCATCTAGGTTGAATATTGGGAATTCAACCTCATACTCTTCATCATCGTCATTTATAGACTTCAACTCCTCATATTCATATCCATCAGAGAGTTATTCCTACTGTTGTTGCCCTGACTCACTGTAGCTACTAGTGTGGGAGTTGCTCGACCTGCTACAGGTGCTGCTATTGCTTCGACTCATAGAGATTCAGCAAAAGAGCTCTTGAATCTCCCTATTTTTTTGTAACTTGGGAAGTCAGTTCTAGACTTTCTCAACTGAACTAGTAGTTTTTTTCTTAGCTTCCTTCTTGTTTTCCTGGCTTCTTTGCATTGTTGTCCTCATCCTTCTTGGTGGGATACCCTTCTCATTCTGATTCCTCCACAAGCAAACATATTATTTTCAAATTCCTCATGACTAGGTTCTATGTAAGCTGCAAATTCATCATCATCATCATCGTTAACATCTTTATACTCTAGGCCCAACTTATAGTTGTTTTCTGTAGTGTCATTATCATCATCTTCATAATCCTCTGCTATTTCTCCTCTTCATACTCCTCTTGTTGTTCTTGTTCCTCGGCCAATTTTTGTCTCCTCTCAACCTCCATTGCCTCCTTAGGTGTGGCTTCTATAGCTTCATCAATTTTCAAGTGCTCAAAACACAAGTGCACCTCTGATTGATTTTCCAATCTAAAAATTAAATATCAACATCTTTATCACACTGTAGTGGCTCTAATCCAAGCTCAAAGTCCGTAAATGTTGGGTCTCTAAAGTAGCAAGCTAATGGCTTTCTGTGATACAAATGACTAACCAAGTCTTTAATACCAACTGTAGTGAAAGTGTCCAAGTCGACATTTTTCTTCACTTCCTCACTCCCACCATCGTACCTCAGCATGGGGCTCCTTACAAACTCTCCACCATGATGAATGATGACATCAATGGTCTTACAAATAGATGGACTGCAAATTATAAAACGGAACAAAACCAGTCAAATCCTAATGATAAAGAATCCAAAATTCGAGTTGTGCAAGAACACTCGTTACAATTCACAACATAAGTCTCAACTTAAAATAACACAAAACTTAAGGAAAAAAAATCTTTGCACTTGTTGTTATGACCCACCTTTGCTCATTCACGTACCCAGACTTTGTTCCTTCTTCCATTCCAACACAGATGATTGTCTTCTATGGACAAACAAGGTCTTCTCGCTGCTCTCGATATCGATCGCTCAAACACAGAGGGGTTCGTACTTGGTAGAAGATGAATTCTTCTATTTTCTCACGCTTAGAATGCGATGGGTTATGGAGGGGCAGTGAATGTGGGAGTATGGGAGTGAAGGAGGGAGGGATGGAATTCAATAATCTAATAATGGATGAAATATTAAAAAAAAAAAAAGAAAGTTAGGGATGAGGGACTGAATTGTAGAAATGCAGCTACAATACACAAAATGATTTAATGGATGTTCAATGTGTTTTTTGTTAAATACGGATAGATTTATGGATGGAAGGACGTATTTGATGGGAAAAAATGACTAAATTGATGTTCAAAAAAACCAAGGATGATATTATTGTTCGCTAGGGACCTAATAGATGTTCACCTGACCTAATTAATGCTTAGGAGGACTTACTTGGTGTTCACCTGACCTAATTGATGTTCATGATGACCTAATTGATGTTCAGAAAATCTAATTGATGTTCACAAGACCTAATTGATATTCAGAAGGACGGTATTGATGTACAAAATTAGAAGAGGACTAACATGATGCTCAACGCATTTATCAAGGATGAACTTGCCTATTTACTCTATAAAATATGGTAAATAACCTAATTGAGGTTATACTTTACTCAAACTCTCACTTTTAACACGAACTTTCTCATGTGACCTAGAAAGGTACAATCTATAAAACGTTTGTCTTGTTTAATATGACATTTTTCATTGAAATTAATATGTCATGTTACTTTTTGTTAAGATTAATATGTCATATTAGCCAAAACTATTACTTTTGAAAAAATTTATAGGGCCATGCTAAACAAATCAAACATGTCATAATTTGTACATTATTAAATCACGCGAAAAAGTTAGTGTTAAAACAAGAATTTGATCAAATTTCAGATCTAATTTGGTTATTTTCCCTGTAAAATTTTAAAAACCAAAAAAGAATAAATGGACAATTTGAAATCAACGCATTATCTTCATTTTTATATAATGAAACCCTATCCACATTATTACTCTTATCATTATCTCCTTTACATGTTATCGCACATCCTCAGAAAAGAACTTAAAACCTAAGATCAAATCAGTTGACATGAATTTGTCACAAATCTGAAGAACATGATCAGATCTACAACAATAACCTCTAATTTTCATGTTAGTTGAAGCTCAACGTCTATGTTGCCATAAACTCAACAGACCCCAACAATGACATGTTTGAGAGAGGAGTTTGTTTGAAAAGGAACTCAACATCAACCACTATCGTCCTGGCAAGGTCACCGATGAAGTCGTCGGAGCCTCCGTATGCCTTCTCCTCTTCTCCAACTTGTCTCATATTTTGTTTTTTTATTATAAAATTGATTTATTTAAGCAATGATTTAAACGGGTCTGATGGATTTTGAAGAAAATTAACAAGTTCATAAGGGTTTAAACATTCTCAAATATAAAATGGAGTCAAATGAGGAACCGGAGAGAGTGATAAGCTGATTCTTAACTGAACATTCGGATTGTTCGATCTGATTTTTAAAAATGCATCACCAACCCTTGGACAAAGATGTTTGTAAGTTATTTTTTTTAATTAATATTTGGATGATCTACTGATAAGAATAGAATTCTTAGATTAGATCACTGGTTGCTTGAAGAGGCATCAACAATATTTTTCCAGGCAAGTTCACCAGTGCTAGCGATCACCCCCCAGCAGTTTTTTCTCCTTAATTTTTGCTAATGTAGAGTCACCAAGTAATGGATGGAAGTTGATGGGTATGGGCCATGAGCCCACGCCCCTGCCAAAGGCTGGCCTGTTGAGGCCCAAAGGAGAAGCCCACTGCATGCTGCAACGCCCATGCCAAGCGGCTTGCCCATACTAGGGCAGTTGGCCTGTACCTCTGACGCCACCCATACCCTTGAGATTACATGTCCCGTGATTTATGCTGATTTGTGATTAATTTATACAATCTCTTCCTTTTATATAAGAACGCCATGTAATCACAATGAAGGACACAGAAAAATTACCCTCATTCTACTCATTTACTATCTTCCTCATATTTCGAACCCAACATTTGGCGCCGTCTATGGGAACTCGAACAAGAAGCCGTGGTCCATACTCGTAGCAGGGTAGCCAACTTTGCTCTACTCCTACCTTCCCCCGCTGAAAATAGCTTTCTATGCCGATGAAGGCATATACTATTATCGTGTCATGCCTTTTGGCCTCAAGAACGCCGGAGCCACCTATCAATGCTTGGTCAACAAACTGTTCGTAACCCAACTGGGGACAACCATGGAGGCTTATGTGGACGACATGATTGTCAAATTTGAGAAGGCAGTAATGCAAACAACTGATTTGCGGATGGCATTTGAGGTAATGAGGCGGCACAACCTCCAACTTAACCTTGAGAAATGTGCCTTTGGAGTAAGATCGGGAAAATTTCTGGGTTTTATACTTTCCCATTGAGGAATCGAAGTAAATCCCCAAAAGATCAAGGCCATTGAAGACATAAGGCCCTCAGCAACAATCAAAGAAGTTCAGCACCTCGCCGGGTGCTTGGGAGTGCTCTCACGATTTCTTTCAAAGGTGGGAGATAAGTGTTCCCCCATTTTTAATTGGATTAAGGTGGGCAAAAATTTCAAATGGATAGAAGAATGCGACGAGTCATTTGCCCGACTCAAGGAATACTTAAGCTCTCCCCCTTGCCTGGCAACACCACTATCAGGAGAGGCACTGAAGCTATACTTGGGAGTCAGCAAGGTTGCGTTGAGCTTCGTCCTTGTGGTGGAAAGGAAAGGCACACAATGCCCGGTCTATTATGTCAGCAAGGTGATGCTGCCTGCGGAACAACGCTACATGCCCATGGAAAAGCTTACCTTGGCGATAGTACTAGCGGCACGTAAACTCAGACTGTACTTCCATGTGCACGCTGTTGCCATCAGGATCGACCAGCTCATAAGGCAGGTCCTACGAAGACTAGAGTTGTCGAGAAGGATGGTTAAGTTCCTAGCAGAGAACACAGGGCCCGCCATCAACCCTCCAGAACCTGCTCAGGACCTTTGGGAGGTATTCACGGACTGATCGTTGGTAGTAGGTGCCGCTGGCACTGGATGAGTCATTATTACCCTAGGAGGCAGGCCTCTCACCTATAGCCTTGTGCGCTCTTTTCCTGCCAAAAATAATGAGGCAGAGTACGAGGCCCTTATCACGGGACTCCTGATCTGTAAAGGAACCGGGGCTTGAAGAATTCTCGCTAAGTGCGATTCCTAACTTGTTGTTAACCAGTTGAATGGAAGCTACAAGGCGAAGGAGGAGAATATGAAGAGACACCTTGAGAGAGCCAAAGAGATAATACGCTAGTTTGATGTGGCGGAGATCATACGGATACCAAGGGAGGCCAACAGCCTAGCAGACCTGCTTAGTAAGACGGCCTCCGGACAAGCGTACTCCACCCTCAGCTTTGTCAAGCAGTGGCCTGTCTCAGAAGCATACACCTCCCCGGTGTGCTTTGCACCAAAAATGAAGAGAGCTGAATGACCCCAATCATTCGCTCTCTCGAAAGGGATCAACTGCCTGACAACCCCACTGACGCCATGTGTATAAAGTTGTAGGCTGCTCGATACACCTTACTTGATGAGGTCCTCTATCGATGCGGCGCCTCTCAATCCTCGTTGCGATGCCTCGACCCTGATGAGGCAAATTACATGCTCAGAGAAATTCATGAAAGAATAGTGAGGAGTCATCAAGGAGCGAAGGCCATCACCGGACTAGCTCTCAGGCAGAGCTACTATTGGCCCACCATGATAGAGGATGCCCGAGCCCTGGTGTGAGTCTGCTCATCTTGCCAAGTGTTCGAGTGTAATCCAGCCCGAGCCCCAATGGAGCTATCATCCATGATCTCCCCTTGGTCGTTTGCATAGTGGGGTGTGAATATATTAGGACCTTTCCCTCTCGGTTTAGCCCAGCGCCATTTCCTATTTGTGGCAGTCGACTATTTCTCTAAGTGGGTTGAAGCTGAGGCTATTGCCACTATTATAGAGAAGGAGGCAAAAAAGTTCGTGCTCAAGCATTTGGTTTGTCGCTTTGGCATTCCTCGAATCCTAGTCTCAGACAATGGGACACAATTTTGGGGGAGGAGTTTCCAGGAAATGAGCCGTGAACTTGGTATAGAGCAACGATTTGCTTGAGTTGCCCACCCGCAAACGAATGGTCAGGTTGAAGTCACTAACCAAACCTCTTGCATGGACTGTGCACACGGCTAACTACCCTTGGGGGATCTTGGGTCATCAAGTTGGACAGCATCTTGTGCGCATACTGAATAACGCCTCAGTCCGCAATAGAAGAAACGCCATTCTCCCTTGTCTATGGGTCTGAAGTCATTATCCTCGTGGAGATGGCAATCAATACTCACAAGGTGGCCGCCTTCAACGAGATGCTAAATAACCAAGCACGGGGGGAAGAATTAGATCTCCTAGAAGAGAGGAGACTGGCCGCCCTCAAAAATATCGAGAAGGCAAAATGATCGGCGGCTCGTTATTTTAACTAGAAAGTTCGTGCAAGGCAATTCAGTATCAATGACCTCACCCTTTGCCTGCACAAGTTCATGCGACAAGATCAGGTCAACAAGCTCACACCCAAATGGGAGGGCCCATATCGTGTAACCGGTATCCTATATCCGGGTGCCTACATACTATAAGACATGGAGGGACACACACTACCTCACACCTTCAAAGCTAAGGTGCTCAAAAAGTTCTTTTGTTAAGTACATTGCTATATGTTTATCTAGTTTGTCGTTTGCTTTCATGAATCCAATTCCAGAGTCGAAGGACAAGTCTCTGTTAAACTGCTAGCTCTTGCTTTGTGCCGCCACCAAAAAAAAAGAGAGAGACCCCTGTGACCCAAGAGCATGCTCAAAAGCATTTAAAAGATCCTAGCGATCTTGGGGCAACAAGACCTCTGCAACCCAGGGGCATGCTCAAAAGTGTTCAAAGACCCCAGTGACCCTGTGGCATCAAGACCTCTGCGACCCAGGGGCACATTCAAAAGAGTTTAAAAGACCACAGCGATGGCAACAAGACCTTTGCCACCCAAGGACACGCTCAAAAGCATTTAAAAGACCCTAGCGACCCTAGGGCAACAAGACCTCTGCGACCTAGGGGCATGCCCGGAGAAAAAACATTCACGGGCTTCAGCGACGCTCAAAATGGAAATACTTATTGACCTGGAGCGTTGCATTACTTGGTCTTTTGTGAGTTCGCTAAGGTTCAATGCGTCATCGGATCCTTTATGCTTTTGACAAAGAAAGCGTTACATCACTAGGATCTATTATGAATCATTATAATTTTAGTGATTAGCACCTCAGAGCATTGTGTTACTAGTCTTTTGCTACTATTCACTATGGCACCGTGCTATTGGGGTCTTGTATCAGGAGGGCGTCATATTACTTTGGCTTAAATTAGCAAAATGGCAGACATAACAGCCAGAAAGAAACTTGGGAAATTTCATTAAGCAAGTCAAGTTTCTTTACAATTTGACACCTATCTACAGCTATCTAGTGAGCACCATCACCCTCTGGTGAAGAAGCAACGCAACAAGCCTTGTCTAGCTGGCGTAGGTAGTCAAGGCCTGGAATTACAGCGGGATCAACGCTCGAGTACAGGTGCTGTAGGTCATCTTTGACGGACCTAAGGGAGTCTTCTATGGCCTTGCCGCTGCGTGATGCTAGCTCCTCCATGAAAGCATCACTGGACTTGAATTCCTCCATGGCCTCTTGCTTGGCACACTCTATCTCTACCGTTCTCTCCAAATTCTCCTGAGATAGCACCAACACAGATTCCTGGAGTTGGCTTTGGAGTCTCTCCCCCTTAGCAACCCTCTCAGCCTTCTCCAGCTCTAGCTGCTTCCTGAGGGGCTCGGATTCCTTATCCCAGCTGGCCTGGACTTTGACCTTTACTGCCGCTTCGGAGGCTAGTTGCGCCCTTAATGCCTCTATCTCCTCCCACGCCTCAGTCACCTCCTGTTTAATTGCATCCACCTAAGATTTCAGGTCTTGGATGTTGGCGTGCATGTTCCAATGCTACTTCCTCCAATTGCACCTCCTTGTGGTCAGCCGCCTGACCTGACTCTCAAGCTCAGGATGCTAGAGCGCTCTTGCCTCCAAGCCTCTATCAGCATCTTAGGTATCATAGCTCCCTGCAAGTACCTGAAGTTAGCATCTCTCTTAAAAGAAAAGGCCAGAACCACACACACTTACCACCAGAGAGTGATAGTGCGCATAGGAGAAGAGGTCCTCCCATGTCTCTATTTGGGGAAGCTCCCCCCTGAAGCATTGGAGGGCACTTGTGAAATGCAGCTGTGTCTTAACATCTTACAAAAGTCCCTCGATGGGAGAGCCTTCCAAGGGAAGAGAAACCTACACAGGGAAGTCAGCATCAGTAAACATCCATGAATGATAGTAACAAGTGATGGACTCACCTCTTCAACACGCTCTTCATTTAGCTCTTCAGTGGGGGAAGGTAGGCGCTCCGAGCTTGCTCTTTTGAAGCACTCTATGGATGGACTTGCTGATGGTGCGGGAGATGCCCCCACAAGTTCATTAGATCCTAAAGTGGGTGACGCTACAGGCTTTGGCACTGCCGGGATGACAGGCTCCGACACTTCAAGACCGCCAAGTTCCTAAGGCGCCGTAGGAGATGAAGCACTGGCCAAGCTAGGAGTCCTGATTCAAAGCTTGCGGGGCCTTCGAACCAGCTCCTCCCTTTGCCAGATTCGTGCTAAGAAGGGATCTCCCTCTCCAGGACAACAGCTCCACTGCCCTTAGTTGGGGAAGAGGAGATTACAATGACGTCCCCTTCCTTGTCACGCTTTCTCTTCCTAACCTCCCTCAGCGCTTTCTTTTGCATCAACATTTTGTCAAAGATCTTGGCCCATTCGCTCTTCTCTGGAAAGAAAAGGAGAAAAGGTTAGAAAATTACCAGAACCCGTTTTGACAAGCTGCACATGTCTACGTCGACGCTCCACTTACAAGGAGCCTCGGATATAAGACCATATTGCAGCAAGTTCTCATCATTTATAATAGCCCGAGCGTCAATCTTCACTCCGTAGAATTTCTCAGCGCGAGCTCACTCTTCCTTCTTTATAGATCCCCATGGATCCCCATCGTGGAACTCTTCCTGGGGATCTCGGCGCCACTTCCAGCCTTCGGCATCTCTCATGAAGAAAAATGAGTCTTTCCACCCCGAGTTAGTAGACCCACCAGAGCCCCATAAAGCTTCTTGCGACGCGGTTGGAAGTGGAAGTAGCCGTCCTCCAAGCGTTGAATCAGCAGATAAAAGAATCTAAACAAGAGTTTGCTATACACTATTTTCTGTGCCCGACAGTAAAGATAAAAGGCGGCCCACACACGCCAGGCGGTTGGGGAGAGTTGTCCCGGCTCTAGGCAGTAACACTTCAGCATGGCCGCCATCAGCTCCACCAATGGCCAACGAAGACCAGCCCTAAACTGCTCGAGGAAGATTGCGAACTCCCCCAAGCGAGGCTCTGAAGGCTCTTCGGTCTCAATTGGAAATCGAAGAGCGAAATCTACTCCTATTCTCCCTAATTGTAACACGGTAAGAAAGCAAGAGGGGGTGAATTTGTTTTCGAAGATTTCCTCACTTGTAGTTGTGACAGACGGAGTAGGTCAGCTTGAAGATGCCATGGATGAAAAGGTCAGAGAGAGGGAGAGATGAGGAAGGAGCTCGAAATGCAGAAGGCGAAGTGGGTTCGAATCCCTACTCTCAAGCCCATGAGTGAGAAGGGAGCGATTAATGAGACTGGGGAACAAAAGCGACGGCAGGCCCCTTTGTCTGCCCTAGGCGCCAAGACCTCATGATAACTCCCGGACACGTGTCACCTCAGGGGCAATCTCACGCCTCCTAAAACTCAAATCAATTTCCCACGCCTTGCAACTCATGAAACTCAGGGGCAAGTGATGGGTATGGGCCATGAGCCCACGCCCCTGCCAAGGGCCGGCGTGCTGAAGCCCAAAGGAGAAGCCCACTGCACACTGCAACGCCAATGCCCGATGGCTTGCCCATACTGGGGCAGTTGGCCTGTACCTCTAACGCCACCCCTACCCTTGAGATTACATATCCCATGATTTATCTTAATTTATGATTAATTTATACAATCTCTTGTCTATATATAAGAACTCCATGTAAATCACAATGAAGGATACAAAAAAATTACCCTCATTCTACTTGTTTACTATCTTCCTCATATTTCAAACCCAACAGAAGTTCATATGATAAATTTGAGAACAATATGTAAATTCCTTATTTTATAGTATAAAAAGTTTGTGATAAATATGAAATAAAAGCCTATACTAAATGAAAGAAGTACAGTGAGGTGATCATTAACAACTTATTTGGATTGAACTGAGGGGAGGAGCGGGATTTGAATGGATAAATTATCCTTCCAAATCTCTCATTTGAATATTAATAGAATGAGGTTTTACAATGATAAAAAGGTTGATTTGATTATTTTATCATTTTCTATTTTACTTTACCTTCACCGTGCATGGGTATTTTTGTTCCATTTATTATCCCTTCATATCTCTCCAAATCCTCCTAAATTGGTGGAAAGAGAAAATTGGTTTTTCAAGAGATAAGATATTCTTTTAAATCCCTTCCAAATATTTTACCAGACAAAATATTGGACAATCTATTATAATTCGGAGGCTGATTACATATAAAATGTTATTAAGAAGGGGTTCAATGCAACAATGTACAAGTTGAATGGTTGGATTGTCATTATCGTGTATTCTATTATAAATAGGACTTTTGGCAGTTAACAATTGTAGTGGTTACTGAATATATATTGTGTAGCTAAGTAAGGTGACGATTATGACAGGTTAATGGAAATCTCCTCCTTGTTCTTCTCTATGATTCCACTTTGTTTCTCTCTCTCTATCTTTTCTTCTTCTCCCAGTTCTCAATTATGATCCCACTTCCAATTGACATATAACATTTGGTAACAGTGCACTTTCATGTTATAGAAGCTTTTGAGAATCTTAAACAAGTTATATCTCTGCCACTATCTTAGCACTTCCAAATCCGACTAAGGAATTTACAGTGGTGATAGATGCTTCAGGATAAGGAATAGGGGATGTCCTTATGCAAGAGAGGCATCCCATTTCGTATACAAGTAAGCCCTTGCCAGCAAAGCATCAAAGTTTTTCTGCATATGAGTAAGAACTTGTATAATATATTAAGAAAGTCGTGTTGTAAATTAGTGTAGGGTATTATTACTGATTTGTGCAGATACCTTATTGATTTTAGTTTCTTAAAATAGTGCTAGGTAGTTTCCTATTTTTCTTTGGCACTTGTACTATATATTCAGCTGAATACTCAATAAGAAAGTAAGCCTTGAATTCTCTCCTCTCCCTATTCTCCTACATGGTATCAGAGCTAGGCTTTGAAATCTAAAAAATTCCAGCCAGCCTCCAATCATGGCCTCCAATACTCCGGCTTCCTCTACTTCAAAGATAACCTCTTCTCCCATCCTTCCTCCTAATTCTGGCCTTGGATCTTCTGATAGCAGCCATCTTACCATCACCAACCATAAGCTGACCAGCCACAATTATCTCCAATGGTCACGATCTGTGATGATGCACATATCTGGTAAAGGAAGAGAAGATTATCTAACAAGTGATGCAGCTCCTCGAAGCCGAGATGATGCAACATACAAGACATGAAAAGCTGAAAACAATATGGTTATGTCATGGTTGATTAATTCCATGACAAATGAAATCAGCGAGAACTTTCTCCTCTACTCAACAGCTCGAGAAATCTAGGATGCAGCACGGGAAACATTCTCGAGTAGTGATAATACTGCTGAACTTTTTGCAGTAGAAAGTGTGCTCCATGACCTCAAACGAGGTGACTCTTCTGTTACTACCTATTTCACCACTCTCACACAATATTGGCAGCAGCTAGACCTGTTCAAGAGCTATGATTGGAGGTGTCCAGCTGATGAAGCTAAATTCAAGAATATTATTGAAACTAAACGTGTGTTCAAGTTCTTGCTTTGCAAATCAGTCCCTTGATGAAGTACGAGGACGCATTCTGGCCACGAAACCACTGCCGACCATTCGAGAAGCTTTCTCTGAGGTCCGTAGAGAAGAGAGTCGAAGGAAAGTGATGCTTGGGCAGCCAAAAACCACTCAGCCAAGTGAAATCTCTGCACTTCTTTCATAGGGACCTCTACCTACACTTGACAAAGATACTGCACTTGCAAATGTAGTACGAGTGATATCGTCGAGGAAGGCCTTGGTGCGATCACTGCCAACAATGGAACATATTAAGGAGACATGTTGGAAGTTACACGGAAAACTTGCTGATTGGACGCCCACTCGTGCTCGGGAAAGTCGCGGCAATGTTGTCTCAACTGAGGCTTCTACACAAAGTCCTTTCAGCAAAGAACAAGTAGAAGCCCTTCAAACGATGATCAGTCAAGCGGTGCCCTCTACCTCTACAATAATCGGTACCGCTGGTGTTGCTCAAAGAGGTGATAATTCCATTGCTTTGTATTCCTCATAGGTTTCTTCAAACCCTTTGATTGTTAATTCAGGGGCATCTGATCACATGATGGGAGATAGGCTATTATTTGACTCATTCAACTCTTGCACCGACTCCTTATTTGTTCGAATAGCTTATGGAACTTGTTCTGAAGTAACTAGAATAGGAACAATTTGGCTATCTCAAGATATTATCCTTCAATCTGTCTTGTTTGTTCCAAGGCTTGACTGTAATCTGCTCTCAGTCAGCAAACTTAACAGTGATCTGAACTGCACAACTAAGTTGCTTGCAAAATCTTGTGTTTTTCAGGACTCGGTTTCGGGGAAGACGATTGGCAGTGCTGAGCTTTGTGCGGGGCTGTACCTCCTCAAGATCACCAATTTTCCTGACAGACAAGTTCATGATGCAACCGGAACAAGTCAACCCAGTCCCTTACCTTTTTCCACTTCCTTGCCTAGTTCGAGGTCCAGTATGGAGATTGATCAAGAGAAAACTATTATGATCTGGCACTATCGATTAGGTCATCCAAACTTTGTATACCTCGAAAAAATCTTTCCTTCATTATTTATCAATGAAAGTTCTAGGTCTTTGCATTGTGATATATGTGAATACTCAAAGCACACTCGTAACCCATACTCTCCTAAACCTTACAAATCAACCCAACCTTTCTCCAAAATTCACAGTGACATTTGGGGGCCATCTCGAGTTGCTAATCTTACAGGAGCATGCTGGTTCTTACTATTTGTGGATGATCATACAAGGATCAGCTGGGTTTTCTTGATGAAAGAAAAGTCAGAAACAAGTCAACTATTCAAGGAATTTCACAAGATGATCATGAATCAGTTCAATGCAAGAGTTCAAGTCCTACAAATAGATAATGCTCGTGACTACTTCAATTCCACTTTAGGTGATTATTTAAAGGACCAAGGAATCATCCACATCAGCTCATGTGTTGACAAACCACAACAGAATGGAGTGGCTGAACGCAAAAACAGACACTTGCTTGAAGTAGCCAGAGCATTGATGTTCACCATGAATGTGCCGAAACATTTTTGGGGCAAATCCATCCTTACCGCAACCTATCTCATCAATCGAATGCCATCTAGAACCATCAAGTTCAAAACACCATGTCAATCCCTGCTTGAAATCTACCCAACAGCTCACCTTATTTCATCAATCCCTTTCAAGATATTTGGCTACACTGCCTTTGTACACATTCAAAAGCATCACTGTGGCAAGCTTGATCCTCGGGCAAACAAATGCATATTTCTTGGGTATTCACTGACACAGCGAGGATACAAGTGCTATTCTCCCACAGCCAAGAAGTTCTACCACTCCATGGATGTCACTTTCTTTGAAGACAAGCCATTCTACCCCAATTCTATAATTTAGGGGGAGAAAATCATGAGAGAATCACAGAATTGGGAAAGTCCTCTCTCCATCTCATCCACAGCTGCTCCACCTATCACCGATGCCTTTCCATCCACAACTGCTCCACCTATCACCGGTGCCACTCCATCCGTAGTTGCTCCACTTGTCATTGGTGTCCCTCAACAGCCTCTTATCCATACACCAACCATGAACCCAGAACTAGAAAAATGTCCAGCCAATGACATCACACCATTAAAACCACCTCTCACTCCTAGGATCATTCCCAATCTGGTTGCTATCGATAGTGAACTCCGTGTCTATTCTAGGAGGAAAGGATATCAGGAGGAGCCTACACAGCCCATGCAAGCTCAAATCAATCAAGAACCTTGCCTGAGGCCAAAGTTCAATGAAAACACACAAGGTAATGCTGAATCTTTGCCATTCTTTACTGAAGCAGAATTAGACAAACCTATTGCCTTGAGGAAAGGAACTCGAACCTGCACTCAACATCCTATTTAGACGTTCTTGTCTTATGCTAAGTTATCACCACACTACCAAGCTTTTGTATCGCAAATTGATTAGGTTCGAATTCCTTCAACCATTCAAGAAGCCCTTCAAGATCCGCAATGGAAAGCTACCACAAATGAAGAGATCAGAGCCCTTGAAAAAAGGGGACATGGCAGATCACTGATCTCCCTCTAGAGAAGCGCACCGTAGGGTGTAAGTGGATTTTTTCAGTTAAACACAAGGTAGATGGCAGTGTGGAAAGATACAAGGCACGATTGTAGCAAAAGGCTTCACACAATCTTATGGAATTGATTTCCAAGAGACATTTGCTCCAGTGGCAAAGCTCAACTCGATTCGGGTTCTCCTCTCTATAGCTATAAATCTAGATTGGCCACTATTTCAGCTCGACGTAAAGAATGCCTTCCTTAATGGAGATTTGGAAGAGGAAGTTTATATGGATATTCCACCGGGATTTGAGGCCAAGTCCACACTCAATAAGGTATGAAAACTTAGGAAATCATTGTATGGCCTCAAACAATCTCCCAAGGCCTGGTTTGACAGATTTACTCGTGTTCTCAAAGGGGATGGATGCAACCAATGTAAGTCATATCACACTCTCTTTGTGAAGCATGCTGCTGAAGGAAGAGTCACCATCCTCATTGTTTATGTAGATCACACAGTGCTTACAGGGAACCATGAAGTTGAAATGAACAGGCTGAAGAAGTTACTCTCTAAGGAATTTGAAATCAAGGACCTTGGGCAGTTAAGGTACTTTCTCGGCATGGAAATAGCTAGATCCAACACAGGCATTTCAATCTCCCAAAGAAAATATATGCTTGATCTTCTTAAGGAAACGGGAATGCTCGACTGCAAGCCTACTAACACACCAATGGACCCTAATACTAAGCTAGAGTGTAGTAAGGATAATTCTCTAGTAGACAAGGGCAACTATTAGAGTTTAGTTGGAAAACTAATCTATCTCACCCACACTCGACCAGATATAAGCTTTCCTGTAAGTGTAGTCAGCCAATTCATGAGTAATCCTTCTAAGGAACACTTACAGGCTGTCTACCGAATATTGAGGTATCTAAAGAAGGAGCCTGGGAAAGGATTATTGTTCAAGAAAACTACCAGCAGAGAAATTGAAGTTTTCACAAATGCAAATCGGGTTGGTTCTCCAATCGATCGTAGGTCAACATCTGGATACTACTCTTTTGTGTGGGGAAACCTAATTACATGGTGAAGTAAAAAGTAGTTGGTTGTAGCTCAAAGCAGTGTGGAAGCTGAGTTCAGATCCTTGGCTCTCGGCATTTGTGAAGGAGTGTGGTTAAGAAGACTGTTGGAAGATCTCAACGCTGAGCATAACAACCCTATCAACATGCTTTGCGACAATCAGTCAGCCATAAGCATAGCCAAGAACCTGGTGCATCACGACAGAACCAAGCATGTTGAAATTATTTAGCACTTCATTAGTGAGAAAATAGAGAACAAATCCATTGTGGTGAAGTACATTCCTTTGAAACTTCAAGTTGCAGACATCCTAACGAAGGCCCTTCACCGACATAACTTCCAAGATCTTAATTTCAAGCTGGGACTAACAGATATCTACCGCCTAGCTTGAGGGGGAGTGTAGAATATATTAAGAAAGTCGTGCTGTAAATTAGCGTAGGGTATTATTACTGATTTGTGCAGATACCTTATTGATTTTTGTTTCTTAAAATAGTGCTAGGTAGTTTCCTATTTTTCTTTGGCACTTGTACTATATATTCAGCTAAATACTCAATAAGAAAGTAAGCCTTGAATTCTCTCCTCTCCCTATTCTCCTACAGAACTTTTTGCTATTCGATTTGCTGTAAAGAAATGGCTCAGTACTTGAGTAGCAGACAATTTATTATAAACATGGGCCACTGGAGTTAAAGCATCTTCTTGAGTAGAGTTTAACTACACACTTGCAACATACTTGGCTTGCCTGTGGGTCTATCTATTATGAAATTAGGTATTGTAAAGTGAAAGACAATCTTGCTGCAGATGCATTATCTCACATCTGAAGTCGGGATATTAGATTGATGTGCCTCGACTTCTATCTGCTCGGACCTCATGGAACTCAGTCAAAACAACTAGAGCATTAATTTGCAGTTTTAAGCTCTCATTAATTCACTCAAGCAAAGCTCCAATACGCATCCTACGTTTTCTTGGTTTAATGACCAATTAAAGAGGAAGTGAAAGCTAGCTGTTGCTCAGGATGTCAACCTACGAAGGCAAATATTCAGATTGTTCCATGATTCACCAGTTGGAGGCCATTTCAGAGCGCAAGCCACTTACTTACAAAGGAATAGCTTCAATCATATACTGGAAGGGGATGCACCGTGTTGTGAGTAATTTATTAGAAGCTGGCCTTTTCAGCCTCTACCCATTCTAGAAGCCGCATTTGCTGAAGTCACAATGGACTTCAATGAAGGGTTGCCTCAATCAGAGGGCAAGAATGTCATCAAGTTTGTTGTGGATTATCCCACCAAATACAGTCACTTACCTCAGTCATCCTTACTCCGCCCCTCAAGTAGCTCAAGCCTATATGGATAACTTCTTGAAGTTACATGGATTGCCCAGGTCAATAATTTTAGCCAGGGATCTCATCTTCGTTAGTAGATTTTCGCAGGAGAATTTTCAATCATAAGGGCGGGCACATTTCTCCTCTTCTTTCCACCCTCAGGCCTCAAACTGGAAGACAGTCTGAAATTGTGAATAACTGCTTAGAAGGGTACCTAAAGTGAGGTGCATGACTAATGGATGTCAATAAAATGGCTCAATTAGTTATCTTTAATTGAGTGGTGGTATAATACTACGCACCACACTTCCATTAATGTCATCTTACGAAGCATTGTATTGTGTTTCTCCTCCACACTATATTTCCTATTTTCCTAGACATTTAGCAATGGCTAAAATTGATAATCAGCTTCAAGACTGCGAACAATTAATCAAGGCTCTACAATTACAAGTTGCAGAAGGCTCAGGAGTGAGCCAAAAGGTTTACTAACATAAACAGGAAATAGATTTTCAAAAAAGCGATGGAATCTTCCTCAAAACTCAACCACACAGACAATTCTTGCTACCTTCTTATCAATTTGCCAAGCTCACCCCAAATATGCTGGACCTTTTCTAGTCTCTGCTAAGGTACGCAAAGTTGCCTATCGACTCGACCTCCCTAGAACCTCAAAGATACATCCCACTGTGCATGTTTTATTGCTCAAGAAGGCTCCCAGTCAACCTTGACAGCTTCCTAAGGTCCCTAATTACCGATGTCAACATACCAGCCCACAATTGCTCACTCTACTGGATCAAAGGATCGTTCGTCCTGGTGATCGAGCAACTACACAAGTCTTAGTCCAAATTCAACACCACCAGATGCAACTTGGTAATTTCTGCATGTCCTACAACTATGTTTTCTAGAAGCACTTGGGGGAAAGGCTGCTGGAGAGGGGGGAGTTGCTGTGGTTTAGGGGCTGAGTGCATATATATTGTAATTAGGAAGGGGGTTTCATGTAATGATGCACAAGTTTAAGGGTTGAATTGTAAATAGAAGACTTTAGATAGATAATTGTTGCAATGGTAACCGAATACACATTGTGGAGTAAAAGGAAAGGATTCTGACAGTTCGAAGTTTCGAACGGAAATCTCCTCCTCATTTGTGATTCCACTTTTCTGCTCTTTCTCGATCTTTTCTTCTTCTTCTCCCAATTCCCAATTCTGATCCCTCTTCTGATCGGCAGCAAAGAATCCGAGAAATGTTTAAAGGCAATAACAAAGGCAGAAACGGTCTGGCATATACCATAAAGGAAAGTATCGCCCAGCAGATATCTTTATCTACTCCAATCTTTATGACGTCCACCAAAAAGACAATTACGAGACCGAAAATTCAAAAGAAATACTCGGCCATCTTCATGTTCATAACATGATTCTTGAATTTACAAATGCAATCAAGATAATGTGCATACCAAGGAAGGTAGCTTTCCATCCTCATCAAGGTCAATGTGATAACCTAGAAAGTCCTTGAGTACTTCCTGATCTCATACATGATTGAGGAGATGGAAACGAGATCCTTGTTGAGGGCAGAACCGCCGGGGATCCTCTTTATGCAGTCTGAGAGTCTGGTGTAGTATAGCAGCAGCTGTGTCAGTGCAGCTCTCAGGATCTCCATACCGCATAGGAAATTGCTGAAGGAAGTTATCACATCTTTGTGCATCAACTCTATTGCTGCCTTCCATCGGTTTTGCAAAGTCCTTAACTATTGGCTCGACCTCTGCAATGGTTACAGGTCGATCTGAAGGAGAACTGGGATCCTCAGCTGAGGCAGAAATCACAATTAGCTATTCCATCAAGTAACAACATTTTATTTGGGAATTCTTTTCCCTTAAAATCTTGAACAATTATGACCTAACTTGATACAGTTGGCTTGAAGATTTCAATGGGTGCAGGTTTGGCACCTTCAAAATTTCATCATCAATAGAGCAAACAGAGAGAACTACTTGAACACTTACAGGCGCGGGTTTTCACAAATTTGATTAGGTCACTGAAATGCTCAGCAGCAGTTCTTCCTGCAGGGAAAAAGGATGAGATGCATTAAATGGTTTCTAGTGGTACATGTGAGATTGGTTAATCACTTAGTTATTGCACTATAAGGTCAATCGTAGATACCACAAATGATGCAGTATTGCTTTTCAACAGTTCCTCAAAATGCATTTGAATCTTCCCACCCTCGGGACCAGCTTCCTGGAGAGGATATTAAGAGCACAACTGAAACTGAATTCGACGACCATAATCAGAAAATTGTAGCTTCCCAAAAGAGTATTGGACTGGCCTCACCTTAAGAACAGCAATTGCCACATCATAATTGTTTATGAGAAACACGATCTGTTGTTTTGGCTTTGGAAACATTTTAGCAAGCTTCACCAGCAAATCATCCACAGACATTCTCAGCCGTTCCAGGTTCAAGTCAAGCTGCAAAACATATGACACTGAACACATGAATTTCTGAACATGTGATAAAATCTTTTGATTTACTAATCAAGATAACTTATATTCCTGACCTGCCCATCTCCATACTCAACATTTAGGCGAATGAGGGATGCAGTAAACTCAGCATAACGTCTCATAACATAGTGAGGATGGATATCATCTTCCCAAAGCGTCTTCACAGTGGCATTTCGGAGACTACTGAGGTGCAAATCAAATACCATTTTAAAACGCGGCCACAGAGAGATATTGACCTGCACATTTCAATAATTAGCATCAAAGAGTAACTTGGCTTATAAAAGAACTGTAAGGGACCATACAGAAGATACAGACCTTGTCTAAATATGAGTCCAGGCAAGGAATCCTTCGCCGGGACATGGTAAGCTGAAATTGTAACACATATTAACACTAATTAGCAATGCGAGGACAATATCAAATTATATGGGTCAAATCTGCTCGGATAAGTGGTTACTGCCAACTGTTCCAGAATCATGAGCTTAGCGGATAAAAGAGCGGTTTATTTCTTCTTTGTTAGCACACCTCAGGTGTGGGATCGAAAAATTGCAAAGGCCATTACATGGAATCAAGAGGGAATCAAAGCTCAAGCTTGTCAGAAGAATCTATTGCTTACAGAGTTATTATCTCACAGCAACCAGAATAAGTGGAATTACCTGATGCTGGTGGGTGATGAGTATCATAAGCATCAGACCAATAGCATCATAACAGTTGGGAAGTGTTGCATTCAAATGCTCATCGATGACAGCAAATGGACCTAATTATATCAGAGTGGATCGCAAATGATAAGCCAATTCTGGTGGCGTCAAATATGAACATCATCCAATTAATTCATAGAAAAATCTCCATAAATTAAAGGATCATGATTGCGGCTTCCATCCCTCACAAATGGAAGATAAATGTAAAGAGGTAAAAAAAGATAGCTAAGCATTGTGTGAGTAAACATTTAACGAGTAACTGCTTGAAAGAAAAGAAAAGGAGATCAAGAATCAGTCATGCCAAGAAGAGAGTACTTCACTAACCTGAGAAAATGTCAAAAAACATGGACTCTTCTCCAAAGAAATCATCACAAAAGAGATACCTGCCAAATGCAGAAAACATAAAAAACGCATACATGAAAATGCTGCAACGATTCGAAGAAACCATCTTGAAGGTAAGAGTCTTCTGAAGTACTCTGAAGTAGCAGTATCCATAAGCAGCTTCTGCAAGCTTCGGAAGAGCACTTCATATGGATACTTGGCTGAGCTTGCTTCAGCTATATGTGGAATCAATGCAGGTTGATCGATTTCCTGAAGCAATGTTTAGATAAAGCAAATGACCTCCTTGAACATAGTTAACGGAGAGAGAAATGAACGAAGATAACCACACTCATGAATAAGGTCACAATCATTAATATAAGACACTGAAAGTTTCCTTTATTCAAAAGTTCAACTTTTAATGGACATAATTCATTGTAGACACTAGATAGCTGCAATATCCATAAAGAAACTGGCCATGAACTTTGCTCCAAGTTAACCAACAGATATTTCCATTCTGGCAGTCTCATAGTAAAATCATGGTGAAGAAGTATTGGCAGCATGTCATATCCAGCATCATAAGTTAATGCAGTTCATGGTGCAAATTGGAAAACCATGGAAAATGAAACCTATTTTATTTCTTCAGAGATGCAAAACCACGGAGAAGTGTATTTGGGTTTCTTTCAATTCAGTTCATTGAATAGAAGCATCATTGATGATATGGCTACAGTTTTATTAGTTCAGATTAAAAATCTGGAAAGGCCAGTATGACAATCACTACAATATGTGGCCTGAGAAGAACAAATTAATTCACAATTTGACAAGTCAAAAGCCAACTTCGCCAGCAAAAGACTATGAGCATGATCAAGGACATTCGGTTGGCAAACCTTTGGTTACAATGTGTCGAGCACCCTAACAAAGTTTAAAACTAATGGTGCGTCCAAATATGATCAGTTGAAAATAAAAAATAATTACACGGTGCTGTACAATAGATTATCCATCAACATAGCAAAGTTGTCCCGGGTACAATAATAAAAGCAAACATAATTTAATTTATCCTCCAAAATTTTCTTACCTACTCCATAGTTGCTCCAATTACAAAATTTGCTCAAGTACGTTCATATTTTAACGATTCCTGTGTGCACTCTCATGACAGAGATAGAAATATGTACCAAACATGGCCAATTTATAAATTCAAGGCCTACTCATCCAAAAATAATGATCACACGAAAAGCATCATGCAAATTGAAAGGGTTTAGAGTCAAATTTGATGCTTATACAGCCAGAAAAGAAATGGATATCATTGCCGTCAAGCCTTGACCCAGAACACACATTCCATAGTCCATTGAACAGAAGTTAGCTAGGAAAGAAAGGATAAAAACCATAACATTAGGCATATAAAGTTTCTCATAAAATAATCATAAAACAAACTGAATGTGTAACTGTTTCCTGATAAACTGATAAGAAACAACTAAAATGATAATCATATATTTATGAAAAATAGCTGGCCCCATTTCATAAGCACAGAAGTTTGTACCTTCAAAATGTTAATCCTATCTCCCAGAGCATAAACAGCAGATCGGTTCTTCAACGGTTCTCTTGCGATTGAAAATAGACTAGTGCTTCTAGCCTCCACACCAATCAGATCAGCAGATGTTACGATGTCTAATTGCAACTTTTCCAAGGCTTGAATGTAGGCACGGAAATGTGCACTTAGAACCTATAGATCCATCAAAATATGAGATGCTTAAACATTAAAAAAAGGATGCCAACAAAAGAATCAAAGTCTGATTAGAAGCAACCAAAATTGAAGGTAAAGAATAAACAAGAAGTTGTGCATATAATGACAGAGGGTCATGTTCATTAACGCCCCTTAATGAAGACTGTCATTTTCATCAAACTGTTAAACTGACACGAGGACGCTGATTTAGCTTCAGAAAAGAAAATACATCACTTTTAGAAGCAACACATGCCAATGAACTCAGTTTCTGCAATGAGGTGAGATGGTTACTTAAGAAGTGAAGAGACAGTTACAACAATTATATGTTCTCCCCTCCCAATAAGTAACAGTCGACTACGGAATAATCAAATATCACAGTCGACAAACCAAGACTTGAGATTCTTTTAAGGTCAGTCACCTTGTTCATTGTGTCTATATATGCTGCACGAACTTCTAGGTAGATTTCCTTGCCATGTTCCTTTAGAAAGACGATTAGATACCTGTAATAGCCATGTCAAAATCAGGTTTCATGGAATAAGACCACAATGGTCAGAATATAAATGTGATAATCTCCTATTTGACACGAAGAGACCAGGTGAACGGCTAATGCCATGCTTGGATTGAGCGATTTGGAGGGGAGAGATTTGGAGGTATTTGGAGGGATTGGAAGGGGAGGGATTTGAAAGGATAACTTATTCCTCCAAATCACTCGTTTGAATATTATTATTAAAGGAAGGATTTAGAGGGATAAATAAGTTAATTTGACCATTTTACCCTTTTAATTTGGAAAACCGATCGAACGAGAGAGGCGTAAGAGAGACATAGTAATTTTATGATGATATTGAAACTCAAACAAAGTTGTAGTTTTGTGATAATCTTGGGAGGCTCGGTAGTTGCGACCTGGTGGTGGTCAAGTAAGGGAAAGCATACTGTAGTCGTGACTTGGTGATGATCGAGAAAGGAAAGATGGGTGTGATTGTGTAATTAGATGATGAAGAATTATGGCATGTCAGGAGTTTCTTTTAAGAAATTACAATGGGTATATT
>CM075303.1:9500735-9517464 GCA_037672795.1 Lagerstroemia speciosa | reverse complement strand
GCTCCGGCCTTAAGTCGAGGATTAGCTACTGGACGTGCATCAGACGGACTTGCACTTGCACTCATCTGGAGACAATCTATCGTAACTTTTGCCAGAATCACTTCCTTGCTATCACGAAGATCACGGTCGCCATCAAGTCGTCCGGAAATGCAAGTTGCGTTGAAAATTTGTGCGGTGACAGTAGGACGAACCACACCGACAAAAGCTATGAACCCGGGAACAACGATGGGTAGGACCAGGTTTGAGGATTCACACGTAGCCAAGATCTAGAACGAACCGAGACTTTGAAGTGAAGAAAACTCCGCACCTCGAGCATGACAAGTTTTCCAATTGTTGAATGCCATAAGATAACTCGATAACTTCCAAGGTTTGGTAAAAGCAGTGAATCTGATAATGGGCAAAGGTCCTCACAAATGCAGAGTCATGGATGTTTTCGTCTGATGACATGGATTAGGCCTCGCTCTGCAGGTGGGCTTATCTCGGTCTCTCCATTCCCATAATCAGCCAAACGCTCTTTATTAATCCATTTAGTGCTTCCTCGAATCGCTTGCCCAAATGTCCTATAATGGGACCATCCGGAAGTGACAAATGGTCTCTTCTAGCCCCGGCCTTAAGCGGAAGATTAGCACCTGGAGGTGCATTAGACGGATTTGCCCTTTCACTCATCTAGAGACAATCTGCCGTAACTTTTTCCAGAAATCACTTCCTTGCTATCACGATGATCATGGTCGCCATCAAGTCGTCCGAAAGGCACTTGCGTTTGAAATATTGTGCGGTGACAGTAGGACAAACCACACCGACAAAAGCTATGAACCCGGGAACAACGATGGATAGACCACAAGAATTGAGAAGACCAGGGTTTGAGGATTCACACGTAGCCAAAATCTGGAACGAACCAAAACTTTGAAGTGAAGAAACTCCGCACCACAAGCATGACAAGTTTCGAATTGTTGAATGCCATAAGATAAACTCGATAACTTCAAAAGTTTGGTAAAAGCAGTGAAATCTGATAATGGGCAAAGGTCCTCACAAATGCAGAGTCATGGATGTTTTCGTCCGATGACATGGATTAGGCCTCGCTCTGCACGTGGGCTTATCTCGTTCTCTCCATTCCCATAATCAGCCCTGTCACGACCCGAATCAAGCCGTGACTTGATTCGTGGCCATGACCAATCATGATTGATCAAATAAGGTTGTGTAAGCGTGTGACTCGTTTAAAACACTGTAGTGCACCGAATTAACCCTATTCTTTTCATGCCCGATTAAAACAACTCGTACTTGATCATTCAGAGCAAAACTATACCATAAGAAACTCAATTGTTATTACAACTCTTTTACTTGCATTTACATGTGTACAAGACTTGAAATTAAGTCCATATTCATGTCCTACATCCTATGTAGACCCTTGAAGAGACTTATCCAAAGGATCACCATGGCTGAGCACTATATGTACCTTCTATCCAAACGAACGACTTCAAAAACACTTCTAGGTATATCCACCGCTCCTAGTCCCAAACTTCAACTCTTATGATCTGAGATGTTAAAATCAAAGGGTGAGCTTGCATTGCTCAGTAAGTTGACAATCCATAGTTCAAACATTAAAATCCATCAACTACAATGAAAGCTATTCGGTACAATCATTTCAATTCACAATAGCAGCAACATTCAACCACCAGGAAGTATTCATACTTACTTGTGGGCACCATATAGGTTTGAACAGGCAACAATTAACTTGATTATACAAGATCATATAATTTAGTGGAACCATGAGTGAGTGCAATATTCAACAACTATCTAATGACCTATTAGCCTGTGGATGCATGCACGTAACCGACTGGCCAGTGGACCCTTCCGGGTAATCGTAAACATTACCAACCGATCAGTGGTCCATTCATCCCTTCCGGGATCATATCATCGTGTTCCTCATGGGAACCTTCTGTATCAACTTTCTTATAACATATACCAACTGATCAGTGGCCATTCGTCCCTTCCGGGACATCCCTCTTGAGGGATATTCGTATAATTTGTCCCTTGCGGGATATGCATATGCTTGCATGCTATGGATGCTTCAATCACTAAGCACTTATATAGCCCGATCATGTGACATATTAATGTTGCACATTCATGTCAATTAAATATATCCCACTCTTATGGGAATCAAAGAATGTCAGCAATATGCCCCATTCACATACCCATCCAAAATGGATCATCATCTTCAGCAAGCTTAATGGAGCTTAAGCACAGTTCTAAGAATAATTAAACTTGTCTTATCATGCTAATCCAGCTTATGACCACCTAAGCCATCTCATAAAACTCTGCAATGTAGTAATCGAATGTCACTAACCAAGCTGGTACTTTCTAGTTACACCAATTAAACCTTAACACAGCAACAAAGCATACAATATCATGCTAATCATGCTTAATTAAACTTAATTATGCTCATTAACCTCTAATCACAATAACTTAAACATGGCAGATTAGCAAACATCATTGATCAATTAACTAAATCACACACATTAAAGTATTCATCACATCATTCTAATGATGCTGAAAACATGTTCAAATACATCTCTAGAATAGCATTGATCCTTCAATCAATAGCAATACTGCTATACCATTCAAAGAAGTAAATAACTGACTTATATAAACTAATCACCACCTACTTAAGCTAACAATGATCTTAGCTAACATCAAGAAACATCAAAGCTAATGAATATTGATGTTTAAACTGTGGAAAACCAACTTACATGCAAGGCTTTCAGATCTCTTCTTCCACCTGCAATCTCTCTCTCTCTCTCTCTCTCTCTCTCTCTCTCTCTCTATATTGTTTGCTTCCATGGCTGCAAATGGTGATTAAAGTGAGCTATATTTGTCTGAGGAAGGAGAGCTAGCTGAGTTATAGGACAGGTGTCACCACACCCCTACACCACTCTTTTTGACTTTTTGCTAATTCTTTCCCCAAATACTTTCTGCCACTTCCCTAAATATATCATTATCCCATTCACAAATTCGTCCAAAGCAGAGTTGGGCTGGAAATGGGCTTCACTTTGGGCCTAAATCCAAGTAATTATATCAGACTTCATAGCCCAATCCAAATTCATCATAGGCCTTTAGATGTTTTATGTAATCTTGGCCAATTGTATGCCTAATTCAATAATCTAATTCCATTTGATCTTCAATTATAGTTAAGCTCAAAACAAGATATGTTGTAACATCAAGATGTGTCTAAGCCCAATCTAAGAGGTGAATATGCAAAAGAGTATTTAGATCCAATTCAGGTTATAAGATAAGCAATGTAGCTTTTAGATCTAATCTAGGTGCACTAGCAAGTCGAGTTATAAAATGTACCCCTGTTAAATACATCTACGCATATTGGTATTGGGTTATCACAAGCCCAACGCTCTTTTATTAATCCATTTAGTGCTTCCTCGAATCGCTTGCCCAATGTCCTATAATGGGACCAACCGGAAGTGACAAATGGTCTCTTCTAGCTCCGGCCTTAAGTCGAGGATTAGCTACTGGACGTGCATCAGACGGACTTGCACTTGCACTCATCTGGAGACAATCTATCGTAACTTTTGCCAGAAATCACTTCCTTGCTATCACGAAGATCATGGTCGCCATCAAGTCGTCCGGAAATGCAAGTTGCGTTTGAAACTTTGTGCGGTGACAGTAGGACGAACCACACCGACAAAAGCTATGAACCCGGGAACAACGATGGGTAGACCAAAAGAATTGAGAAGACCAGCGTTTGAGGATTCACACGTAGCTAAGATCTAGAACGAACCGAGACTTTGAAGTGAAGAAACTCCGCACCACGAGCATGACAAGTTTTGAATTGTTGAACGCCATGAGATAACTCGATAACTTAAAAAGTTTGGTAAAAGCAGTGAAATCTGATAATGGGCAAAGGTCCTCACAAATGCAGAGTCATGGATGTTTTCGTCCGATGACATGGATTAGGCCTCGCTCTGCACGTGGGCTTATCTCGGTCTCTCCATTCCCATAATCAGCCCAACGCTCTTTTATTAATCCATTTAGTGCTTCCTCGAATCGCTTGCCCAATGTCCTATAATGGGACCAACCGGAAGTGACAACTGGTCTCTTCTAGCTCCGGCCTTAAGTCGAGGATTAGCTACTGGACGTGCATCAGACGGACTTGCACTTGCACTCATCTGGAGACAATCTATCGTAACTTTTGCCAGAAATCACTTCCTTGCTATCACGAAGATCACGGTCGCCATCAAGTCGTCCGGAAATGCAAGTTGCGTTTGAAACTTTGTGCGGTGACAGTAGGACGAACCACACCGACAAAAGCTATGAACCCGGGAACAACGATGGGTAGACCAGGGTTTGAGGATTCACACGTAGCCAAGATCTAGAACGAACCGAGACTTTGAAGTGAAGAAACTCCGCACCTCGAGCATGACAAGTTTCCAATTGTTGAATGCCATAAGATAAACTCGATAACTTCCAAGGTTTGGTAAAAGCAGTGAAATCTGATAATGGGCAAAGGTCCTCACAAATGCAGAGTCATGGATGTTTTCGTCTGATGACATGGATTAGGCCTCGCTCTGCAGGTGGGCTTATCTCGGTCTCTCCATTCCCATAATCAGCCAAACGCTCTTTTATTAATCCATTTAGTGCTTCCTCGAATCGCTTGCCCAATGTCCTATAATGGGACCATCCGGAAGTGACAAATGGTCTCTTCTAGCCCCGGCCTTAAGCGGAAGATTAGCACCTGGAGGTGCATTAGACGGATTTGCCCTTTCACTCATCTAGAGACAATCTGCCGTAACTTTTTCCAGAAATCACTTCCTTGCTATCACGATGATCATGGTCGCCATCAAGTCGTCCGAAAGGCAACTTGCGTTTGAAATATTGTGCGGTGACAGTAGGACAAACCACACCGACAAAAGCTATGAACCCGGGAACAACGATGGATAGACCACAAGAATTGAGAAGACCAGGGTTTGAGGATTCACACGTAGCCAAAATCTGGAACGAACCAAAACTTTGAAGTGAAGAAACTCCGCACCACAAGCATGACAAGTTTCGAATTGTTGAACGCCATGAGATAAACTCGATAAGTTCAAAAGTTTGGTAAAAGAAGTGAAATCTGATAATGGGAAAAAGGTCCTCACAAATGCAGAGTCATGGATGTTTTCGTCCGATGACATGGATTAGGCCTCGCTCTGCACGTGGGCTTATCTCGGTCTCTCCATTCCCATAATCAGCCCAATGCTCTTTTATTAATCCATTTAGTGCTTCCTCGAATCGCTTGCCCAATGTCCTATAATGGGACCAACCGGAAGTGACAAATGGTCTCTTCTAGCTCCGGCCTTAAGTCGAGGATTAGCTACTGGACGTGCATCAGACGGACTTGCACTTGCACTCATCTGGAGACAATCTATCGTAACTTTTGCCAGAAATCACTTCCTTGCTATCACGAAGATCATGGTCGCCATCAAGTCGTCCGGAAATGCAAGTTGCGTTTGAAACTTTGTGCGGTGACAGTAGGACGAACCACACCGACAAAAGCTATGAACCCGGGAGCAACGATGGGTAGACCAAAAGAATTGAGAAGACCAGCGTTTGAGGATTCACACGTAGCTAAGATCTAGAACGAACCGAGACTTTGAAGTGAAGAAACTCCGCACCACGAGCATGACAAGTTTTGAATTGTTGAACGCCATGAGATAAACTCGATAACTTAAAAAGTTTGGTAAAAGCAGTGAAATCTGATAATGGGAAAAGGTCCTCACAAATGCAGAGTCATGGATGTTTTCGTCCGATGACATGGATTAGGCCTCGCTCTGCACGTGGGCTTATCTCGGTCTCTCCATTCCCATAATCAGCCCAACGCTCTTTTATTAATCCATTTAGTGCTTCCTCGAATCGCTTGCCCAATGTCCTATAATGGGACCAACCGGAAGTGACAAATGGACTCTTCTAGCTCCGGCCTTAAGCCGAGGATTAGCTCCTGGACGTGCATCAGACGGACATCCACTTGCACTCATCTGGGGACAATCTGTCGTAACTTTTGCCAGAAATCACTTCTCCTTGCTATCACGAAGATCATGGTCGCCATCAAGTCGTCCGGAAATGCAAGTTGCGTTTGAAACTTTGTGCGGTGACAGTAGGACAAACCACACCGACAAAAGCTATGAACCCGGGAGCAACGATGGGTAGACCACAAGAATTGAGAAGACCAGGGTTTGAGGATTCACACGTAGCCAAGATCTAGAACGAACCGAGGCTTTGAAGTGAAGAAACTCCGCACCGCGAGCATGACAAGTTTCCAATTGTTGAATGCCATAAGATAAACTCGATAACTTCAAAAGTTTGGTAAAAGCAGTGAAATCTGATAATGGGCAAAGGTCCTCACAAATGCAGAGTCATGGATGTTTTCGTCCGATGACATGGATTAGGCCTCGCTCTGCACGTGGGCTTATCTCGTTCTCTCCATTCCCATAATCAGCCCTGTCACGACCCGAATCAAGCCGTGACTTGATTCGTGGCCATGACCAATCATGATTGATCAAATAAGGTTGTGTAAGCGTGTGACTCGTTTAAAACACTGTAGTGCACCGAATTAACCCTATTCTTTTCATGCCCGATTAAAACAACTCGTACTTGATCATTCAGAGCAAACTATACCATAAGAAACTCAATTGTTATTACAACTCTTTTACTTGCATTTACATGTGTACAAGACTTGAAATTAAGTCCATATTCATGTCCTACATCCTATGTAGACCCTTGAAGAGACTTATCCAAAAGGATCACCATGGCTGAGCACTATATGTACCTTCTATCCAAACGAACGACTTCAAAAACACTTCTAGGTATATCCACCGCTCCTAGTCCCAAACTTCAACTCTTATGATCTGAGATGTTAAAATCAAAGGGTGAGCTTGCATTGCTCAGTAAGTTGACAATCCATAGTTCAAACATTAAAATCCATCAACTACAATGAAAGCTATTCGGTACAATCATTTCAATTCACAATAGCAGCAACATTCAACCACCAGGAAGTATTCATACTTACTTGTGGGCACCATATAGGTTTGAACAGGCAACAATATAACTTGATTATACAAGATCATATAATTTAGTGGAACCATGAGTGAGTGCAATATTCAACAACTATCTAATGACCTATTAGCCTTGTGGATGCATGCACGTAACCGACTGGCCAGTGGACCCTTCCGGGTAATCGTAAACATTACCAACCGATCAGTGGTCCATTCATCCCTTCCGGGATCATATCATCGTGTTCCTCATGGGAACCTTCTGTATCAACTTTCTTATAACATATACCAACTGATCAGTGGCCATTCGTCCCTTCCGGGACATCCCTCTTGAGGGATATTCGTATAATTTGTCCCTTGCGGGATATGCATATGCTTGCATGCTATGGATGCTTCAATCACTTAGGCACTTATATAGCCCGATCATGTGACATATTAATGTTGCACATTCATGTCAATTAAATATATCCCACTCTTATGGGAATCAAAGAAATGTCAGCAATATGCCCCATTCACATACCCATCCAAAATGGATCATCATCTTCAGCAAGCTTAATGGAGCTTAAGCACAGTTCTTAAGAATAATTAAACTTGTCTTATCATGCTAATCCAGCTTATGACCACCTAAGCCATCTCATAAAACTCTGCAATGTAGTAATCGAATGTCACTAACCAAGCTTGGTACTTTCTAGTTACACCAATTAAACCTTAACACAGCAACAAAGCATACAATATCATGCTAATCATGCTTAATTAAACTTAATTATGCTCATTAACCTCTAATCACAATAACTTAAACATGGCAGATTAGCAAACATCATTGATCAATTAACTAAATCACACACATTAAAGTATTCATCACATCATTCTAATGATGCTGAAAACATGTTCAAATACATCTCTAGAATACCATTGATCCTTCAATCAATAGCAATACTGCTATACCAATTCAAAGAAGTAAATAACTGACTTATATAAACTAATCACCACCTACTTAAGCTAACAATGATCTTAGCTAACATCAAGAAACATCAAAGCTAATGAATATTGATGTTTAAACTGTGGAAAACCAACTTACATGCAAGGCTTTCAGATCTCTTCTTCCACCTGCAATCTCTCTCTCTCTCTCTCTCTCTCTCTCTCTCTCTCTCTCTATATTGTTTGCTTCCATGGCTGCAAATGGTGATTAAAGTGAGCTATATTTGTCTGAGGAAGGAGAGCTAGCTGAGTTATAGGACAGGTGTCACCACACCCCTACACCACTCTTTTTGACTTTTTGCTAATTCTTTCCCCAAATACTTTCTGCCACTTCCCTAAATATATATCATTATCCCATTCACAAATTCGTCCAAAGCAGAGTTGGGCTGGAAATGGGCTTCACTTTGGGCCTAAATCCAAGTAATTATATCAGACTTCATAGCCCAATCCAAATTCATCATAGGCCTTTAGATGTTTTATGTAATCTTGGCCAATTTGTATGCCTAATTCAATAATCTAATTCCATTTGATCTTCAATTATAGTTAAGCTCAAAACAAGATATGTTGTAACATCAAGATGTGTCTAAGCCCAATCTAAGAGGTGAATATGCAAAAGAGTATTTAGATCCAATTCAGGTTATAAGATAAGCAATGTAGCTTTTAGATCTAATCTAGGTGCACTAGCAAGTCGAGTTATAAAATGTACCCCTGTTAAATACATCTACGCATATTGGTATTGGGTTATCACAAGCCCAACGCTCTTTTATTAATCCATTTAGTGCTTCCTCGAATCGCTTGCCCAATGTCCTATAATGGGACCAACCGAAGTGACAAATGGTCTCTTCTAGCTCCGGCCTTAAGTCGAGGATTAGCTACTGGACGTGCATCAGACGGACTTGCACTTGCACTCATCTGGAGACAATCTATCGTAACTTTTGCCAGAAATCACTTCCTTGCTATCACGAAGATCATGGTCGCCATCAAGTCGTCCGGAAATGCAAGTTGCGTTTGAAACTTTGTGCGGTGACAGTAGGACGAACCACACCGACAAAAGCTATGAACCGGGAACAACGATGGGTAGACCAGGGTTTGAGGATTCACACGTAGGCAAGATCTAGAACGAACCGAGACTTTGAAGTGAAGAAACTCCGCACCACGAGCATGACAAGTTTCCAATTGTTCAATACCATAAGATAAACTCGATAACTTCCAAGGTTTGGTAAAAGCTGTCAAATCTGATAATGGGCAAAGGTCCTCACAAATGCAGAGTCATGGATGTTTTCGTCTGATAATTCGCTCTGCACGTGGGCTTATCTCGGTCTCTCCATTCCCATAATCAGCCCAACACTCTTTTATTAATCCATTTAGTGCTTCCTCGAATCGCTTGCCCAATGACCTATAATGGGACCATCCGGAAGTGACAAATGGTCTCTTCTAGCTCCGGCCTTAAGCGGAAGATTAGCACCTGGAGGTGCATCAGACGGACTTGCCCTTTCACTCATCTGGAGACAATCTGCCGTAACTTTTTCAAGAAATCACTTCCTTGCTATCACGATGATCATGGTCGCCATAAAGTCGTCCGAAAGGCAACTTGCGTTTGAAATATTGTGCGGTCACAGTAGGACAAACCACACCGACAAAAGCTATGAACCCGGGAACAACGATGGATAGACCACAAGAATTGAGAAGACCAGGGTTTGAGGATTCACACGTAGCCAAAATCTGGAACGAACCAAAACTTTGAAGTGAAGAAACTCCGCACCACAAGCATGACAAGTTTCGAATGTTGAACGCCATGAGATAAACTCGATAACTTCAAAAGTTTGGTAAAAGCAGTGAAATCTGATAATGGGAAAAGGTCCTCACAAATGCAGAGTCATGGATGTTTTCGTCCGATGACATGGATTAGGCCTCGCTCTGCACGTGGGCTTATCTCGGTCTCTCCATTCCCATAATCAGCCCAATGCTCTTTTATTAATCCATTTAGTGCTTCCTCGAATCGCTTGCCCAATGTCCTATAATGGGACCAACCGGAAGTGACAAATGGTCTCTTCTAGCTCCGGCCTTAAGTCGAGGATTAGCTACTGGACGTGCATCAGACGGACTTGCACTTGCACTCATCTGGAGACAATCTATCATTACTTTTGCCAGAAATCACTTCCTTGCTATCACGAAGATCATGGTCGCCATCAAGTCGTCCGAAATTGCAAGTTGCGTTTGAAACTTTGTGCGGTGACAGTAGGACGAACCACACCGACAAAAGCTATGAACCCGGGAACAACGATGGGTAGACCAAAAGAATTGAGAAGACCAGCGTTTGAGGATTCACACGTAGCCAAGATCTAGAACGAACCGAGACTTTGAAGTGAAGAAACTCCGCACCACGAGCATGACAAGTTTCCAATTGTTGAATGCCATAAGATAAACTCGATAACTTCCAAAGTTTGGTAAAAGCTGTCAAATCTGATAATGGGCAAAGGTCCTCACAAATGCTGAGTCATGGATGTTTTAGTCCGATGACATGGATTAGGCCTCGCTGTGCACGTGGGCTTATCTCGGTCTCTCCATTCCCATAATCAGCCCAACGCTCTTTTATTAATCCATTTAGTGCTTCCTCGAATCGCTTGCCCAAATTCCTATAATGGTACCATCCGGAAGTGACAAATGGTCTCTTCTAGCTCCGGCCTTAAGCGGAAGATTAGCACCTGGAGGTGCATCAGACGGACTTGCCCTTTCACCCATCTGGAGACAATCTGTCGTAACTTTTGCCAGAAATCACTTCCTTGCTATCACGAAGATCATGGCCGCCATCAAGTCATCCGAAAGGCAAGTTGCGTTCGAAATATTGTGCCGTGACAGAAGGACGAACCACACCGACAAAAGCTATGAAGCCGGGAACAACGATGGATAGACCACAAGAATTGAGAAGACCAGGGTTTGAGGATTCACACGTAGCCAAAATCTGGAACGTGCCAAAACTTTGAAGTGAAGAAACTCCGCACCACAAGCATGACAAGTTTCGAATTGTTGAATGCCATGAGATAAACTCGATAACTTCAAAAGTTTGGCAAAAGCAGTGAAATCTGATAATGGGCAAAGGTCCTCACAAATGCAGAGTCATGGATGTTTTCGTCCGATGACATGGATTAGGCCTCGCTCTGCACGTGGGCTTATCTCGGTCTCTCCATTCCCATAATCAGCCCAACGCTCTTTTATTAATCCATTTAGTGCTTCCACGAATCGCTTGCCCAATGTCCTATAATGGGACCAACCGGAAGTGACAAATGGACTCTTCTAGCTCCGGCCTTAAGCCGAGGATTAGCTCCTGGACGTGCATCAGACGGACATCCACTTGCACTCATCTGGGGACAATCTGTCGTAACTTTTGCCAGAAATCACTTCCTTGCTATCACGAAGATCATGGTCGCCATCAAGTCGTCCGGAAATGCAAGTTGCGTTTGAAACTTTGTGCGGTGACAGTAGGACAAACCACACCGACAAAAGCTATGAACCCGGGAGCAACGATGGGTAGACCACAAGAATTGAGAAGACCAGGGTTTGAGGATTCACACGTAGCCAAGATCTCGAACGAACCGAGGCTTTGAAGTGAAGAAACTCCGCACCGCGAGCATGACAAGTTTCCAATTGTTGAATGCCATAGATAAACTCGATAACTTCCAAGGTTTGGTAAAAAGCAGTGAAATCTGATAATGGGCAAAGGTCCTCACAAATGCAGAGTCATGGATGTTTTCGTCTGATGACATGGATTAGGCCTCGCTCTGCACGTGGGCTTATCTCGGTCTCTCCATTCCCATAATCAGCCAAACGCTCTTTTATTAATCCATTTAGTGCTTCCTCGTAATCGCTTGCCCAATGTCCTATAATGGGACCATCCGGAAGTGACAAAAGGTCTCTTCTAGCCCCGGCCTTAAGCGGAAGATTAGCACCTGGAGGTGCATCAGACGGACTGCCCTTTCACTCATCTGGAGACAATCTGCCGTAACTTTTTTCCCGAAATCACTTCCTTGCTATCACGATGATCATGGTCGACATCAAGTCGTCCGAAAGGCAACTTGCGTTCGAAATATTGTGCGGTGACAGTAGGACAAACCACACCGACAAAGCTATGAAGCCGGGAACAACGATGGATAGACAACAAGAATTGAGAAGACCAGTGTTTGAGGATTCACACGTAGCCAAAATCTGGAACGTGCCAAAACTTTGAAGTGAAGAAACTCCGCACCACAAGCATGACAAGTTTCGAATTGTTGAACGCCATGAGATAAACTCGATAACTTCAAAAGTTTGGTAAAGCAGTGAAAACTGATAATTGGCAAAGGTCCTCAAACAATGCAGAGTCATGGATGTTTTCGTCCGATGACATGGATTAGGCCTCGCTCTGCACGTGGGCTTATCTCGGTCTCTCCATTCCCATAATCAGCCCAACGCTCTTTTATTAATCCATTTAGTGCTCCCTCGAATCGCTTGCCCAATGTCCTATAATGGGACCATCCGGAAGTGACAAATGGTCTCTTCTAGCCCCGGCCTTAAGCGGAAGATTAGCACCTGAGGGCATCAGACGGACTTGCCCTTTCACTCATCTGGAGACAATCTGCCGTAACTTTTTCCCGAAATCACTTCCTTGCTATCACGATGATCATGGTCGACATCAAGTCGTCCGAAAGGCAACTTGCGTTCGAAATATTGTGCGGTGACTGATGTGATCCCTGATACGAGCTCGATGGCTGCAATCAAAGTCTGTCATGATCCGATGATGAGAAGCTCGTGCACGACGAAGAAGCAGATATGGATATGCATACAAGTGATGAGCAAGCTAAATGACTCAACGTTATCCATAATATTTCAAAAATGGACAAATGATGAAGGCCACATATTTCAGCTAATCATCAAGAGGGCAAGTGATTCAAGAAATATATTTCAGTTGAATGTCAAGAGGGCAAATATCTTCAAGAAATATATCTTAAAAGATGAAAGGGAAAGAATATTTTCAAGAAAGGCAATTGAGAGAACTAAAGAGGCAAGAGAAGCACAAGTAATGCTGATATATTGAAGTTATCTACAAGACTATATCACTTTCCTCTTTTAGCAAGTGGATATATTTCCTTCCCCTTTATTTAGTTCTGAAGATATTGTTTATATTGTAATTTCTCTGGGATAGCACTTAGATTTGCTTTCCAATTAGTTTCCTATCCTATGAGAAACATTTAGGAAGGTTATTTTTTGATGTAATATTGCACTTTGGCCTATTAAAGGCTGGTGCTTGCCCTTGGACGATTTTGGGATCAGTTTATTATTAATAGAGTGTGAGATTTTATTCTCTTTGGTTCTTTGAAGAAATTTCGAACTTATCGGAGATTCCGTGGCGTTCATCCCCGACTTATCAATCAACCCTTCCATAGTTGATTGTGGCGTCTTCACTATACCAAGGTTCTTACCTCTTTGTAGGTAATGGGTCAAGGTCCACATTTCGAGCTTGATAAGGACACGTTTTCTGGAGACCTTAGTCGTATACGGGTTTCGTCACGAGTTGGTTGAGGTTCAATCATACTTGATATTGGGTTTCATCACGGTGTTGGCGAGTTTCGCATCAGTGACAGTAGGACAAACCACCCCGACAAAAGCTATGAAGCCGGGAGAGCAACGATGGATAGACAACAAGAATTGAGAAGACCAGTGTTTGAGGATTCACACGTAGCCAAATCTGGAACGTGCCAAAACTTTGAAGTGAAGAAACTCCGCACCACAAGCATGACAAGTTTCGAATTGTTGAACGCCATGAGATAAACTCGATAACTTCAAAAGTTTGGTAAAAGCAGTGAAACTGATAATTGGGAAAGGTCCTCACAAATGCAGAGTCATGGATGTTTTCGTCCGATGACATGGATTAGGCCTCGCTCTGCACGTGGGCTTATCTCGGTCTCTCCATTCCCATAATCAGCCCAACGCTCTTTATTAATCCATTTAGTGCTCCCTCGAATCGCTTGCCCAATGTCCTATAATGGGACCATCCGGAAGTGACAAATGGTCTCTTCTAGCCCCGGCCTTAAGCGGAAGATTAGCACCTTGAGGTGCATCAGACGGACTTGCCCTTTCACTCATCTGGAGACAATCTGCCGTAACTTTTTCCCGAAATCACTTCCTTGCTATCCCGATGATCATGGTCGACATCAAGTCGTCCGAAAGGCAACTTGCGTTCGAAATATTGTGCGGTGACAGTAGGACAAACCACCCCGACAAAAGCTATGAACCCGGGAGCAACGATGGGTAGACCACAAGAATTGAGAAGACCAGGGTTTGAGGATTCACACGTAGCCAAGATCTCGAACGAACCGAGGCTTTGAAGTGAAGAAACTCCGCACCGCGAGCATGACAAGTTTCCAATTGTTGAATGCCATAAGATAAACTCGATAACTTCCAAGGTTTGGTAAAAGCAGTGAAATCTGATAATGGCAAAGGTCCTCACAAATGCAGAGTCATGGATGTTTTCGTCTGATGACATGGATTAGGCCTCGCTCTGCACGTGGGCTTATCTCGGTCTCTCCATTCCCATAATCAGCCAAACGCTCTTTTATTAATCCATTTAGTGCTTCCTCGAATCGCCTTGCCAATGTCCTATAATGGGACCATCCGGAAGTGACAAATGGTCTCTTCTAGCCCCGGCCTTAAGCGGAAGATTAGCACCTGGAGGTGCATCAGACGGACTTGCCCTTTCACTCATCTGGAGACAATCTGCCGTAACTTTTCCCGAAATCACTTCCTTGCTATCACGATGATCATGGTCGACATCAAGTCGTCCGAAAGGCAACTTGCGTTCGAAATATTGTGCGGTGACAGTAGGAAAAACCACACCGACAAAAGCTATGAAGCCGGGAACAACGATGGATAGACAACAAGAATTGAGAAGACCAGGGTTTGAGGATTCACACGTAGCCAAAATCTGGAACGTGCCAAAACTTTGAAGTGAAGAAACTCCGCACCACAAGCATGACAAGTTTCGAATTGTTGAACGCCATGAGATAAACTCGATAACTTCAAAAGTTTGGTAAAAGCAGTGAAAACTGATAATGGGCAAAGGTCCTCACAAATGCAGAGTCATGGATGTTTTCGTCCGATGACATGGATTAGGCCTCGCTCTGCACGTGGGCTTATCTCGGTCTCTCCATTCCCATAATCAGCCCAACGCTCTTTTATTAATCCATTTAGTGCTTCCTCGAATCGCTTGCCCAATGTCCTATAATGGGACCAACCGGAAGTGACAAATGGACTCTTCTAGCTCCGGCCTTAAGCCGAGGATTAGCTCCTGGACGTGCATCAGACGGACATCCACTTGCACTCATCTGGGGACAATCTGTCGTAACTTTTGCCAGAAATCACTTCCTTGCTATCACGAAGATCATGGTCGCCATCAAGTCGTCCGGAAATGCAAGTTGCGTTTGAAACTCTGTGCGGTGACAGTAGGACAAACCACACCGACAAAAGCTATGAACCCGGGAGCAACGATGGGTAGACCACAAGAATTGAGAAGACCAGGTTTGAGGATTCACACGTAGCCAAGATCTCGAACGAACGAGGCTTTGAAGTGAAGAAACTCCGCACCGCGAGCATGACAAGTTTCCAATGTTGAATGCCATAAGATAAACTCGATAACTTCCAAGGTTTGGTAAAAGCAGTGAAATCTGATAATGGGCAAAGGTCCTCACAAATGAAGAGTCATGGATGTTTTCGTCTGATGACATGGATTAGGCCTCGCTCTGCATGTGGGCTTATCTCGGTCTCTCCATTCCCATAATCAGCCAAACGCTCTTTTATTAATCCATTTAGTGCTTCCTCGTATCGCTTGCCCAATGTCCTATAATGGGACCATCCGGAAGTGACAAAAGGTCTCTTCTAGCCCCGGCCTTAAGCGGAAGATTAGCACCTGGAGGTGCATCAGACGGACTTGCCCTTTCACTCATCTGGAGACAATCTGCCGTAACTTTTTCCCGAAATCACTTCCTTGCTATCACGATGATCATGGTCGACATCAAGTCGTCCGAAAGGCAACTTGCGTTCGAAATATGTGCGGTGACAGTAGGACAAACCACCCCGACAAAAGCTATGAAGCCGGGAACAACGATGGATAGACAACAAGAATTGAGAAGACCAGTGTTTGAGGATTCACACGTAGCCAAAATCGGAACGTGCCAAAACTTTGAAGTGAAGAAAACTCCGCACCACAAGCATGACAAGTTTCGAATTGTTGAACGCCATGAGATAACCTCGATAACTTCAAAAGTTTGGTAAAAGCAGTGTGAAAACTGATAATTGGCAAAGTCCCTCACAAATGCAGAGTCATGGATGTTTTCGTCCGATGACATGGATTAGGCCTCGCTCTGCACGTGGGCTCTCTCGGTCTCTCCATTCCAATAATCAGCCAACGCTCTTTATTAATCCATTTAGTGCTCCTCGAATCGCTTGCCCAATGTCCTATAATGGGACCATCCGGAAGTGACAAATGTCCTCTTCGCCCCGGCCTTAAGCGGAAGATTAGCCCCTTGAGGTGCATCAGACGGACTTTGCCCTTTCACTCATCTGGAGACAATCTGCCGTAACTTTTTTCCCGAAATCACTCCTTGCTATCACGATGATCATGGTCGACATCAAGTCGTCCGAAAGGCAACTTGCGTTCGAAATATTGTGCGGTGACTGATGTGATC
>CM075303.1:9430325-9500235 GCA_037672795.1 Lagerstroemia speciosa | reverse complement strand
CCAGTTCATAAGAATAATTAAACATTCTCATCAGGCTAATCCAGCTTATGACCACCTAAGCCATCTCATAAAACCTCTACAACATAGTAATCAAATGTTACTATCAAGCTTGTACTTTCTAGTTACACCAATTAACCTTAACCAGCAATAAAGCATACAATATCATGCTAATCATGCTTAATTAAGCTTAATTATACTCATTAACCTCTAATCACAACAACGTAAACATGGCAGATTAGCAAACATCATTGATCAACTAACTCAAACACATACATCAAATATTCATCACACCCATTCTAATGATGCTGAAACAATTTCAAATACATCTCTAGAATACCATGATCCTTCAATCAATAGCAATACTGCTATACAAATTCAACGAAGTAAATCTCGTAACTGACTCGTATACACTAATCCCCCCTACTTAAGCTAAGGATGATCTTAGCTAACATCAAAGCTAATGAATATTGATGTTTTAAACTATGGAAAACCAACTTACATGCAAGGCTTTCAGATCTCTTCTTCCACCTGCAACCTCTCCCTCTCTCTCTCTCTCTCTCTCTATTGTTTGCTTCCATGGCTGCAAATGGTGATTAAAGTGAGCTATTTGTCTGAGGAAGGAGGGCTAGCTGAGTTGTAGGACAGGTGTCACCAGACCCCTACCCCATCTTTAGGACAGGTGTCACCAGACCCCTACCATCTTTTTGACTTTTTGCTAATTCTTTCCCCAAATACTTTCTGTCACTTCCCTAAATATCTATCATTATCCAATTCACAAATTCGTCCAAAGCAGAGCTGGGCTGGAAATGGGCTTCACTTTGGGCCTAAATCCAAGTAATTATATCAGACTTCATAGTCCAATCCAAATGCATCATAGGCCTTTAGATGTTTTATGTAATCTTGGCCAATTTGTATGCCTAATTCAATAATCTAATTCCATTTGATCTTCAGTTATAGCTAAGCTCAAAACAAGATATGTTGTAAGATCAAGATGTGTCTAAGCCCAATCTAAGAGATGAATATGCAAAAGAGCATTTAGATCCAATTCAGGTTATAAGATAAGCAGATGTAGCTTTTGGATCTAATCTAGGCACATGGCAAGTCAAGTTATAAAATATACCCCTTTAGATCCATCTAGGCATATTGGTATTGGGTTATCACATTCTACCCCCCTTAAGAAAATTTCGTCCTCGAAATTTGACATACCTCACTCAGCAAATAGATAGGGTTACCGATTCCTCATATCCTCCTCACGTTCCCAGGTGGCTTCGTCAATATCATGGTGTTGCCACTGAACTTTCACCAATGGAATTACCTTCGACCTAAGCTCTTGTTCCTTTCGATCCAGAATTTGAATAGGCTTCTCTTCATATGAAATATCCTCTTTGAGCTGTATTGGTTCGAAATCAATCACATGAGATGGATCTGGTTCATACTTCCTTAACATTGATGCGTGGAACACATTATGCACATTCGCCAACTTAGGAGGTAATGCCAGCCGATAAGCAACAGCCCCGACTTTCTCGAGTATTTCAACGGACCGATATACCGTGGACTCAGCTTTCTTCTTTGCCAAACCTCATGACACCCTTTGATGGAGATATCTTCAAGAATACATGATCTCCTTCCTTAAATTCAGTGGTCTTCTCCGATTGTCAGCATAACTCTTCTGTCTGCTTTGTGCTGTTCGTAGTCTTTCCCGAATGAGCTTGATTTTGTCATTTGTGATCTGAATCAACTCCGGGCCCGTTAGCTTCCGCTCACCAGCCTCTTCCCAACAAATTGGTGACCGACACTTCTTCCATATAATGCCTCATATGGTGCCATCCCAATACTACTCTGATAGCTGTTATTATATGCAAACTCCACCAGAAATATATGATTATCCCAGCTACCACCGAGGTCCAAACACAAGCACGGAGCATATCTTCGAGGGTCTGGATAGTCTTCTCTGATTGACCATCTGTTTGAGGATGAAAGGCAGAGCTGAATTGCAATTTAGTTCCTAATGCTTGTTGCAAAGCTTTCCAGAAATGTGATGTAAAGCGAGAATCCCGATCGGATGTGATTGTGATGGGCACTCCATGCAGTCGAACAATCTCTTCAATATAGATCTTTGCAAGCTTGTCTAAAGTATAATCCACTCTGACAGGAAGGAAATGAGCAGATTTCGTCAGTCGATCAACAACAACCCATATTGCATTATGGCCCTTTACGGTCCTCGGTAATCCTTGAACAAAGTCCATCGTCACATCCTCCCATTTCCATTGAGGGATTGGCAGTGGCTGCAAAGTACCTCCAGGTCTCTGGTGCTCTGCTTTAACCTGTTGACAAACCAAGCATTTTGATACAAACTCAGCAGTATCCTTCTTCATACCACTCCACCAATAATGTTCCCGAAGATTACGATACATTTTGTGCTGCCAGGATGAACACTATAAGGAGTTCGATGTGCTTCTTCCAAAATACATCTTCGGATGTCTATATCATTCGGGACGCAGAGCCTTCCCCTGAACCGCAATATACCATCCTCAAGAACATGAAAAGCAAGATTCTTTCCCTATTCTTAGTATCTTGAAGTGCTAATAACTGAGTGTCATTCTGTTGTGCTTGCTTAATTCTATGGAGCAATAATGGTTCAATCTTCATTGTAGCTAGAATCACATTACTACTCTTCACAAGAAATTTGAATTCTGAATCCCTTACTTCTTCAAAGAGCATCCATTCTTTAATCATCAAAGAAGCTAGAGAAGCTGACTTCCTACTCAATGCATCGGCAACAATATTGGCCTTACCTGGATGGTATAAAATGGGTGCAGTCGTAGTCCTTCAAGAGATCCAACCATCGCCGTTGTCTCATATTCAGCTCCTTTTGTGAAATAAATACTTCAAGCTCTTGTGATCAGTATATACATCAAACTTCTCCCCATAAAGATAGTGCCTCCATATTTTCAATGCAAAGATGATGGCAGCAAGTTCAAGATCATGAGTCGGATATCGCTGTTCATATTCCTTCAATTGTCTAGATGCATAAGCAACCACTCCTTCATTCTGCATTAGAACACAACCCAAGCCCTTATGTGAAGCATCAGTATAGATCACATATCCTCCAGAACCAGATGGAATGATCAAAATGGGTGCAGTCGTTAATCGCCTCTTCAACTCTTGAAAACTCATCTCACATTCATCTGGCCAACTAAACTTAGCACCTTTCCGTAGAAGTCTTGTAAGCGGAGTAGCAATGCGAGAAAATCCCTCCACAAACCTTCTATAGTAACCTGCAAGTCCCAAGAAGCTTCGAACCTCAGTCACATTGGTCGGCCTTTCCCAATTGATTATAGCCTCTATTTTGGATGGATCAACGCATATGCCTTCCTTGGTAATGACATGTCCCAAGAATACAACCCTGTCAAGCCAGAACTCACACTTGCTGAACTTGGCATACAATTGGTGCTCTCTAAGTTTCTGCAAAATAATTCTCAAGTGTTCTTCGTGTTCTGCACGACTCTTAGAATAGATCAAGATATCATCAATGAAGACAATCACAAAATTGTCTAAGAAAGGCTTGAAGGTTCTATTCATGAGATCCATAAAGGCTGCTGGTGCATTAGTCAAACCAAACGGCATAACAAGAAACTCATAATGGCCATATCGTGTCCTGAATGCCGTCTTAGGAACATCATCTCTACTGACTTTGAGCTGGTGATACCCTGATCTAAGATCAATTTTGGAGAAAACCTCAGCCCCTTGTAATTGGTCGAACAGATCATCAATTCTAGGCAATGGATACTTGTTCTTCACTGTTACTCTATTCAATTGCCTGTAATCTATGCATAGTCTCAAGGATCCATCCTTCTTCTTTACAAACAATACTGGAGCACCCCATGGAGATACACTAGGCCGAATGAAACCCTTCTCCAAAAGTTCTTGCAATTGCTCTTTTAATTCCTTCAGTTCTACAGGAGCCATTCGATAAGGAGTCTTCGAAATAGGAGTTGTTCCAGGAAGTAACTCAATAGAGAACTCAATTTCCCTATCAGGGGGTAGGCCTGGTAATTCTTCTGGGAATACATCTGGAAATTCTCTAGTGATAGGAACATCATCTATGCTTACCCTTTCCTTTTATCCTCTACTACATAGGCAAGGAAACCCTCACACCCTTGCTAAGTAATTTGTTAGCTTAATATATGAAATCAAAGAGCAAGCACCAGACTCCCTATTTCCCACAAAAAAAAATATAGGCTGATTGGGAATAGTAAATGTAACTACTTCTTGTTGCAATCTAGGCAAGCATGATAAGTAGAAAGCCAATCCATGCCTAGAATCACATCAAAGTCACTCATTGGTAAAACAATCAAATCCGCATCCAAGTTCCTATCACCCAATTGGATAATGCATGATTTGTAAACCATATCAGAAATCAAGGGATCTCCAGCAGGAGTGGACACTGCTAACTGGTATCCCAACGGTTCCGGGTTGGTCTTCAAATGGCGTGCAAAATGGGGAGAGATGAAGGAATGTGTAGAACCTGAATCCACCAAGATATAAGCCATATTACCACATATCGGGAGGTTACCTGTAATGACAGAGTTTGAGGCTTCAGCATCACTCTCCGTAAGAGCATAAACCCTTCCCTGTACATTCGGCTTTGGTGCCCTCGCTCCCGAGTTAGTTGGATTCTGCTGTTGCATCTGGGGACAATCTTTGATCTTGTGATCAGTTCTTCCACATTTGAAACATGCTCCCGATCCTGCACGACAGGGTGGCCGGTGGGCTTTTCCACATTTATCACATTGGTTGTAATTCTGTTGAGGTTGCCCTTTTTGTATCAGAGCCTTCTCCTTAGACCTCTTAAAATCATAAGTTCTAGGCTTCAACTGTTGAGAATAAGAAGAAGAACCTCTCTCTTTGTTTTTCTGCCCTTGCTCTGAATGATATTCGACTATATCTTTCTCCACCAATTGAGCCCTTTCGTAGACATCATCATATACTCGTAACTTCAGCGCAGCAAGTCTACTCCTAATGGCAGGCCTCAAGCCCCTCTCAAACTTCTTAGCTCTCTCACATTCATCAGCAATGAGTTGAGGTGCAAACCTGGATAATTCTGCAAAACGAGCTTCATATTGATCCACAGTCATATTGCCTTGCTCTAGCTTCAGGAAATCGATAACCTTTTGATCCCGCGCACAATCAGAAAAGTATTTCCCTAGGAAGACCTCAACGAATCTCCTCCAGGTAATAGTCTGACCACCAGCCACAAGTCTCGGCTTCGTTGCCCTCCACCAATGGTCGGCATTGCCTTCAAGCATAAACTCAGCAAAATGATCATATCCTCTTCACAACAGGTCAAGGCTGTAAATATCTTCTCTAGCTTGTTAATCCAACCCTCAGCTTCTGCCGGATCACCGGTCCCTTGAAATTTAGGAGGATTAAGTTTCATAAACTGTTCCACAGCACATCTCTTGATAGCCTCAGCTTGTTCACCTCGAGCAGTATTATCCCGGTCATGTTGAGTCATTTGAGCCCTCATAATGTCCGTCATTTGATCCAAAGCATGAAAAATACCCTCCAATCGAGGATCTAGACTCCTGCTGTTTCCCCTCATTCTGATATACCTTAAATGCAAGCAAAATACACATACATTGAATAAATCATTCAAACATCAACCCTAGACTCTTGACACAACTAGACAAGTTTACAATCATTTTTATAGCCTATTGCTCTGATACCATAAATGTCACGACCCGAATCAAGCCGTGACTTGATTCGTGGCCATGACCAATCATGATCGATCAAATAAGGTTGTGTAAGAGTGTGACTCGTTTAAAACATTGTAGTGCACCGAATTAACCCTATTCCTTTCATGCCCGATTAAAACAACTCGTACTTGATCATTCAAAGCAAACTATACCATAAGAAACTCAATTGTTATTACAACTCTTTTACTTGCATTTACATGTGTACAAGACTTGAAATTAAGTCCATATTCATGCCCTACATCCTATGTAGACCCTTGAAGAGACTTATCCAAAAGGATCACCATGGCTGACCACTATATGTACCTTCTATCCAAACGAACGACTTCAAAAACACTTCTAGGTATATCCACCGCTCCTAGTCCCAAACTTCAACTCTTATGATCTGAGATGTTAAAATCAAAGGGTGAGCTTACATTGCTCAGTAAGTTGACAATCCATAGTTCAAACATTAAAATCCATCAACTGCAATGAAAGCTATTCAGTACAATCATTTCAATTCACAATAGAAGCAACATTCAACCACCAGGAAGTATTCATACTTACTTGTAGACACCATATGGGTTTGCACAGGCAACAATATAACTTGATTATGCAAGATCATATAATTTAGTGGAACCATGAGTGGGTGCAATATTCAACAACTATCTAATGACCTATTAGCTTTGTGGATGCATGCACGTAACCGACTGGCCAGTGGACCCTTCCGGGTAATCGTAAACATTACCAACCGATCAGTGGTCCATTCATCCCTTCCGGGATCATATCATCATGTTCCTCACGGGAACCTTCCGTATCATCTTTCTTATAACATATACCAGCTGATCAGTAGCCATTCGTCCCTTCCGGGACATCCCTCTTGAGGGATATTCGTATCATTTGTCCCTTGCGGGATATGCATATGCTTGCATGCTATGTATGCTTCAATCACTTAGGCACTTATATAGCCCAATCATGTAGCATATTCATGTCAATTAAATATATCCCACTCTTGTGGGAATCAAAGAAATGTCAGCAATATGCCTCATTCACATAACCATCCAAAATGGATCATCATCTTCAGCAAGCTTAATGGAGCTTAATCACAGTTCATAAGAATAATTAAACCTGTCTCATCATGCTAATCCAGCTTATGACCACCTAAGCCATCTCATAAACCTCTACAACATAGTAATCAAATGTTACTAATCAAGCTTGGTACTTTCTAGTTACACCAATTAAACCTTAACACAGCAATAAAGCATACAATATCATGCTAATCATGCTTAATTAAGCTTAATTATACTCATTAACCTCTAATCACAACAACTTAAACATGGCAGATTAGCAAACATCATTGATCAATTAACTCAACCACATACATCAAAATTCATCACACCATTCTAATGATGCTGAAACAATTCAAATACATCTCTAGAATACCATTGATCCTTCAATCAATAGCAATACTGCTATACAAATTCAACGAAGTAAATCTCGTAACTGACTCGTATACACTAATCCCTCCTACTTAAGCTAAGGATGATCTTAGCTAACATCAAAGCTAATGAATATTGATGTTTTAAACTATGGAAAACCAACTTACATGCAAGGCTTTCAGATCTCTTCTTCCACCTGCAACCTCTCCCCTCTCTCTCTCTCTCTCTCTATATTGTTTGCTTCCATGGCTGCAAATGGTGATTAAAGTGAGCTATATTTGTCTGAGGAAGGAGGGCTAGCTGAGTTGTAGGACAGGTGTCACCAGACCCCTACCCATCTTTAGGACAGGTGTCACCAGACCCCTACCCCATCTTTTTGACTTTTTGCTAATTCTTTCCCCAAATACTTTCTGTCACTTCCCTAAATACCTATCATTATCCAATTCACAAATTCGTCCAAAGCAGAGCTGGGCTGGAAATGGGCTTCACTTTGGGCCTAAATCCAAGTAATTATATCAGACTTCATAGTCCAATCCAAATGCATCATAGGCCTTTAGATGTTTTATGTAATCTTGGCCATTTGTATGCCTAATTCAATAATCTAATTCCATTTGATCTTCAGTTATAGCTAAGCTCAAAACAAGATATGTTGTAAGATCAAGATGTGTCTAAGCCCAATCTAAGAGATGAATATGCAAAAGAGCATTTAGATCCAATTCAGGTTATAAGATAAGCAGATGTAGCTTTTGGATCTAATCTAGGCACATTGGCAAGTCAAGTTATAAAATATACCCCTTTAGATCCATCTAGGCATATTGGTATTGGGTTATCACAGATAACTCTATGAATGGCCAAATAAGTCTTGGACTTGCTCAATGTCTCACTTCTTTCACTCTTTTTTCTACCTATTTTTACTGCTGATTCTTTTTTTTTTTAAACCTTTTTTTACAACTTTTTCTTTCTTTTTTTTTGCTTTTTTTTCTGCTACTTTTCTTTTTCTCCCACTACCTTTTTTTAAACTTTTTGAAGAAGATATAGAAAGAAGAAGATAAAGAAAAAAAAATCAAGATGAAAGAAAACAAAGAGAAACTAAAAGGATAGATTGAACCTGACTTAGAACGTTGGCTCTGATACCAAATGATGCGAACCTCGCCAACACCGTGATGAAACCCGATATCAAGTATGATATGAACCTCACCAACTAGTGACGAAACCCGTATACGACTAAGATCTCCAGGAAACGTGTCCTTATCAAGCTCGAAAGGTGGAACCTTGACCCATTACCTATAGAGAGGTAAGAACCTTGGTATAGTGAAGACGCCACAATCAACTATGGAAGGGTTGATTGATAAGTCGGGGATGAACGCCACGGAACACTCCGATAAGTTCGAATAGTTCTTCAAAGAACCAAAGAGAATATAATCTCACACTTCATTAATGAATAAAACTGATCCAAAATCGTCCAAGGGCAAGCACCAGCCTTTAAATAGGCCAAAGTGCAATATTACATCAAAAAATAACCTTCCTAAATGGTTCTCATAGGATAGGAAACTAATTGGAAAGCAAATCTAAGTGCTATCCCAGAGAAATTACAATATATTAACAATATCTTCAGAACTAAATAAAGGGGAAGGAAATATATTCCACTTGCTAAAAGAGGAAAGTGATATATTCTTGTAGATAATTTCAATATATCAGCATTAACTTGTGCTTCTCTTGCCTCTTTAGTTCTCTCAATTGCCTTTCTTGAAAATATTCTTTCCCTTTCATCTTGTTAAGATATATTTCTTGAAGATATTTGCCCTCTTGACATTCAATTGAAATATATTCTTGAATCACTTGCCCTCTTGATGATTAGCTTAAATATGTGGCCTTCATCATTTGTCCATTTTGAAATCTTATGGATAACGTTGAGTCATTTAGCTTGCTCATCACTTGTATGCATATCCATATCTGCTTCTTCGTCGTGCACGAGCTTCTCATCATCGGATCATGACAGACTTTGATTGCAGCCTTCGAGCTCATATCAGGGATCACATCATTTGAAGTGAAGAAACTCCGCACCACAAGCATGACAAGTTTTGAATTGTTGAACGCCATGAGATAAACTCGATAACTTCAAAAGTTTGGTAAAAGCAGTGAAATCTGATAATGGGAAAAGGTCCTCACAAATGCAGAGTCATGGATGTTTTCGTCCGATGACATGGATTAGGCCTCGCTCTGCACGTGGGCTTATCTCGGTCTCTCCATTCCCATAATCAGCCCAACGCTCTTTTATAATCCATTTAGTGCTTCCTCGAATCGCTTGCCCAATGTCCTATAATGGGACCAACCGGAAGTGACAAATGGACTCTTCTAGCTCCGGCCTTAAGCCGAGGATTAGCTCCTGGACGTGCATCAGACGGACATCCACTTGCACTCATCTGGGGACAATCTGTCGTAACTTTTGCCAGAAATCACTTCCTTGCTATCACGAAGATCATGGTCGCCATCAAGTCGTCCGGAAATGCAAGTTGCGTTTGAAACTTTGTGCAGTGACAGTAGGACAAACCACACCGACAAAAGCTATGAACCCGGGAGCAACGATGGGTAGACCACAAGAATTGAGAAGACCAGGGTTTGAGGATTCACACGTAGCCAAGATCTAGAACGAACCGAGGCTTTGAAGTGAAGAAACTCCGCACCGCGAGCATGACAAGTTTCCAATTGTTGAATGCCATAAGATAAACTCGATAACTTCAAAAGTTTGGTAAAAGCAGTGAAATCTGATAATGGGCAAAGGTCCTCACAAATGCAGAGTCATGGATGTTTTCGTCCGATGACATGGATTAGGCCTCGCTCTGCACGTGGGCTTATCTCGGTCTCTCCATTCCCATAATCAGCCCAACGCTCTTTTATTAATCCATTTAGTGCTTCCTCGAATCGCTTGCCCAATGTCCTATAATGGGACCAACCGGAAGTGACAAGTGGTCTATTCTAGCTCCGGCCTTAAGTCGAGGATTAGCGACTGGATGTGCATCAGACGGACTTGCACTTGCACTCATCTGGAGACAATCTATCGTAACTTTTGCCAGAAATCACTTCCTTGCTATCACGAAGATCATGGTCGCCATCAAGTCGTCCGGAAATGCAAGTTGCGTTTGAAACTTTGTGCGGTGACAGTAGGACGAACCACACCGACAAAAGCTATGAACCCGGGAACAACGATGGGTAGACCAAAAGAATTGAGAAGACCAGGGTTTGAGGATTCACACGTAGCCAAGATCTAGAACGAACCGAGACTTTGAAGTGAAGAAACTCCGCACCACGAGCATGACAAGTTTCCAATTGTTGAATGCCATAAGATAAACTCGATAACTTCCAAAGTTTGGTAAAAGCTGTCAAATCTGATAATGGGCAAAGGTCCTCACAAATGCTGAGTCATGGATGTTTTAGTCCGATGACATGGATTAGGCCTCGCTCTGCACGTGGGCTTATCTCGGTCTCTCCATTCCCATAATCAGCCCAACGCTCTTTTATTAATCCATTTAGTGCTTCCTCGAATCGCTTGCCCAATGTCCTATAATGGGACCAACCGGAAGTGACAAATGGTCTCTTCTAGCTCCGGCCTTAAGTCGAGGATTAGCTACTGGACGTGCATCAGACGGACTTGCACTTGCACTCATCTGGAGACAATCTATCGTAACTTTTGCCAGAAATCACTTCCTTGCTATCACGAAGATCATGGTCGCCATCAAGTCGTCCGGAAATGCAAGTTGCGTTTGAAACTTTGTGCGGTGACAGTAGGACGAACCACACCGACAAAAGCTATGAACCCGGGAACAACGATGGGTAGACCAAAAGAATTGAGAAGACCAGGGTTTGAGGATTCACACGTAGCCAAGATCTAGAACGAACCGAGACTTTGAAGTGAAGAAACTCCGCACCACGAGCATGACAAGTTTCCAATTGTTGAATGCCATAAGATAAACTCGATAACTTCCAAGGTTTGGTAAAAGCAGTGAAATCTGATAATGGGCAAAGGTCCTCACAAATGCAGAGTCATGGATGTTTTCGTCCGATGACATGGATTAGGCCTCGCTCTGCACGTGGGCTTATCTCGGTCTCTCCATTCCCATAATCAGCCAAACGCTCTTTTATTAATCCATTTAGTGCTTCCTCGAATCGCTTGCCCAATGTCCTATAATGGGACCATCCGGAAGTGACAAATGGTCTCTTCTAGCTCCGGCCTTAAGCGGAAGATTAGCACCTGGAGGTGCATCAGACGGACTTGCCCTTTCACTCATCTGGAGACAATCTGCCGTAACTTTTTCCAGAAATCACTTCCTTGCTATCACGAAGATCATGGTCGCCATCAAGTCGTCCGAAAGGCAACTTGCGTTCGAAATATTGTGCGGTGACAGTAGGACGAACCACACCGACAAAAGCTATGAACCCGGGAACAACGATGGATAGACCACAAGAATTGAGAAGACCAGGGTTTGAGGATTCACACGTAGCCAAAATCTGGAACGAACCAAAACTTTGAAGTGAAGAAACTCCGCACCACAAGCATGACAAGTTTCGAATTGTTGAACGCCATGAGATAAACTCGATAACTTCAAAAGTTTGGTAAAAGCAGTGAAATCTGATAATGGGCAAAGGTCCTCACAAATGCAGAGTCATGGATGTTTTCGTCCGATGACATGGATTAGGCCTCGCTCTGCACGTGGGCTTATCTCGGTCTCTCCATTCCCATAATCAGCCCAACGCTCTTTTATTAATCCATTTAGTGCTTCCTCGAATCGCTTGCCCAATGTCCTATAATGGGACCAACCGGAAGTGACAAATGGTCTCTTCTAGCTCCGGCCTTAAGTCGAGGATTAGCTACTGGACGTGCATCAGACGGACTTGCACTTGCACTCATCTGGAGACAATCTATCGTAACTTTTGCCAGAAATCACTTCCTTGCTATCACGAAGATCATGGTCGCCATCAAGTCGTCCGGAAATGCAAGTTGCGTTTGAAACTTTGTGCGGTGACAGTAGGACGAACCACACCGACAAAAGCTATGAACCCGGGAACAACGATGGGTAGACCAAAAGAATTGAGAAGACCAGGGTTTGAGGATTCACACGTAGCCAAGATCTAGAACGAACCGAGACTTTGAAGTGAAGAAACTCCGCACCACGAGCATGACAAGTTTCCAATTGTTGAATGCCATAAGATAAACTCGATAACTTCCAAAGTTTGGTAAAAGCTGTCAAATCTGATAATGGGCAAAGGTCCTCACAAATGCTGAGTCATGGATGTTTTAGTCCGATGACATGGATTAGGCCTCGCTCTGCACGTGGGCTTATCTCGGTCTCTCCATTCCCATAATCAGCCCAACGCTCTTTTATTAATCCATTTAGTGCTTCCTCGAATCGCTTGCCCAATGTCCTATAATGGGACCAACCGGAAGTGACAAATGGTCTCTTCTAGCTCCGGCCTTAAGTCGAGGATTAGCTACTGGACGTGCATCAGACGGACTTGCACTTGCACTCATCTGGAGACAATCTATCGTAACTTTTGCCAGAAATCACTTCCTTGCTATCACGAAGATCATGGTCGCCATCAAGTCGTCCGGAAATGCAAGTTGCGTTTGAAACTTTGTGCGGTGACAGTAGGACGAACCACACCGACAAAAGCTATGAACCCGGGAACAACGATGGGTAGACCAAAAGAATTGAGAAGACCAGGGTTTGAGGATTCACACGTAGCCAAGATCTAGAACGAACCGAGACTTTGAAGTGAAGAAACTCCGCACCACGAGCATGACAAGTTTCCAATTGTTCAATGCCATAAGATAAACTCGATAACTTCCAAGGTTTGGTAAAAGCAGTGAAATCTGATAATGGGCAAAGGTCCTCACAAATGCAGAGTCATGGATGTTTTCGTCCGATGACATGGATTAGGCCTCGCTCTGCACGTGGGCTTATCTCGGTCTCTCCATTCCCATAATCAGCCCAACACTCTTTTATTAATCCATTTAGTGCTTCCTCGAATCGCTTGCCCAATGACCTATAATGGGACCATCCGGAAGTGACAAATGGTCTCTTCTAGCTCCGGCCTTAAGCGGAAGATTAGCACCTGGAGGTGCATCAGACGGACTTGCCCTTTCACTCATCTTGAGACAATCTGTCGTAACTTTTTCCAGAAATCACTTCCTTCCTATCACGATGATCATGGTCGCCATCAAGTCGTCCGAAAGGCAACTTGCGTTCGAAATATTGTGCGGTGACAGTAGGACGGACCACACCGACAAAAGCTATGAAGCCGGGAACAACGATGGATAGACCACAAGAATTGAGAAGACCAGGGTTTGAGGATTCACACGTAGCCAAAATCTAGAACGAACCAAAACTTTGAAGTGAAGAAACTCCGCACCACAAGCATGACAAGTTTCGAATTGTTGAACGCCATGAGATAAACTCGATAACTTCAAAAGTTTGGTAAAAGCAGTGAAATCTGATAATGGGCAAAGGTCCTCACAAATGCAGAGTCATGGATGTTTTCGTCCGATGACATGGATTAGGCCTCGCTCTGCACGTGGGCTTATCTCGGTCTCTCCATTCCCATAATCAGCCCAACGCTCTTTTATTAATCCATTTAGTGCTTCCTCGAATCGCTTGCCCAATGTCCTATAATGGGACCAACCGGAAGTGACAAATGGTCTCTTCTAGCTCCGGCCTTAAGTCGAGGATTAGCTACTGGACGTGCATCAGACGGACTTGCACTTGCACTCATCTGGAGACAATCTATCGTAACTTTTGCCAGAAATCACTTCCTTGCTATCACGAAGATCATGGTCGCCATCAAGTCGTCCGGAAATGCAAGTTGCGTTTGAAACTTTGTGCGGTGACAGTAGGACGAACCACACCGACAAAAGCTATGAACCCGGGAACAACGATGGGTAGACCAAAAGAATTGAGAAGACCAGGGTTTGAGGATTCACACGTAGCCAAGATCTAGAACGAACCGAGACTTTGAAGTGAAGAAACTCCGCACCACGAGCATGACAAGTTTCCAATTGTTGAATGCCATAAGATAAACTCGATAACTTCCAAAGTTTGGTAAAAGCTGTCAAATCTGATAATGGGCAAAGGTCCTCACAAATGCAGAGTCATGGATGTTTTCGTCCGATGACATGGATTAGGCCTCGCTCTGCACGTGGGCTTATCTCGGTCTCTCCATTCCCATAATCAGCCCAACGCTCTTTTATTAATCCATTTAGTGCTTCGTCGAATCGCTTGCCCAATTCCTATAATGGGACCATCCGGAAGTGACAAATGGTCTCTTCTAGCTCCGGCCTTAAGCGGAAGATTAGCACCTGGAGGTGCATCAGACGGACTTGCCCTTTCACTCATCTGGAGACAATCTGTCGTAACTTTTGCCAGAAATCACTTCCTTGCTATCACGAAGATCATGGTCGCCATCAAGTCGTCCGAAAGGCAAGTTGCGTTCGAAATATTGTGCGGTGACAGTAGGACGAACCACACCGACAAAAGCTATGAACCCGGGAACAACGATGGATAGACCACAAGAATTGAGAAGACCAGGGTTTGAGGATTCACACGTAGCCAAAATCTGGAACGAACCAAAACTTTGAAGTGAAGAAACTCCGCACCACAAGCATGACAAGTTTCGAATTGTTGAACGCCATGAGATAAACTCGATAACTTCAAAAGTTTGGTAAAAGCAGTGAAATCTGATAATGGGAAAAGGTCCTCACAAATGCAGAGTCATGGATGTTTTCGTCCGATGACATGGATTAGGCCTCGCTCTGCACGTGGGCTTATCTCGGTCTCTCCATTCCCATAATCAGCCCAACGCTCTTTTATTAATCCATTTAGTGCTTCCTCGAATCGCTTGCCCAATGTCCTATAATGGGACCAACCGGAAGTGACAAATGGTCTCTTCTAGCTCCGGCCTTAAGTCGAGGATTAGCTACTGGACGTGCATCAGACGGACTTGCACTTGCACTCATCTGGAGACAATCTGTCGTAACTTTTGCCAGAAATCACTTCCTTGCTATCACGAAGATCATGGTCGCCATCAAGTCGTCCGAAAGGCAAGTTGCGTTCGAAACATTGTGCGGTGACAGTAGGACGAACCACACCGACAAAAGCTATGAACCCGGGAACAACGATGGATAGACCACAAGAATTGAGAAGACCAGGGTTTGAGGATTCACACGTAGCCAAAATCTGGAACGAACCAAAACTTTGAAGTGAAGAAACTCCGCACCACAAGCATGACAAGTTTCGAATTGTTGAACGCCATGAGATAAACTCGATAACTTCAAAAGTTTGGTAAAAGCAGTGAAATCTGATAATGGGAAAAGGTCCTCACAAATGCAGAGTCATGGATGTTTTCGTCCGATGACATGGATTAGGCCTCGCTCTGCACGTGGGCTTATCTCGGTCTCTCCATTCCCATAATCAGCCCAACGCTCTTTTATTAATCCATTTAGTGCTTCCTCGAATCGCTTGCCCAATGTCCTATAATGGGACCAACCGGAAGTGACAAATGGTCTCTTCTAGCTCCGGCCTTAAGCCGAGGATTAGCTCCTGGACGTGCATCAGACGGACTTGCCACTTGCACTCATCTGGAGACAATCTGTCGTAACTTTTGCCAGAAATCACTTCCTTGCTATCACGAAGATCATGGTCGCCATCAAGTCGTCCGGAAATGCAAGTTGCGTTTGAAACTTTGTGCGGAGACAGTAGGACAAACCACACCGACAAAAGCTATGAACCCGGGAGCAACGATGGGTAGACCACAAGAATTGAGAAGACCAGGGTTTGAGGATTCACACGTACACGGACGAACCACACCGACAAAAGCTATGAACCCGGGAACAACGATGGATAGAGCACAAGAATTGAGAAGACCAGGGTTTGAGGATTCACACGTAGCCAAAATCTGGAACGAACCAAAACTTTGAAGTGAAGAAACTCCGCACCACAAGCATGACAAGTTTCCAATTGTTGAACGCCATGAGATAAACTCGATAACTTCAAAAGTTTGGTAAAAGCAGTGAAATCTGATAATGGGAAAAGGTCCTCACAAATGCAGAGTCATGGATGTTTTCGTCCGATGACATGGATTAGGCCTCGCTCTGCACGTGGGCTTATCTCGGTCTCTCCATTCCCATAATCAGCCCAACGCTCTTTTATTAATCCATTTAGTGCTTCCTCGAATCGCTTGCCCAATGTCCTATAATGGGACCAACCGGAAGTGACAAATGGTCTCTTCTAGCTCCGGCCTTAAGCCGAGGATTAGCTCCTGGACGTGCATCAGACGGACTTCCACTTGCACTCATCTGGAGACAATCTGTCGTAACTTTTGCCAGAAATCACTTCCTTGCTATCACGAAGATCATGGTCGCCATCAAGTCGTCCGGAAATGCAAGTTGCGTTTGAAACTTTGTGCGGTGACAGTAGGACGAACCACACCGACAAAAGCTATGAACCCGGGAACAACGATGGATAGACCACAAGAATTGAGAAGACCAGGGTTTGAGGATTCACACGTAGCCAAGATCTAGAACGAACCGAGACTTTGAAGTGAAGAAACTCCGCACCACGAGCATGACAAGTTTCCAATTGTTGAATGCCATAAGATAAACTCGATAACTTCAAAAGTTTGGTAAAAGCAGTGAAATCTGATAATGGGCAAAGGTCCTCACAAATGCAGAGTCATGGATGTTTTCGTCCGATGACATGGATTAGGCCTCGCTCTGCACGTGGGCTTATCTCGGTCTCTCCATTCCCATAATCAGCCCAACGCTCTTTTATTAATCCATTTAGTGCTTCCTCGAATCGCTTGCCCAATGTCCTATAATGGGACCAACCGGAAGTGACAAATGGTCTCTTCTAGCTCCGGCCTTAAGTCGAGGATTAGCTACTGGACGTGCATCAGACGGACTTGCACTTGCACTCATCTGGAGACAATCTATCGTAACTTTTGCCAGAAATCACTTCCTTGCTATCACGAAGATCATGGTCGCCATCAAGTCGTCCGGAAATGCAAGTTGCGTTTGAAACTTTGTGCGGTGACAGTAGGACGAACCACACCGACAAAAGCTATGAACCGGGGAACAACGATGGGTAGACCAGGGTTTGAGGATTCACACGTAGCCAAGATCTAGAACGAACCGAGACTTTGAAGTGAAGAAACTCCGCACCACGAGCATGACAAGTTTCCAATTGTTGAATGCCATAAGATAAACTCGATAACTTCCAAGGTTTGGTAAAAGCAGTGAAATCTGATAATGGGCAAAGGTCCTCACAAATGCAGAGTCATGGATGTTTTCGTCCGATGACATGGATTAGGCCTCGCTCTGCACGTGGGCTTATCTCGGTCTCTCCATTCCCATAATCAGCCAAACGCTCTTTTATTAATCCATTTAGTGCTTCCTCGAATCGCTTGCCCAATGTCCTATAATGGGACCATCCGGAAGTGACAAATGGTCTCTTCTAGCTCCGGCCTTAAGCGGAAGATTAGCACCTGGAGGTGCATCAGACGGACTTGCCCTTTCACTCATCTGGAGACAATCTGTCGTAACTTTTGCCAGAAATCACTTCCTTGCTATCACGAAGATCATGGTCGCCATCAAGTCGTCCGAAAGGCAAGTTGCGTTCGAAATATTGTGCGGTGACAGTAGGACAACCACACCGACAAAAGCTATGAACCCGGGAACAACGATGGATAGACCACAAGAATTGAGAAGACCAGGGTTTGAGGATTCACACGTAGCCAAAATCTGGAACGAACCAAAACTTTGAAGTGAAGAAACTCCGCACCACAAGCATGACAAGTTTCGAATTGTTGAACGCCATGAGATAAACTCGATAACTTCAAAAGTTTGGTAAAAGCAGTGAAATCTGATAATGGGAAAAGGTCCTCACAAATGCAGAGTCATGGATGTTTTCGTCCGATGACATGGATTAGGCCTCGCTCTGCACGTGGGCTTATCTCGGTCTCTCCATTCCCATAATCAGCCCAACGCTCTTTTATTAATCCATTTAGTGCTTCCTCGAATCGCTTGCCCAATGTCCTATAATGGGACCAACCGGAAGTGACAAATGGTCTCTTCTAGCTCCGGCCTTAAGTCGAGGATTAGCTACTGGACGTGCATCAGACGGACTTGCCCTTTCACTCATCTGGAGACAATCTGTCGTAACTTTTGCCAGAAATCACTTCCTTGCTATCACGAAGATCATGGTCGCCATCAAGTCATCCGAAAGGCAAGTTGCGTTCGAAATATTGTGCGGTGACAGTAGGACGAACCACACCGACAAAAGCTATGAACCCGGGAACAACGATGGATAGACCACAAGAATTGAGAAGACCAGGGTTTGAGGATTCACACGTAGCCAAAATCTGGAACGAACCAAAACTTTGAAGTGAAGAAACTCCGCACGAGCATGACAAGTTTCGAATTGTTGAACGCCATGAGATAAACTCGATAACTTCAAAAGTTTGGTAAAAGCAGTGAAATCTGATAATGGGCAAAGGTCCTCACAAATGCAGAGTCATGGATGTTTTCGTCCGATGACATGGATTAGGCCTCGCTCTGCACGTGGGCTTATCTCGGTCTCTCCATTCCCATAATCAGCCCAACGCTCTTTTATTAATCCATTTAGTGCTTCCTCGAATCGCTTGCCCAATGTCCTATAATGGGACCAACCGGAAGTGACAAATGGTCTCTTCTAGCTCCGGCCTTAAGCGAGGATTAGCACTGGACCTGCATCAGACGGACTTGCCCTTTCACTCATCTGGAGACAATCTGTCGTAACTTTTGCCAGAAATCACTTCCTTGCTATCACGAAGATCATGGTCGCCATCAAGTCGTCCGAAAGGCAAGTTGCGTTCGAAATATTGTGCGGTGACAGTAGGACGAACCACACCGACAAAAGCTATGAAGCCGGGAACAACGATGGATAGACCACAAGAATTGAGAAGACCAGGGTTTGAGGATTCACACGTAGCCAAAATCTGGAACGAACCAAAACTTTGAAGTGAAGAAACTCCGCACCACAAGCATGACAAGTTTCGAATTGTTGAACGCCATGAGATAAACTCGATAACTTCAAAAGTTTGGTAAAAGCAGTGAAATCTGATAATGGGAAAAGGTCCTCACAAATGCAGAGTCATGGATGTTTTCGTCCGATGACATGGATTAGGCCTCGCTCTGCACGTGGGCTTATCTCGGTCTCTCCATTCCCATAATCAGCCCAACGCTCTTTTATTAATCCATTTAGTGCTTCCTCGAATCGCTTGCCCAATGTCCTATAATGGGACCAACCGGAAGTGACAAATGGTCTCTTCTAGCTCCGGCCTTAAGCCGAGGATTAGCTCCTGGACGTGCATCAGACGGACTTGCACTTGCACTCATCTGGAGACAATCTGTCGTAACTTTTGCCAGAAATCACTTCCTTGCTATCACGAAGATCATGGTCGCCATCAAGTCGTCCGGAAATGCAAGTTGCGTTTGAAACTTTGTGCGGTGACAGTAGGACGAACCACACCGACAAAAGCTATGAACCCGGGAACAACGATGGATAGACCACAAGAATTGAGAAGACCAGGGTTTGAGGATTCACACGTAGCCAAGATCTAGAACGAACCGAGACTTTGAAGTGAAGAAACTCCGCACCACGAGCATGACAAGTTTCCAATTGTTGAATGCCATAAGATAAACTCGATAACTTCAAAAGTTTGGTAAAAGCAGTGAAATCTGATAATGGGCAAAGGTCCTCACAAATGCAGAGTCATGGATGTTTTCGTCCGATGACATGGATTAGGCCTCGCTCTGCACGTGGGCTTATCTCGGTCTCTCCATTCCCATAATCAGCCCAACGCTCTTTTATTAATCCATTTAGTGCTTCCTCGAATCGCTTGCCCAATGTCCTATAATGGGACCAACCGGAAGTGACAAATGGTCTCTTCTAGCTCCGGCCTTAAGTCGAGGATTAGCTACTGGACGTGCATCAGACGGACTTGCACTTGCACTCATCTGGAGACAATCTATCGTAACTTTTGCCAGAAATCACTTCCTTGCTATCACGAAGATCATGGTCGCCATCAAGTCGTCCGGAAATGCAAGTTGCGTTTGAAACTTTGTGCGGTGACAGTAGGACGAACCACACCGACAAAAGCTATGAACCCGGGAACAACGATGGGAGACCAGGGTTTGAGGATTCACACGTAGCCAAGATCTAGAACGAACCGAGACTTTGAAGTGAAGAAACTCCGCACCACGAGCATGACAAGTTTCCAATTGTTGAATGCCATAGATAAACTCGATAACTTCCAAAGTTTGGTAAAAGCAGTGAAATCTGATAATGGGCAAAGGTCCTCACAAATGCAGAGTCATGGATGTTTTCGTCCGATGACATGGATTAGGCCTCGCTCTGCACGTGGGCTTATCTCGGTCTCTCCATTCCCATAATCAGCCCAACGCTCTTTTATTAATCCATTTAGTGCTTCCTCGAATCGCTTGCCCAATGTCCTATAATGGGACCATCCGGAAGTGACAAATGGTCTCTTCTAGCTCCGGCCTTAAGCGGAAGATTAGCACCTGGAGGTGCATCAGACGGACTTGCCCTTTCACTCATCTGGAGACAATCTGTCGTAACTTTTGCCAGAAATCACTTCCTTGCTATCACGAAGATCATGGTCGCCATCAAGTCGTCCGAAAGGCAAGTTGCGTTTGAAACATTGTGCGGTGACAGTAGGACGAACCACACCGACAAAAGCTATGAACCCGGGAACAACGATGGATAGACCACAAGAATTGAGAAGACCAGGGTTTGAGGATTCACACGTAGCCAAAATCTGGAACGAACCAAAACTTTGAAGTGAAGAAACTCCGCACCACAAGCATGACAAGTTTCGAATTGTTGAACGCCATGAGATAAACTCGATAACTTCAAAAGTTTGGTAAAAGCAGTGAAATCTGATAATGGGAAAAGGTCCTCACAAATGCAGAGTCATGGATGTTTTCGTCCGATGACATGGATTAGGCCTCGCTCTGCACGTGGGCTTATCTCGGTCTCTCCATTCCCATAATCAGCCCAACGCTCTTTTATTAATCCATTTAGTGCTTCCTCGAATCGCTTGCCCAATGTCCTATAATGGGACCAACCGGAAGTGACAAATGGTCTCTTCTAGCTCCGGCCTTAAGTCGAGGATTAGCTACTGGACGTGCATCAGACGGACTTGCACTTGCACTCATCTGGAGACAATCTATCGTAACTTTTGCCAGAAATCACTTCCTTGCTATCACGAAGATCATGGTCGCCATCAAGTCGTCCGGAAATGCAAGTTGCGTTTGAAACTTTGTGCGGTGACAGTAGGACGAACCACACCGACAAAAGCTATGAACCCGGGAACAACGATGGGTAGACCAAAAGAATTGAGAAGACCAGGGTTTGAGGATTCACACGTAGCCAACATCTAGAACGAACCGAGACTTTGAAGTGAAGAAACTCCGCACCACTAGCATGACAAGTTTCGAATTGTTGAACGCCATGAGATAAACTCGATAACTTCAAAAGTTTGGTAAAAGCAGTGAAATCTGATAATGGGAAAAGGTCCTCACAAATGCAGAGTCATGGATGTTTTCGTCCGATGACATGGATTAGGCCTCGCTCTGCACGTGGGCTTATCTCGGTCTCTCCATTCCCATAATCAGCCCAACGCTCTTTTATTAATCCATTTAGTGCTTCCTCGAATCGCTTGCCCAATGTCCTATAATGGGACCAACCGGAAGTGACAAATGGTCTCTTCTAGCTCCGGCCTTAAGTCGAGGATTAGCTACTGGACGTGCATCAGACGGACTTGCACTTGCACTCATCTGGAGACAATCTATCGTAACTTTTGCCAGAAATCACTTCCTTGCTATCACGAAGATCATGGTCGCCATCAAGTCGTCCGGAAATGCAAGTTGCGTTTGAAACTTTGTGCGGTGACAGTAGGACGAACCACACCGATAAAAGCTATGAACCCGGGAACAACGATGGGTAGACCAGGGTTTGAGGATTCACACGTAGCCAAGATCTAGAACGAACCGAGACTTTGAAGTGAAGAAACTCAGTACCACGAGCATGACATGTTTCCAATTGTTGAATGCCATAAGATAAACTCGATAACTTCCAAGGTTTGGTAAAAGCAGTGAAATCTGATAGTGGGCAAAGGTCCTCACAAATGCAGAGTCATGGATGTTTTCGTCTGATGACATGGATTAGGCCTCGCTCTGCACGTGGGCTTATCTCGGTCTCTCCATTCCCATAATCAGCCCAACGCTCTTTTATTAATCCATTTAGTGCTTCCTCGAATCGCTTGCCCAATGTCCTATAATGGGACCATCCGGAAGTGACAAATGGTCTCTTCTAGCTCCGGCCTTAAGCGGAAGATTAGCACCTGGAGGTGCATCAGACGGACTTGCCCTTTCACTCATCTGGAGACAATCTGCCGTAACTTTTTCCAGAAATCACTTCCTTGCTATCACGATGATCATGGTCGCCATCAAGTCGTCCGAAAGGCAACTTGCGTTCGAAATATTGTGCGGTGACAGTAGGACAAACCACACCGACAAAAGCTATGAACCCGGGAACAACGATGGATAGACCACAAGAATTGAGAAGACCAGGGTTTGAGGATTCACACGTAGCCAAAATCTGGAACGAACCAAAACTTTGAAGTGAAGAAACTCCGCACCACAAGCATGACAAGTTTCGAATTGTTGAACGCCATGAGATAAACTCGATAACTTCAAAAGTTTGGTAAAAGCAGTGAAATCTGATAATGGGAAAAGGTCCTCACAAATGCAGAGTCATGGATGTTTTCGTCCGATGACATGGATTAGGCCTCGCTCTGCACGTGGGCTTATCTCGGTCTCTCCATTCCCATAATCAGCCCAACGCTCTTTTATTAATCCATTTAGTGCTTCCTCGAATCGCTTGCCCAATGTCCTATAATGGGACCAACCGGAAGTGACAAATGGTCTCTTCTAGCTCCGGCCTTAAGTCGAGGATTAGCTACTGGACGTGCATCAGACGGACTTGCACTTGCACTCATCTGGAGACAATCTATCGTAACTTTTGCCAGAAATCACTTCCTTGCTATCACGAAGATCATGGTCGCCATCAAGTCGTCCGGAAATGCAAGTTGCGTTTGAAACTTTGTGCGGTGACAGTAGGACGAACCACACCGACAAAAGCTATGAACCCGGGAACAACGATGGGTAGACCAAAAGAATTGAGAAGACCAGGGTTTGAGGATTCACACGTAGCCAAGATCTAGAACGAACCGAGACTTTGAAGTGAAGAAACTCCGCACCACGAGCATGACAAGTTTTGAATTGTTGAACGCCATGAGATAAACTCGATAACTTAAAAAGTTTGGTAAAAGCAGTGAAATCTGATAATGGGAAAAGGTCCTCACAAATGCAGAGTCATGGATGTTTTCGTCCGATGACATGGATTAGGCCTCGCTCTGCACGTGGGCTTATCTCGGTCTCTCCATTCCCATAATCAGCCCAACGCTCTTTTATTAATCCATTTAGTGCTTCCTCGAATCGCTTGCCCAATGTCCTATAATGGGACCAACCGGAAGTGACAAATGGTCTCTTCTAGCTCCGGCCTTAAGCCGAGGATTAGCTCCTGGACGTGCATCAGACGGACTTCCACTTGCACTCATCTGGGGACAATCTGTCGTAACTTTTGCCAGAAATCACTTCCTTGCTATCACGAAGATCATGGTCGCCATCAAGTCGTCCGGAAATGCAAGTTGCGTTTGAAACTTTGTGCGGTGACAGTAGGACGAACCACACCGACAAAAGCTATGAACCCGGGAACAACGATGGGTAGACCACAAGAATTGAGAAGACCAGGGTTTGAGGATTCACACGTAGCCAAGATCTAGAACGAACCGAGGCTTTGAAGTGAAGAAACTCCGCACCGCGAGCATGACAAGTTTCCAATTGTTGAATGCCATAAGATAAACTCGATAACTTCAAAAGTTTGGTAAAAGCAGTGAAATCTGATAATGGGCAAAGGTCCTCACAAATGCAGAGTCATGGATGTTTTCGTCCGATGACATGGATTAGGCCTCGCTCTGCACGTGGGCTTATCTCGTTCTCTCCATTCCCATAATCAGCCCTGTCACGACCCGAATCAAGCCGTGACTTGATTCGTGGCCATGACCAATCATGATTGATCAAATAAGGTTGTGTAAGCGTGTGACTCGTTTAAAACACTGTAGTGCACCGAATTAACCCTATTCTTTTCATGCCCGATTAAAACAACTCGTACTTGATCATTCAGAGCAAACTATACCATAAGAAACTCAATTGTTATTACAACTCTTTTACTTGCATTTACATGTGTACAAGACTTGAAATTAAGTCCATATTCATGTCCTACATCCTATGTAGACCCTTGAAGAGACTTATCCAAAAGGATCACCATGGCTGAGCACTATATGTACCTTCTATCCAAACGAACGACTTCAAAAACACTTCTAGGTATATCCACCGCTCCTAGTCCCAAACTTCAACTCTTATGATCTGAGATGTTAAAATCAAAGGGTGAGCTTGCATTGCTCAGTAAGTTGACAATCCATAGTTCAAACATTAAAATCCATCAACTACAATGAAAGCTATTCGGTACAATCATTTCAATTCACAATAGCAGCAACATTCAACCACCAGGAAGTATTCATACTTACTTGTGGGCACCATATAGGTTTGAACAGGCAACAATATAACTTGATTATACAAGATCATATAATTTAGTGGAACCATGAGTGAGTGCAATATTCAACAACTATCTAATGACCTATTAGCCTTGTGGATGCATGCACGTAACCGACTGGCCAGTGGACCCTTCCGGGTAATCGTAAACATTACCAACCGATCAGTGGTCCATTCATCCCTTCCGGGATCATATCATCGTGTTCCTCATGGGAACCTTCTGTATCAACTTTCTTATAACATATACCAACTGATCAGTGGCCATTCGTCCCTTCCGGGACATCCCTCTTGAGGGATATTCGTATAATTTGTCCCTTGCGGGATATGCATATGCTTGCATGCTATGGATGCTTCAATCACTTAGGCACTTATATAGCCCGATCATGTGACATATTAATGTTGCACATTCATGTCAATTAAATATATCCCACTCTTATGGGAATCAAAGAAATGTCAGCAATATGCCCCATTCACATACCCATCCAAAATGGATCATCATCTTCAGCAAGCTTAATGGAGCTTAAGCACAGTTCTTAAGAATAATTAAACTTGTCTTATCATGCTAATCCAGCTTATGACCACCTAAGCCATCTCATAAAACTCTGCAATGTAGTAATCGAATGTCACTAACCAAGCTTGGTACTTTCTAGTTACACCAATTAAACCTTAACACAGCAACAAAGCATACAATATCATGCTAATCATGCTTAATTAAACTTAATTATGCTCATTAACCTCTAATCACAATAACTTAAACATGGCAGATTAGCAAACATCATTGATCAATTAACTAAATCACACACATTAAAGTATTCATCACATCATTCTAATGATGCTGAAAACATGTTCAAATACATCTCTAGAATACCATTGATCCTTCAATCAATAGCAATACTGCTATACCAATTCAAAGAAGTAAATAACTGACTTATATAAACTAATCACCACCTACTTAAGCTAACAATGATCTTAGCTAACATCAAGAAACATCAAAGCTAATGAATATTGATGTTTAAACTGTGGAAAACCAACTTACATGCAAGGCTTTCAGATCTCTTCTTCCACCTGCAATCTCTCTCTCTCTCTCTCTCTCTCTCTCTCTCTCTCTCTCTCTATATTGTTTGCTTCCATGGCTGCAAATGGTGATTAAAGTGAGCTATATTTGTCTGAGGAAGGAGAGCTAGCTGAGTTATAGGACAGGTGTCACCACACCCCTACACCACTCTTTTTGACTTTTTGCTAATTCTTTCCCCAAATACTTTCTGCCACTTCCCTAAATATATATCATTATCCCATTCACAAATTCGTCCAAAGCAGAGTTGGGCTGGAAATGGGCTTCACTTTGGGCCTAAATCCAAGTAATTATATCAGACTTCATAGCCCAATCCAAATTCATCATAGGCCTTTAGATGTTTTATGTAATCTTGGCCAATTTGTATGCCTAATTCAATAATCTAATTCCATTTGATCTTCAATTATAGTTAAGCTCAAAACAAGATATGTTGTAACATCAAGATGTGTCTAAGCCCAATCTAAGAGGTGAATATGCAAAAGAGTATTTAGATCCAATTCAGGTTATAAGATAAGCAATGTAGCTTTTAGATCTAATCTAGGTGCACTAGCAAGTCGAGTTATAAAATGTACCCCTGTTAAATACATCTACGCATATTGGTATTGGGTTATCACAAGCCCAACGCTCTTTTATTAATCCATTTAGTGCTTCCTCGAATCGCTTGCCCAATGTCCTATAATGGGACCAACCGGAAGTGACAAATGGTCTCTTCTAGCTCCGGCCTTAAGTCGAGGATTAGCTACTGGACGTGCATCAGACGGACTTGCACTTGCACTCATCTGGAGACAATCTATCGTAACTTTTGCCAGAAATCACTTCCTTGCTATCACGAAGATCATGGTCGCCATCAAGTCGTCCGGAAATGCAAGTTGCGTTTGAAACTTTGTGCGGTGACAGTAGGACGAACCACACCGACAAAAGCTATGAACCCGGGAACAACGATGGGTAGACCAGGGTTTGAGGATTCACACGAAGCCAAGATCTAGAACGAACCGAGACTTTGAAGTGAAGAAACTCCGCACCACGAGCATGACAAGTTTCCAATTGTTGAATGCCATAAGATAAACTCGATAACTTCCAAGGTTTGGTAAAAGCAGTGAAATCTGATAATGGGCAAAGGTCCTCACAAATGCAGAGTCATGGATGTTTTCGTCTGATGGCATGGATTAGGCCTCGCTCTGCACGTGGGCTTATCTCGGTCTCTCCATTCCCATAATCAGCCCAACGCTCTTTTATTAATCCATTTAGTGCTTCCTCGAATCGCTTGCCCAATGTCCTATAATGGGACCATCCGGAAGTGACAAATGGTCTCTTCTAGCCCCAGCCTTAAGCGGAAGATTAGCACCTGGAGGTGCATCAGACGGACTTGCCCTTTCACTCATCTGGAGACAATCTGCCGTAACTTTTTCAAGAAATCACTTCCTTGCTATCACGATGATCATGGTCGCCATAAAGTCGTCCGAAAGGCAACTTGCGTTTGAAATATTGTGCGGTCACAGTAGGACAAACCACACCGACAAAAGCTATGAACCCGGGAACAACGATGGATAGACCACAAGAATTGAGAAGACCAGGGTTTGAGGATTCACACGTAGCCAAAATCTGGAACGAACCAAAACTTTGAAGTGAAGAAACTCCGCACCATAAGCATGACAAGTTTCGAATTGTTGAACGCCATGAGATAAACTCGATAACTTCAAAAGTTTGGTAAAAGCAGTGAAATCTGATAATGGGAAAAGGTCCTCACAAATGCAGAGTCATGGATGTTTTCGTCCGATGACATGGATTAGGCCTCGCTCTGCACGTGGGCTTATCTCGGTCTCTCCATTCCCATAATCAGCCCAATGCTCTTTTATTAATCCATTTAGTGCTTCCTCGAATCGCTTGCCCAATGTCCTATAATGGGACCAACCGGAAGTGACAAATGGTCTCTTCTAGCTCCGGCCTTAAGTCGAGGATTAGCTACTGGACGTGCATCAGACGGACTTGCACTTGCACTCATCTGGAGACAATCTATCATTACTTTTGCCAGAAATCACTTCCTTGCTATCACGAAGATCATGGTCGCCATCAAGTCGTCCGAAATTGCAAGTTGCGTTTGAAACTTTGTGCGGTGACAGTAGGACGAACCACACCGACAAAAGCTATGAACCCGGGAACAACGATGGGTAGACCAAAAGAATTGAGAAGACCAGCGTTTGAGGATTCACACGTAGCCAAGATCTAGAACGAACCGAGACTTTGAAGTGAAGAAACTCCGCACCACGAGCATGACAAGTTTCCAATTGTTGAATGCCATAAGATAAACTCGATAACTTCCAAAGTTTGGTAAAAGCTGTCAAATCTGATAATGGGCAAAGGTCCTCACAAATGCTGAGTCATGGATGTTTTAGTCCGATGACATGGATTAGGCCTCGCTGTGCACGTGGGCTTATCTCGGTCTCTCCATTCCCATAATCAGCCCAACGCTCTTTTATTAATCCATTTAGTGCTTCGTCGAATCGCTTGCCCAAATTCCTATAATGGGACCATCCGGAAGTGACAAATGGTCTCTTCTAGCTCCGGCCTTAAGCGGAAGATTAGCACCTGGAGGTGCATCAGACGGACTTGCCCTTTCACTCATCTGGAGACAATCTGTCGTAACTTTTGCCAGAAATCACTTCCTTGCTATCACGAAGATCATGGTCGCCATCAAGTCGTCCGAAAGGCAAGTTGCGTTCGAAATATTGTGCCGTGACAGAAGGACGAACCACACCGACAAAAGCTATGAAGCCGGGAACAACGATGGATAGACCACAAGAATTGAGAAGACCAGGGTTTGAGGATTCACACGTAGCCAAAATCTGGAACGTGCCAAAACTTTGAAGTGAAGAAACTCCGCACCACAAGCATGACAAGTTTCGAATTGTTGAATGCCATGAGATAAACTCGATAACTTCAAAAGTTTGGTAAAAGCAGTGAAATCTGATAATGGGCAAAGGTCCTCACAAATGCAGAGTCATGGATGTTTTCGTCCGATGACATGGATTAGGCCTCGCTCTGCACGTGGGCTTATCTCGGTCTCTCCATTCCCATAATCAGCCCAACGCTCTTTTATTAATCCATTTAGTGCTTCCTCGAATCGCTTGCCCAATGTCCTATAATGGGACCAACCGGAAGTGACAAATGGACTCTTCTAGCTCCGGCCTTAAGCCGAGGATTAGCTCCTGGACGTGCATCAGACGGACATCCACTTGCACTCATCTGGGGACAATCTGTCGTAACTTTTGCCAGAAATCACTTCCTTGCTATCACGAAGATCATGGTCGCCATCAAGTCGTCCGGAAATGCAAGTTGCGTTTGAAACTTTGTGCGGTGACAGTAGGACAAACCACACCGACAAAAGCTATGAACCCGGGAGCAACGATGGGTAGACCACAAGAATTGAGAAGACCAGGGTTTGAGGATTCACACGTAGCCAAGATCTCGAACGAACCGAGGCTTTGAAGTGAAGAAACTCCGCACCGCGAGCATGACAAGTTTCCAATTGTTGAATGCCATAAGATAAACTCGATAACTTCCAAGGTTTGGTAAAAGCAGTGAAATCTGATAATGGGCAAAGGTCCTCACAAATGCAGAGTCATGGATGTTTTCGTCTGATGACATGGATTAGGCCTCGCTCTGCACGTGGGCTTATCTCGGTCTCTCCATTCCCATAATCAGCCAAACGCTCTTTTATTAATCCATTTAGTGCTTCCTCGAATCGCTTGCCCAATGTCCTATAATGGGACCATCCGGAAGTGACAAATGGTCTCTTCTAGCCCCGGCCTTAAGCGGAAGATTAGCACCTGGAGGTGCATCAGACGGACTTGCCCTTTCACTCATCTGGAGACAATCTGCCGTAACTTTTTCCCGAAATCACTTCCTTGCTATCACGATGATCATGGTCGACATCAAGTCGTCCGAAAGGCAACTTGCGTTCGAAATATTGTGCGGTGACAGTAGGACAAACCACACCGACAAAAGCTATGAAGCCGGGAACAACGATGGATAGACAACAAGAATTGAGAAGACCAGGGTTTGAGGATTCACACGTAGCCAAAATCTGGAACGTGCCAAAACTTTGAAGTGAAGAAACTCCGCACCACAAGCATGACAAGTTTCGAATTGTTGAACGCCATGAGATAAACTCGATAACTTCAAAAGTTTGGTAAAAGCAGTGAAAACTGATAATGGGCAAAGGTCCTCACAAATGCAGAGTCATGGATGTTTTCGTCCGATGACATGGATTAGGCCTCGCTCTGCACGTGGGCTTATCTCGGTCTCTCCATTCCCATAATCAGCCCAACGCTCTTTTATTAATCCATTTAGTGCTTCCTCGAATCGCTTGCCCAATGTCCTATAATGGGACCAACCGGAAGTGACAAATGGACTCTTCTAGCTCCGGCCTTAAGCCGAGGATTAGCTCCTGGACGTGCATCAGACGGACATCCACTTGCACTCATCTGGGGACAATCTGTCGTAACTTTTGCCAGAAATCACTTCCTTGCTATCACGAAGATCATGGTCGCCATCAAGTCGTCCGGAAATGCAAGTTGCGTTTGAAACTCTGTGCGGTGACAGTAGGACAAACCACACCGACAAAAGCTATGAACCCGGGAGCAACGATGGGTAGACCACAAGAATTGAGAAGACCAGGGTTTGAGGATTCACACGTAGCCAAGATCTCGAACGAACCGAGGCTTTGAAGTGAAGAAACTCCGCACCGCGAGCATGACAAGTTTCCAATTGTTGAATGCCATAAGATAAACTCGATAACTTCCAAGGTTTGGTAAAAGCAGTGAAATCTGATAATGGGCAAAGGTCCTCACAAATGAAGAGTCATGGATGTTTTCGTCTGATGACATGGATTAGGCCTCGCTCTGCATGTGGGCTTATCTCGGTCTCTCCATTCCCATAATCAGCCAAACGCTCTTTTATTAATCCATTTAGTGCTTCCTCGAATCGCTTGCCCAATGTCCTATAATGGGACCATCCGGAAGTGACAAAAGGTCTCTTCTAGCCCCGGCCTTAAGCGGAAGATTAGCACCTGGAGGTGCATCAGACGGACTTGCCCTTTCACTCATCTGGAGACAATCTGCCGTAACTTTTTCCCGAAATCACTTCCTTGCTATCACGATGATCATGGTCGACATCAAGTCGTCCGAAAGGCAACTTGCGTTCGAAATATTGTGCGGTGACAGTAGGACAAACCACCCCGACAAAAGCTATGAAGCCGGGAACAACGATGGATAGACAACAAGAATTGAGAAGACCAGTGTTTGAGGATTCACACGTAGCCAAAATCTGGAACGTGCCAAAACTTTGAAGTGAAGAAACTCCGCACCACAAGCATGACAAGTTTCGAATTGTTGAACGCCATGAGATAAACTCGATAACTTCAAAAGTTTGGTAAAAGCAGTGAAAACTGATAATTGGCAAAGGTCCTCACAAATGCAGAGTCATGGATGTTTTCGTCCGATGACATGGATTAGGCCTCGCTCTGCACGTGGGCTTATCTCGGTCTCTCCATTCCCATAATCAGCCCAACGCTCTTTTATTAATCCATTTAGTGCTCCCTCGAATCGCTTGCCCAATGTCCTATAATGGGACCATCCGGAAGTGACAAATGGTCTCTTCTAGCCCCGGCCTTAAGCGGAAGATTAGCACCTTGAGGTGCATCAGACGGACTTGCCCTTTCACTCATCTGGAGACAATCTGCCGTAACTTTTTCCCGAAATCACTTCCTTGCTATCACGATGATCATGGTCGACATCAAGTCGTCCGAAAGGCAACTTGCGTTCGAAATATTGTGCGGTGACTGATGTGATCCCTGATACGAGCTCGATGGCTGCAATCAAAGTCTGTCATGATCGATGATGAGAAGCTCGTGCACGACGAAGAAGCGATATGATATGCATACAAGTGATGAGCAAGCTAAATGACTCAACGTTATCCATAATATTTCAAAAATGGACAAATGATGAAGGCCACATATTTCAGCTAATCATCAAGAGGGCAAGTGATTCAAGAAATATATTTCAGTTGAATGTCAAGAGGGCAAATATCTTCAAGAAATATATCTTAACAAGATGAAAGGGAAAGAATATTTTCAAGAAAGGCAATTGAGAGAACTAAAGAGGCAAGAGAAGCACAAGTTAATGCTGATATATTGAAGTTATCTACAAGAATATATCACTTCCTCTTTTAGCAAGTGGATATATTTCCTTCCCCTTTATTTAGTTCTGAAGATATTGTTAATATATTGTAATTTCTCTGGGATAGCACTTAGATTTGCTTTCCAATTAGTTTCCTATCCTATGAGAACCATTTAGGAAGGTTATTTTTTGATGTAATATTGCACTTTGGCCTATTTAAAGGCTGGTGCTTGCCCTTGGACGATTTTGGGATCAGTTTATTCATTAATAGAGTGTGAGATTTTATTCTCTTTGGTTCTTTGAAGAACTATTCGAACTTATCGGAGTATTCCGTGGCGTTCATCCCCGACTTATCAATCAACCCTTCCATAGTTGATTGTGGCGTCTTCACTATACCAAGGTTCTTACCTCTTTGTAGGTAATGGGTCAAGGTTCCACATTTCGAGCTTGATAAGGACACGTTTTCTGGAGACCTTAGTCGTATACGGGTTTCGTCACGAGTTGGTGAGGTTCATATCATACTTGATATTGGGTTTCATCACGGTGTTGGCGAGGTTCGCATCAGTGACAGTAGGACAAACCACCCCGACAAAAGCTATGAAGCCGGGAACAACGATGGATAGACAACAAGAATTGAGAAGACCAGGGTTTGAGGATTCACACGTAGCCAAAATCTGGAACGTGCCAAAACTTTGAAGTGAAGAAACTCCGCACCACAAGCATGACAAGTTTCGAATTGTTGAACGCCATGAGATAAACTCGATAACTTCAAAAGTTTGGTAAAAGCAGTGAAAACTGATAATGGGCAAAGGTCCTCACAAATGCAGAGTCATGGATGTTTTCGTCCGATGACATGGATTAGGCCTCGCTCTGCACGTGGGCTTATCTCGGTCTCTCCATTCCCATAATCAGCCCAACGCTCTTTTATTAATCCATTTAGTGCTTCCTCGAATCGCTTGCCCAATGTCCTATAATGGGACCAACCGGAAGTGACAAATGGTCTCTTCTAGCTCCGGCCTTAAGCCGAGGATTAGCTCCTGGACGTGCATCAGATGGACATCCACTTGCACTTATCTAGGGACAATCTGTCATAACTTTTGCCATAAATCACTTCCTTGCTATCACGAAGATCATGGTCGCCATCAAGTCGTCCGGAAATGCAAGTTGCGTTTGAAACTTTGTGCGGTGACAGTAGGACAAACCACACCGACAAAAGCTATGAACCCGGGAGCAACGATGGGTAGACCACAAGAATTGAGAAGACCAGGGTTTGAGGATTCACACGTAGCCAAGATCTCGAACGAACCGAGGCTTTGAAGTGAAGAAACTCCGCACCGCGAGCATGACAAGTTTCCAATTGTTGAATGCCATAAGATAAACTCGATAACTTCCAAGGTTTGGTAAAAGCAGTGAAATCTGATAATGGGCAAAGGTCCTCACAAATGCAGAGTCATGGATGTTTTCGTCTGATGACATGGATTAGGCCTCGCTCTGCACGTGGGCTTATCTCGGTCTCTCCATTCCCATAATCAGCCCAACGCTCTTTTATTAATCCATTTAGTGCTTCCTCGAATCGCTTGCCCAATGTCCTATAATGGGACCATCCGGAAGTGACAAATGGTCTCTTCTAGCCCCGGCCTTAAGCGGAAGATTAGCACCTGGAGGTGCATCAGACGGACTTGCCCTTTCACTCATCTGGAGACAATCTGCCGTAACTTTTTCCCGAAATCACTTCCTTGCTATCACGATGATCATGGTCGACATCAAGTCGTCCGAAAGGCAACTTGCGTTCGAAATATTGTGCGGTGACAGTAGGACAAACCACACCGACAAAAGCTATGAAGCCGGGAACAACGATGGATAGACAACAAGAATTGAGAAGACCAGGGTTTGAGGATTCACACGTAGCCAAAATCTGGAACGTGCCAAAACTTTGAAGTGAAGAAACTCCGCACCACAAGCATGACAAGTTTCGAATTGTTGAACGCCATGAGATAAACTCGATAACTTCAAAAGTTTGGTAAAAGCAGTGAAAACTGATAATGGGCAAAGGTCCTCACAAATGCAGAGTCATGGATGTTTTCGTCCGATGACATGGATTAGGCCTCGCTCTGCACGTGGGCTTATCTCGGTCTCTCCATTCCCATAATCAGCCCAACGCTCTTTTATTAATCCATTTAGTGCTTCCTCGAATCGCTTGCCCAATGTCCTATAATGGGACCAACCGGAAGTGACAAATGGACTCTTCTAGCTCCGGCCTTAAGCCGAGGATTAGCTCCTGGACGTGCATCAGACGGACATCCACTTGCACTCATCTGGGGACAATCTGTCGTAACTTTTGCCAGAAATCACTTCCTTGCTATCACGAAGATCATGGTCGCCATCAAGTCGTCCGGAAATGCAAGTTGCGTTTGAAACTCTGTGCGGTGACAGTAGGACAAACCACACCGACAAAGCTATGAACCCGGGAGCAACGATGGGTAGACCACAAGAATTGAGAAGACCAGGGTTGAGGATTCACACGTAGCCAAGATCTCGAACGAACCGAGGCTTTGAAGTGAAGAAACTCCGCACCGCGAGCATGACAAGTTTCCAATTGTTGAATGCCATAAGATAAACTCGATAACTTCCAAGGTTTGGTAAAAGCAGTGAAATCTGATAATGGGCAAAGGTCCTCACAAATGAAGAGTCATGGATGTTTTCGTCTGATGACATGGATTAGGCCTCGCTCTGCATGTGGGCTTATCTCGGTCTCTCCATTCCCATAATCAGCCAAACGCTCTTTTATTAATCCATTTAGTGCTTCCTCGAATCGCTTGCCCAATGTCCTATAATGGGACCATCCGGAAGTGACAAATGGTCTCTTCTAGCCCCGGCCTTAAGCGGAAGATTAGCACCTGGAGGTGCATCAGACGGACTTGCCCTTTCACTCATCTGGAGACAATCTGCCGTAACTTTTTCCCGAAATCACTTCCTTGCTATCACGATGATCATGGTCGACATCAAGTCGTCCGAAAGGCAACTTGCGTTCGAAATATTGTGCGGTGACAGTAGGACAAACCACCCCGACAAAAGCTATGAAGCCGGGAACAACGATGGATAGACAACAAGAATTGAGAAGACCAGGGTTTGAGGATTCACACGTAGCCAAAATCTGGAACGTGCCAAAACTTTGAAGTGAAGAAACTCCGCACCACAAGCATGACAAGTTTCGAATTGTTGAACGCCATGAGATAAACTCGATAACTTCAAAAGTTTGGTAAAGCAGTGAAAACTGATAATGGCAAAGGTCCTCACAAATGCAGAGTCATGGATGTTTTCGTCCGATGACATGGATTAGGCCTCGCTCTGCACGTGGGCTTATCTCGGTCTCTCCATTCCCATAATCAGCCCAACGCTCTTTTATTAATCCATTTAGTGCTTCCTCGAATCGCTTGCCCAATGTCCTATAATGGGACCATCCGGAAGTGACAAATGGTCTCTTCTAGCCCCGGCCTTAAGCGGAAGATTAGCACCTGGAGGTGCATCAGACGGACTTGCCCTTTCACTCATCTGGAGACAATCTGCCGTAACTTTTTCCCGAAATCACTTCCTTGCTATCACGATGATCATGGTCGACATCAAGTCGTCCGAAAGGCAACTTGCGTTCGAAATATTGTGCGGTGACAGTAGGACAAACCACCCCGACAAAAGCTATGAAGCCGGGAACAACGATGGATAGACAACAAGAATTGAGAAGACCAGGGTTTGAGGATTCACACGTAGCCAAAATCTGGAACGTGCCAAAACTTTGAAGTGAAGAAACTCCGCACCACAAGCATGACAAGTTTCGAATTGTTGAACGCCATGAGATAAACTCGATAACTTCAAAAGTTTGGTAAAAGCAGTGAAAACTGATAATGGGCAAAGGTCCTCACAAATGCAGAGTCATGGATGTTTTCGTCCGATGACATGGATTAGGCCTCGCTCTGCACGTGGGCTTATCTCGGTCTCTCCATTCCCATAATCAGCCCAACGCTCTTTTATTAATCCATTTAGTGCTTCCTCGAATCGCTTGCCCAATGTCCTATAATGGGACCAACCGGAAGTGACAAATGGACTCTTCTAGCTCCGGCCTTAAGCCGAGGATTAGCTCCTGGACGTGCATCAGACGGACATCCACTTGCACTCATCTGGGGACAATCTGTCGTAACTTTTGCCAGAAATCACTTCCTTGCTATCACGAAGATCATGGTCGCCATCAAGTCGTCCGGAATGCAAGTTGCGTTTGAAACTCTGTGCGGTGACAGTAGGACAAACCACACCGACAAAAGCTATGAACCCGGGAGCAACGATGGGTAGACCACAAGAATTGAGAAGACCAGGGTTTGAGGATTCACACGTAGCCAAGATCTCGAACGAACCGAGGCTTTGAAGTGAAGAAACTCCGCACCGCGAGCATGACAAGTTTCCAATTGTTGAATGCCATAAGATAAACTCGATAACTTCCAAGTTTTGGTAAAAGCAGTGAAATCTGATAATGGGCAAAGGTCCTCACAAATGCAGAGTCATGGATGTTTTCGTCTGATGACATGGATTAGGCCTCGCTCTGCATGTGGGCTTATCTCGGTCTCTCCATTCCCATAATCAGCCCAACGCTCTTTTATTAATCCATTTAGTGCTTCCTCGAATCGCTTGCCCAATGTCCTATAATGGGACCATCCGGAAGTGACAAATGGTCTCTTCTAGCCCCGGCCTTAAGCGGAAGATTAGCACCTGGAGGTGCATCAGACGGACTTGCCCTTTCACTCATCTGGAGACAATCTGCCGTAACTTTTTCCCGAAATCACTTCCTTGCTATCACGATGATCATGGTCGACATCAAGTCGTCCGAAAGGCAACTTGCGTTCGAAATATTGTGCGGTGACAGTAGGACAAACCACCCCGACAAAAGCTATGAAGCCGGGAACAACGATGGATAGACAACAAGAATTGAGAAGACCAGTTTGAGGATTCACACGTAGCCAAAATCTGGAACGTGCCAAAACTTTGAAGTGAAGAAACTCCGCACCACAAGCATGACAAGTTTCGAATTGTTGAACGCCATGAGATAAACTCGATAACTTCAAAAGTTTGGTAAAAGCAGTGAAAACTGATAATGGGCAAAGGTCCTCACAAATGCAGAGTCATGGATGTTTTCGTCCGATGACATGGATTAGGCCTCGCTCTGCACGTGGGCTTATCTCGGTCTCTCCATTCCCATAATCAGCCCAACGCTCTTTTATTAATCCATTTAGTGCTTCCTCGAATCGCTTGCCCAATGTCCTATAATGGGACCATCCGGAAGTGACAAATGGTCTCTTCTAGCCCCGGCCTTAAGCGGAAGATTAGCACCTGGAGGTGCATCAGACGGACTTGCCCTTTCACTCATCTGGAGACAATCTGCCGTAACTTTTTCCAGAAATCACTTCCTTGCTATCACGATGATCATGGTCGCCATCAAGTCGTCCGAAAGGCAACTTGCGTTCGAAATTGTGCGGTGACAGTAGGACAAACCACCCCGACAAAAGCTATGAAGCCGGGAACAACGATGGATAGACAACAAGAATTGAGAAGACCAGGGTTTGAGGATTCACACGTAGCCAAAATCTGGAACGTGCCAAAACTTTGAAGTGAAGAAACTCCGCACCACAAGCATGACAAGTTTCGAATTGTTGAACGCCATGAGATAAACTCGATAACTTCAAAAGTTTGGTAAAAGCAGTGAAAACTGATAATGGGCAAAGGTCCTCACAAATGCAGAGTCATGGATGTTTTCGTCCGATGACATGGATTAGGCCTCGCTCTGCACGTGGGCTTATCTCGGTCTCTCCATTCCCATAATCAGCCCAACGCTCTTTTATTAATCCATTTAGTGCTTCCTCGAATCGCTTGCCCAATGTCCTATAATGGGACCAACCGGAAGTGACAAATGGACTCTTCTAGCTCCGGCCTTAAGCCGAGGATTAGCTCCTGGACGTGCATCAGACGGACATCCACTTGCACTCATCTGGGAACAATCTGTCGTAACTTTTGCCAGAAATCACTTCCTTGCTATCACGAAGATCATGGTCGCCATCAAGTCGTCCGGAAATGCAAGTTGCGTTTGAAACTTGTGCGGTGACAGTAGGACAAACCACACCGACAAAAGCTATGAACCCGGGAGCAACGATGGTTAGACCACAAGAATTGAGAAGACCAGGGTTTGAGGATTCACACGTAGCCAAGATCTCGAACGAACCGAGGCTTTGAAGTGAAGAAACTCCGCACCGCGAGCATGACAAGTTTCCAATTGTTGAATGCCATAAGATAAACTCGATAACTTCCAAGGTTTGGTAAAAGCAGTGAAATCTGATAATGGGCAAAGGTCCTCACAAATGCAGAGTCATGGATGTTTTCGTCTGATGACATGGATTAGGCCTCGCTCTGCACGTGGGCTTATCTCGGTCTCTCCATTCCCATAATCAGCCCAAACGCTCTTTTATTAATCCATTTAGTGCTTCCTCGAATCGCTTGCCCAATGTCCTATAATGGGACCATCCGGAAGTGACAAATGGTCTCTTCTAGCCCCGGCCTTAAGCGGAAGATTAGCACCTGGAGGTGCATCAGACGGACTTGCCCTTTGACTCATCTGGAGACAATCTGCCGTAACTTTTTCCCGAAATCACTTCCTTGCTATCACGATGATCATGGTCGCCATCAAGTCGTCCGAAAGGCAACTTGCGTTCGAAATATTGTGCGGTGACAGTAGGACGAACCACACCGACAAAAGCTATGAAGCCGGGAACAACGATGGATAGACCACAAGAATTGAGAAGACCAGGGTTTGAGGATTCACACGTAGCCAAAATCTGGAACGAACCAAAACTTTGAAGTGAAGAAACTCCGCACCACAAGCATGACAAGTTTCGAATTGTTGAACGCCATGAGATAAACTCGATAACTTCAAAAGTTTGGTAAAAGCAGTGAAAACTGATAATGGGCAAAGGTCCTCACAAATGCAGAGTCATGGATGTTTTCGTCCGATGACATGGATTAGGCCTCGCTCTGCACGTGGGCTTATCTCGGTCTCTCCATTCCCATAATCAGCCCAACGCTCTTTTATTAATCCATTTAGTGCTTCCTCGAATCGCTTGCCCAATGTCCTATAATGGGACCATCCGGAAGTGACAAATGGTCTCTTCTAGCCCCGGCCTTAAGCGGAAGATTAGCACCTGGAGGTGCATCAGACGGACTTGCCCTTTCACTCATCTGGAGACAATCTGCCGTAACTTTTTCCCGAAATCACTTCCTTGCTATCACGATGATCATGGTCGACATCAAGTCGTCCGAAAGGCAACTTGCGTTCGAAATATTGTGCGGTGACAGTAGGACAAACCACCCCGACAAAAGCTATGAAGCCGGGAACAACGATGGATAGACAACAAGAATTGAGAAGACCAGGGTTTGAGGATTCACACGTAGCCAAAATCTGGAACGTGCCAAACTTTGAAGTGAAGAAACTCCGCACCACAAGCATGACAAGTTTCGAATTGTTGAACGCCATGAGATAAACTCGATAACTTCAAAAGTTTGGTAAAAGCAGTGAAAACTGATAATGGGCAAAGGTCCTCACAAATGCAGAGTCATGGATGTTTTCGTCCGATGACATGGATTAGGCCTCGCTCTGCACGTGGGCTTATCTCGGTCTCTCCATTCCCATAATCAGCCCAACGCTCTTTTATTAATCCATTTAGTGCTTCCTCGAATCGCTTGCCCAATGTCCTATAATGGGACCAACCGGAAGTGACAAATGGACTCTTCTAGCTCCGGCCTTAAGCCGAGGATTAGCTCCTGGACGTGCATCAGACGGACTCCCACTTGCACTCATCTGGGGACAATCTGTCGTAACTTTTTGCCAGAAATCACTTCCTTGCTATCACGAAGATCATGGTCGCCATCAAGTCGTCCGAAATGCAAGTTGCGTTTGAAACTTTGTGCGGTGACAGTAGGACAAAACACACCGACAAAAGCTATGAACCCGGGAGCAACGATGGGTAGACCACAGAATTGAGAAGACCAGGGTTTGAGGATTCACACGTAGCCAAGATCTCGAACGAACCGAGGCTTTGAAGTGAAGAAACTCCGCACCGCGAGCATGACAAGTTTCCAATTGTTGAATGCCATAAGATAAACTCGATAACTTCAAAGTTTGGTAAAAGCAGTGAAATCTGATAATGGGCAAAGGTCCTCACAAATGCAGAGTCATGGATGTTTTCGTCTGATGACATGGATTAGGCCTCGCTCTGCACGTGGGCTTATCTCGGTCTCTCCATTCCCATAATCAGCCAAACGCTCTTTTATTAATCCATTTAGTGCTTCCTCGAATCGCTTGCCCAATGTCCTATAATGGGACCATCCGGAAGTGACAAATGGTCTCTTCTAGCCCCGGCCTTAAGCGGAAGATTAGCACCTGGAGGTGCATCAGACGGACTTGCCCTTTCACTCATCTGGAGACAATCTCCGTAACTTTTTCCCGAAATCACTTCCTTGCTATCACGATGATCATGGTCGCCATCAAGTCGTCCGAAAGGCACTTGCGTTCGAAATATTGTGCGGTGACAGTAGGACAAACCACACCGACAAAAGCTATGAAGCCGGGAACAACGATGGATAGACAACAAGAATTGAGAAGACCAGGGTTTGAGGATTCACACGTAGCCAAAATCTGGAACGAACCAAAACTTTGAAGTGAAGAAACTCCGCACCACAAGCATGACAAGTTTCGAATTGTTGAACGCCATGAGATAAACTCGATAACTTCAAAAGTTTGGTAAAAGCAGTGAAAACTGATAATGGGCAAAGGTCCTCACAAATGCAGAGTCATGGATGTTTTCGTCCGATGACATGGATTAGGCCTCGCTCTGCACGTGGGCTTATCTCGGTCTCTCCATTCCCATAATCAGCCAAACGCTCTTTTATTAATCCATTTAGTGCTTCCTCGAATCGCTTGCCCAATGTCCTATAATGGGACCAACCGGAAGTGACAAATGGTCTCTTCTAGCTCCGGCCTTAAGCCGAGGATTAGCTCCTGGACGTGCATCAGACGGACTTGTACTTGCACTCATCTGGAGACAATCTGTCGTAACTTTTGCCAGAAATCACTTCCTTGCTATCACGAAGATCATGGTCGCCATCAAGTCGTCCGGAATGCAAGTTGCGTTTGAAACTTTGTGCGGTGACAGTAGGACAAACCACACCGACAAAAGCTATGAAACCGGGAACAACGATGGATAGACCACAAGAATTGAGAAGACCAGGGTTTGAGGATTCACACGTAGCCAAGATCTAGAACGAACGAGACTTTGAAGTGAAGAAACTCCGCACCACGAGCATGACAAGTTTCCAATTGTTGAATGCCATAAGATAAACTCGATAACTTCGAAAAGTTTGGTAAAAGCAGTGAAATCTGATAATGGGCAAAGGTCCTCACAAATGCTGAGTCATGGATGTTTTCGTCCGATGACATGGATTAGGCCTCGCTCTGCACGTGGGCTTATCTCGGTCTCTCCATTCCCATAATCAGCCAAACGCTCTTTATTAATCCATTTAGTGCTTCCTCGAATCGCTTGCCCAATGTCCTATAATGGGACCATCCGGAAGTGACAAATGGTCTCTTCTAGCCCCGGCCTTAAGCGGAAGATTAGCACCTGGAGGTGCATCAGACGGACTTGCCCTTTCACTCATCTGGAGACAATCTGCCGTAACTTTTTCCCAGAAATCACTTCCTTGCTATCACGATGATCATGGTCGACATCAAGTCGTCCGAAAGGCAAGTTGCGTTCGAAACTTTGTGCGGTGACAGTAGGACGAACCACACCGACAAAAGCTATGAAGCCGGGAACAACGATGGATAGACAACAAGAATTGAGAAGACCAGGGTTTGAGGATTCACACGTAGCCAAGATCTGGAACGAACCAAGACTTCGAAGTGAAGAAACTCCGCACCACGAGCATGACAAGTTTCGAATTGTTGAACGCCATGAGATAAACTCGATAACTTCAAAAGTTTGGTAAAAGCAGTGAAATCTGATAATGGGCAAAGGTCCTCACAAATGCAGAGTCATGGATGTTTTCGTCCGATGACATGGATTAGGCCTCGCTCTGCACGTGGGCTTATCTCGGTCTCTCCATTCCCATAATCAGCCAACGCTCTTTTATTAATCCATTTAGTGCTTCCTCGAATCGCTTGCCCAATGTCCTATAATGGGACCAACCGGAAGTGACAAATGGTCTCTTCTAGCTCCGGCCTTAAGCGAGGATTAGCAACCTGGACGTGCATCAGACGGACTTGCACTTGCACTCATCTGGAGACAATCTGTCGTAACTTTTTCCCAGAAATCACTTCCTTGCTATCACGAAGATCATGGTCGCCATCAAGTCGTCCGAAATGCAAGTTGCGTTTGAAACTTTGTGCGGTGACAGTAGGACGAACCACACCGACAAAAGCTATGAACCCGGGAACAACGATGGGTAGACCAAAAGAATTGAGAAGACCAGGGTTGAGGATTCACACGTAGCCAAGATCTAGGAACGAACCGAGACTTTGAAGTGAAAGAAACTCCGCACCACGAGCATGACAAGTTTCCAATTGTTGAATGCCATAAGATAAACGATAACTTCCAAAGTTGGTAAAAGCTGTCAAATCTGATAATGGGCAAAGGTCCTCACAAATGCTGAGTCTGGATGGTTTTTGTCCGATGACATGGATTAGGCCTCGCTCTGCACGTGGGCTTATCTCGGTCTCTCCATTCCCATAATCAGCCCAACGCTCTTTTATTAATCCATTTAGTGCTTCCTCGAATCGCTTGCCCAAATTCCTATAATGGGACCATCCGGAAGTGACAAATGGTCTCTTCTAGCTCCGGCCTTAAGCAGAAGATTAGCACCTGGAGGTGCATCAGACGGACTTGCCCTTTCACTCATCTGGAGACAATCTGTCGTAACTTTTGCCAGAAATCACTTCCTTGCTATCACGAAGATCATGGTCGCCATCAAGTCGTCCGAAAGGCAAGTGCGTTTCGAAATTTGTGCGGTGACAGTAGGACGAACCACACCGACAAAAGCTATGAAGCCGGGGAACAACGATGGATAGACCACAAGAATTGAGAAGACCAGGGTTTGAGGATTCACACGTAGCCAAGATCTGGAACGAACCAAAACTTTGAAGTGAAGAAACTCCGCACCACAAGCATGACAAGTTTCGAATTGTTGAACGCCATGAGATAAACTCGATAACTTCAAAAGTTTGGTAAAAGCAGTGAAAATCTGATAATGGGCAAAGGTCCTCACAAATGCAAGTCATGGATGTTTTCGTCCGATGACATGGATTAGGCCTCGCTCTGCACGTGGGCTTATCTCGGTCTCTCCATTCCCATAATCAGCCCAACGCTCTTTTATTAATCCATTTAGTGCTTCGTCGAATCGCTTGCCCAAAGTCCTATAATGGGACCATCCGGAAGTGACAAATGGTCTCTTCTAGCTCAGGCCTTAAGCCGAAGATTAGCACCTGGAGGTGCATCAGACGGACTTGCCCTTTCACTCATCTGGAGACAATCTATCGTAACTTTTGCCAGAAATCACTTCCTTGCTATCACGAAGATCATGGTCGCCATCAAGTCGTCCGGAAATGCAAGTTGCGTTTGAAACTTTGTGCGGTGACAGTAGGACGAACCACACCGACAAAAGCTATGAACCCAGGAACAACGATGGGTAGACCACAAGAATTGAGAAGACCAGGGTTTGAGGATTCACACGTAGCCAAGATCTAGAACGACCGAACTTGACACGAACGAAGACAATTTGAAGAACGCAAGAAACTCCGCACCACGAGCATGACAAGTTTCCAATTGTTGAATGCCATAAGATAAACTCGATAACTTCCAAAGTTGGTAAAAGCTGTCAAATCTGATAATGGGCAAAGGTCCTCACAAATGCAGAGTCATGGATGTTTTCGTCGATGACATGGATTAGGCCTCGCTCTGCACGTGGGCTTATCTCGGTCTCTCCATTCCCATAATCAGCCCAACGCTCTTTTATTAATCCATTTAGTGCTTCCTCGAATCGCTTGCCCAATTCCTATAATGGGACCATCCGGAAGTGACAAATGGTCTCTTCTAGCTCCGGCCTTAAGCGGAAGATTAGCACCTGGACGTGCATCAGACGGACTTGCCCTTGCACTCATCTGGAGACAATCTGTCGTAACTTTTGCCAGAAATCACTTCCTTGCTATCACGAAGATCATGGTCGCCATCAAGTCGTCCGAAATGCAAGTTGCGTTTGAAATTTTGTGCGGTGACAGTAGGACGAACCACACCGACAAAAGCTATGAAGCCGGGAACAACGATGGATAGACCACAAGAATTGAGAAGACCAGGGTTTGAGGATTCACACGTAGCCAAGATCTGGAACGAACCAAGACTTTGAAGTGAAGAAACTCCGCACCACAAGCATGACAAGTTTCGAATTGTTGAACGCCATGAGATAAACTCGATAACTTCAAAAGTTTGGTAAAAGCAGTGAAATCTGATAATGGGCAAAGGTCCTCACAAATGCAGAGTCATGGATGTTTTCGTCCGATGACATGGATTAGGCCTCGCTCTGCACGTGGGCTTATCTCGGTCTCTCCATTCCCATAATCAGCCCAACGCTCTTTTATTAATCCATTTAGTGCTTCCTCGAATCGCTTGCCCAATGTCCTATAATGGGACCAACCGGAAGTGACAAATGGTCTCTTCTAGCTCCGGCCTTAAGTCGAGGATTAGCTACTGGACGTGCATCAGACGGACTTGCACTTGCACTCATCTGGAGACAATCTCGTAACTTTTGCCAGAAATCACTTCCTTGCTATCACGAAGATCATGGTCGCCATCAAGTCGTCCGGAAAGGCAAGTTGCGTTTGAAACTTTGTGCGGTGACAGTAGGACAAACCACACCGACAAAAGCTATGAACCGGGAACAACGATGGATAGACCACAAGAATTGAGAAGACCAGGGTTTGAGGATTCACACGTAGCCAAGATCTGGAACGAACCAAGACTTCGAAGTGAAGAAACTCCGCACCACGAGCATGACAAGTTTCGAATTGTTGAACGCCATGAGATAAACTCGATAACTTCAAAAGTTTGGTAAAAGCTGTGAAATCTGATAATGGGCAAAGGTCCTCACAAATGCTGAGTCATGGATGTTTTCGTCCGATGACATGGATTAGGCCTCGCTCTGCACGTGGGCTTATCTCGGTCTCTCCATTCCCATAATCAGCCCAACGCTCTTTTATTAATCCATTTAGTGCTTCCTCGAATCGCTTGCCCAAAGTCCTATAATGGGACCATCCGGAAGTGACAAATGGTCTCTTCTAGCTCCGGCCTTAAGCCGAAGATTAGCACCTGGAGGTGCATCAGACGGACTTGCCCTTTCACTCATCTGGAGACAATCTGTCGTAACTTTTGCCAGAAATCACTTCCTTGCTATCACGAAGATCATGGTCGCCATCAAGTCGTCCGAAATGCAAGTTGCGTTCGAAACTTTGTGCGGTGACAGTAGGACAAACCACACCGACAAAAGCTATGAACCGGGAACAACGATGGATAGACCACAAGAATTGAGAAGACCAGGGTTTGAGGATTCACACGTAGCCAAGATCTGGAACGAACCAAGACTTCGAAGTGAAGAAACTCCGCACCACGAGCATGACAAGTTTCGAATTGTTGAACGCCATGAGATAAACTCGATAACTTCAAAAGTTTGGTAAAAGCAGTGAAATCTGATAATGGGCAAAGGTCCTCACAAATGCAGAGTCATGGATGTTTTCGTCCGATGACATGGATTAGGCCTCGCTCTGCACGTGGGCTTATCTCGGTCTCTCCATTCCCATAATCAGCCCAACGCTCTTTTATTAATCCATTTAGTGCTTCCTCGAATCGCTTGCCCAATGTCCTATAATGGGACCATCCGGAAGTGACAAATGGTCTCTTCTAGCTCCGGCCTTAAGCGGAAGATTAGCACCTGGAGGTGCATCAGACGGACTTGCCCTTTCACTCATCTGGAGACAATCTGTCGTAACTTTTGCCAGAAATCACTTCCTTGCTATCACGAAGATCATGGTCGCCATCAAGTCGTCCGAAAGGCAAGTTGCGTTCGAAATATTGTGCGGTGACAGTAGGACGAACCACACCGACAAAAGCTATGAAGCCGGGAACAACGATGGATAGACCACAAGAATTGAGAAGACCAGGGTTTGAGGATTCACACGTAGCCAAAATCTGGAACGAACCAAACTTTGAAGTGAAGAAACTCCGCACCACAAGCATGACAAGTTTCGAATTGTTGAACGCCATGAGATAAACTCGATAACTTCAAAAGTTTGGTAAAAGCAGTGAAATCTGATAATGGGCAAAGGTCCTCACAAATGCAGAGTCATGGATGTTTTCGTCCGATGACATGGATTAGGCCTCGCTCTGCACGTGGGCTTATCTCGGTCTCTCCATTCCCATAATCAGCCCAACGCTCTTTTATTAATCCATTTAGTGCTTCCTCGAATCGCTTGCCCAATGTCCTATAATGGGACCAACCGGAAGTGACAAATGGTCTCTTCTAGCTCCGGCCTTAAGTCGAGGATTAGCACTGGACGTGCATCAGACGGACTTGCACTTGCACTCATCTGGAGACAATCTGTCGTAACTTTTGCCAGAAATCACTTCCTTGCTATCACGAAGATCATGGTCGCCATCAAGTCGTCCGGAAATGCAAGTTGCGTTTGAAACTTTGTGCGGTGACAGTAGGACGAACCACACCGACAAAAGCTATGAACCCGGGAACAACGATGGGTAGACCACAAGAATTGAGAAGACCAGGGTTTGAGGATTCACACGTAGCCAAGATCTGGAACGAACCGAGACTTTGAAGTGAAGAAACTCCGCACCACGAGCATGACAAGTTTCCAATTGTTGAATGCCATAAGATAAACTCGATAACTTCAAAGTTTGGTAAAAGCAGTGAAATCTGATAATGGGCAAAGGTCCTCACAAATGCAGAGTCATGGATGTTTTCGTCCGATGACATGGATTAGGCCTCGCTCTGCACGTGGGCTTATCTCGGTCTCTCCATTCCCATAATCAGCCCAACGCTCTTTTATTAATCCATTTAGTGCTTCCTCGAATCGCTTGCCCAATGTCCTATAATGGGACCATCCGGAAGTGACAAATGGTCTCTTCTAGCTCCGGCCTTAAGCGGAAGATTAGCACCTGGAGGTGCATCAGACGGACTTGCCCTTTCACTCATCTGGAGACAATCTGTCGTAACTTTTGCCAGAAATCACTTCCTTGCTATCACGAAGATCATGGTCGCCATCAAGTCGTCCGAAAGGCAAGTTGCGTTTGAAACTTTGTGCGGTGACAGTAGGACGAACCACACCGACAAAAGCTATGAAGCCGGGAACAACGATGGATAGACCACAAGAATTGAGAAGACCAGGGTTTGAGGATTCACACGTAGCCAAAATCTGGAACGAACCAAAACTTTGAAGTGAAGAAACTCCGCACCACAGCATGACAAGTTTCGAATTGTTGAACGCCATGAGATAAACTCGATAACTTCAAAAGTTTGGTAAAAGCAGTGAAATCTGATAATGGGCAAAGGTCCTCACAAATGCAGAGTCATGGATGTTTTCGTCCGATGACATGGATTAGGCCTCGCTCTGCACGTGGGCTTATCTCGGTCTCTCCATTCCCATAATCAGCCCAACGCTCTTTTATTAATCCATTTAGTGCTTCCTCGAATCGCTTGCCCAATGTCCTATAATGGGACCAACCGGAAGTGACAAATGGTCTCTTCTAGCTCCGGCCTTAAGCGAAGATTAGCACCTGGACGTGCATCAGACGGACTTGCACTTGCACTCATCTGGAGACAATCTGTCGTAACTTTTGCCAGAAATCACTTCCTTGCTATCACGAAGATCATGGTCGCCATCAAGTCGTCCGAAATGCAAGTTGCGTTTGAAACTTTGTGCGGTGACAGTAGGACGAACCACACCGACAAAAGCTATGAACCGGGAACAACGATGGATAGACCACAAGAATTGAGAAGACCAGGGTTTGAGGATTCACACGTAGCCAAGATCTGGAACGAACCAAGACTTCGAAGTGAAGAAACTCCGCACCACGAGCATGACAAGTTTCCAATTGTTGAACGCCATGAGATAAACTCGATAACTTCCAAGTTTGGTAAAAGCAGTGAAATCTGATAATGGGCAAAGGTCCTCACAAATGCAGAGTCATGGATGTTTTCGTCCGATGACATGGATTAGGCCTCGCTCTGCACGTGGGCTTATCTCGGTCTCTCCATTCCCATAATCAGCCCAACGCTCTTTTATTAATCCATTTAGTGCTTCCTCGAATCGCTTGCCCAATGTCCTATAATGGGACCATCCGGAAGTGACAAATGGTCTCTTCTAGCTCCGGCCTTAAGCCGAAGATTAGCACCTGGACGTGCATCAGACGGACTTGCACTTGCACTCATCTGGAGACAATCTGTCGTAACTTTTGCCAGAAATCACTTCCTTGCTATCACGAAGATCATGGTCGCCATCAAGTCGTCCGAAATGCAAGTTGCGTTCGAAACTTTGTGCGGTGACAGTAGGACGAACCACACCGACAAAAGCTATGAAGCCGGGAACAACGATGGATAGACCACAAGAATTGAGAAGACCAGGGTTTGAGGATTCACACGTAGCCAAAATCTGGAACGAACCAAGACTTCGAAGTGAAGAAACTCCGCACCACGAGCATGACAAGTTTCGAATTGTTGAACGCCATGAGATAAACTCGATAACTTCAAAAGTTTGGTAAAAGCAGTGAAATCTGATAATGGGCAAAGGTCCTCACAAATGCAGAGTCATGGATGTTTTCGTCCGATGACATGGATTAGGCCTCGCTCTGCACGTGGGCTTATCTCGGTCTCTCCATTCCCATAATCAGCCCAACGCTCTTTTATTAATCCATTTAGTGCTTCCTCGAATCGCTTGCCCAATGTCCTATAATGGGACCAACCGGAAGTGACAAATGGTCTCTTCTAGCTCCGGCCTTAAGCGAGGATTAGCACCTGGACGTGCATCAGACGGACTTGCACTTGCACTCATCTGGAGACAATCTGTCGTAACTTTTGCCAGAAATCACTTCCTTGCTATCACGAAGATCATGGTCGCCATCAAGTCGTCCGAAATGCAAGTTGCGTTTGAAACTTTGTGCGGTGACAGTAGGACGAACCACACCGACAAAAGCTATGAACCCGGGAACAACGATGGGTAGACCACAAGAATTGAGAAGACCAGGGTTTGAGGATTCACACGTAGCCAAGATCTGGAACGAACCAAGACTTTGAAGTGAAGAAACTCCGCACCACGAGCATGACAAGTTTCGAATTGTTGAACGCCATGAGATAAACTCGATAACTTCAAAGGTTTGGTAAAAGCTGTGAAATCTGATAATGGGCAAAGGTCCTCACAAATGCTGAGTCATGGATGTTTTCGTCCGATGACATGGATTAGGCCTCGCTCTGCACGTGGGCTTATCTCGGTCTCTCCATTCCCATAATCAGCCCAACGCTCTTTTATTAATCCATTTAGTGCTTCCTCGAATCGCTTGCCCAATGTCCTATAATGGGACCATCCGGAAGTGACAAATGGTCTCTTCTAGCTCCGGCCTTAAGCGGAAGATTAGCACCTGGAGGTGCATCAGACGGACTTGCCCTTGCACTCATCTGGAGACAATCTGTCGTAACTTTTGCCAGAAATCACTTCCTTGCTATCACGAAGATCATGGTCGCCATCAAGTCGTCCGAAATGCAAGTTGCGTTTGAAACTTTGTGCGGTGACAGTAGGACGAACCACACCGACAAAAGCTATGAACCCGGGAACAACGATGGATAGACCACAAGAATTGAGAAGACCAGGGTTTGAGGATTCACACGTAGCCAAGATCTGGAACGAACCAAGACTTTGAAGTGAAGAAACTCCGCACCACGAGCATGACAAGTTTCGAATTGTTGAACGCCATGAGATAAACTCGATAACTTCAAAGTTTGGTAAAAGCAGTGAAATCTGATAATGGGCAAAGGTCCTCACAAATGCAGAGTCATGGATGTTTTCGTCCGATGACATGGATTAGGCCTCGCTCTGCACGTGGGCTTATCTCGGTCTCTCCATTCCCATAATCAGCCCAACGCTCTTTTATTAATCCATTTAGTGCTTCCTCGAATCGCTTGCCCAATGTCCTATAATGGGACCATCCGGAAGTGACAAATGGTCTCTTCTAGCTCCGGCCTTAAGCGGAAGATTAGCACCTGGAGGTGCATCAGACGGACTTGCCCTTGCACTCATCTGGAGACAATCTGTCGTAACTTTTGCCAGAAATCACTTCCTTGCTATCACGAAGATCATGGTCGCCATCAAGTCGTCCGAAATGCAAGTTGCGTTTGAAACTTTGTGCGGTGACAGTAGGACGAACCACACCGACAAAAGCTATGAACCCGGGAACAACGATGGATAGACCACAAGAATTGAGAAGACCAGGGTTTGAGGATTCACACGTAGCCAAGATCTGGAACGAACCAAAACTTTGAAGTGAAGAAACTCCGCACCACAGCATGACAAGTTTCGAATTGTTGAACGCCATGAGATAAACTCGATAACTTCAAAAGTTTGGTAAAAGCAGTGAAATCTGATAATGGGCAAAGGTCCTCACAAATGCAGAGTCATGGATGTTTTCGTCCGATGACATGGATTAGGCCTCGCTCTGCACGTGGGCTTATCTCGGTCTCTCCATTCCCATAATCAGCCCAACGCTCTTTTATTAATCCATTTAGTGCTTCCTCGAATCGCTTGCCCAATGTCCTATAATGGGACCAACCGGAAGTGACAAATGGTCTCTTCTAGCTCCGGCCTTAAGCCGAAGATTAGCACCTGGAGGTGCATCAGACGGACTTGCCCTTGCACTCATCTGGAGACAATCTGTCGTAACTTTTGCCAGAAATCACTTCCTTGCTATCACGAAGATCATGGTCGCCATCAAGTCGTCCGGAAATGCAAGTTGCGTTTGAAACTTTGTGCGGTGACAGTAGGACGAACCACACCGACAAAAGCTATGAACCCGGGAACAACGATGGGTAGACCAAAAGAATTGAGAAGACCAGGGTTTGAGGATTCACACGTAGCCAAGATCTAGAACGAACCGAGACTTTGAAGTGAAGAAACTCCGCACCACGAGCATGACAAGTTTCCAATTGTTGAATGCCATAAGATAAACTCGATAACTTCCAAAGTTTGGTAAAAGCTGTCAAATCTGATAATGGGCAAAGGTCCTCACAAATGCAGAGTCATGGATGTTTTCGTCCGATGACATGGATTAGGCCTCGCTCTGCACGTGGGCTTATCTCGGTCTCTCCATTCCCATAATCAGCCCAACGCTCTTTTATTAATCCATTTAGTGCTTCCTCGAATCGCTTGCCCAATGTCCTATAATGGGACCATCCGGAAGTGACAAATGGTCTCTTCTAGCTCCGGCCTTAAGCGGAAGATTAGCACCTGGAGGTGCATCAGACGGACTTGCCCTTTCACTCATCTGGAGACAATCTGTCGTAACTTTTGCCAGAAATCACTTCCTTGCTATCACGAAGATCATGGTCGCCATCAAGTCGTCCGAAATGCAAGTTGCGTTCGAAACTTTGTGCGGTGACAGTAGGACGAACCACACCGACAAAAGCTATGAAGCCGGGAACAACGATGGATAGACCACAAGAATTGAGAAGACCAGGGTTTGAGGATTCACACGTAGCCAAGATCTGGAACGAACCAAGACTTTGAAGTGAAGAAACTCCGCACCACGAGCATGACAAGTTTCGAATTGTTGAACGCCATGAGATAAACTCGATAACTTCAAAAGTTTGGTAAAAGCAGTGAAATCTGATAATGGGCAAAGGTCCTCACAAATGCAGAGTCATGGATGTTTTCGTCCGATGACATGGATTAGGCCTCGCTTGCACGTGGGCTTATCTCGGTCTCTCCATTCCCATAATCAGCCCAACGCTCTTTTATTAATCCATTTAGTGCTTCCTCGAATCGCTTGCCCAATGTCCTATAATGGGACCAACCGGAAGTGACAAATGGTCTCTTCTAGCTCCGGCCTTAAGCCGAGGATTAGCACCTGGACGTGCATCAGACGGACTTGCACTTGCACTCATCTGGAGACAATCTGTCGTAACTTTTGCCAGAAATCACTTCCTTGCTATCACGAAGATCATGGTCGCCATCAAGTCGTCCGAAATGCAAGTTGCGTTTGAAACTTTGTGCGGTGACAGTAGGACGAACCACACCGACAAAAGCTATGAACCCGGGAACAACGATGGGTAGACCACAAGAATTGAGAAGACCAGGGTTTGAGGATTCACACGTAGCCAAGATCTGGAACGAACCGAGACTTTGAAGTGAAGAAACTCCGCACCACGAGCATGACAAGTTTCCAATTGTTGAATGCCATAAGATAAACTCGATAACTTCCAAAGTTTGGTAAAAGCTGTCAAATCTGATAATGGGCAAAGGTCCTCACAAATGCTGAGTCATGGATGTTTTCGTCCGATGACATGGATTAGGCCTCGCTCTGCACGTGGGCTTATCTCGGTCTCTCCATTCCCATAATCAGCCCAACGCTCTTTTATTAATCCATTTAGTGCTTCCTCGAATCGCTTGCCCAATGTCCTATAATGGGACCATCCGGAAGTGACAAATGGTCTCTTCTAGCTCCGGCCTTAAGCCGAAGATTAGCACCTGGACGTGCATCAGACGGACTTGCCCTTGCACTCATCTGGAGACAATCTGTCGTAACTTTTGCCAGAAATCACTTCCTTGCTATCACGAAGATCATGGTCGCCATCAAGTCGTCCGAAATGCAAGTTGCGTTTGAAACTTTGTGCGGTGACAGTAGGACGAACCACACCGACAAAAGCTATGAAGCCGGGAACAACGATGGATAGACCACAAGAATTGAGAAGACCAGGGTTTGAGGATTCACACGTAGCCAAGATCTGGAACGAACCAAGACTTCGAAGTGAAGAAACTCCGCACCACGAGCATGACAAGTTTCGAATTGTTGAACGCCATGAGATAAACTCGATAACTTCAAAAGTTTGGTAAAAGCAGTGAAATCTGATAATGGGCAAATGTCCTCACAAATGCAGAGTGATGGATGTTTTCGTCCGATGACATGGATTAGGCCTCGCTCTGCACATGGGCTTATCTCGGTCTCTCCATTCCCATAATCAGCCCAACGCTCTTTTATTAATCCATTTAGTGCTTCCTCGAATCGCTTGCCCAATGTCCTATAATGGGACCAACCGGAAGTGACAAATGGTCTCTTCTAGCTCCGGCCTTAAGCCGAGGATTAGCACCTGGACGTGCATCAGACGGACTTGCACTTGCACTCATCTGGAGACAATCTGTCGTAACTTTTGCCAGAAATCACTTCCTTGCTATCACGAAGATCATGGTCGCCATCAAGTCGTCCGAAATGCAAGTTGCGTTTGAAACTTTGTGCGGTGACAGTAGGACGAACCACACCGACAAAAGCTATGAACCCGGGAACAACGATGGGTAGACCACAAGAATTGAGAAGACCAGGGTTTGAGGATTCACACGTAGCCAAGATCTAGAACGAACCGAGACTTTGAAGTGAAGAAACTCCGCACCACGAGCATGACAAGTTTCCAATTGTTGAATGCCATGAGATAAACTCGATAACTTCCAAAGTTTGGTAAAAGCTGTCAAATCTGATAATGGGCAAAGGTCCTCACAAATGCTGAGTCATGGATGTTTTAGTCCGATGACATGGATTAGGCCTCGCTCTGCACGTGGGCTTATCTCGGTCTCTCCATTCCCATAATCAGCCCAACGCTCTTTTATTAATCCATTTAGTGCTTCGTCGAATCGCTTGCCCAAAGTCCTATAATGGGACCATCCGGAAGTGACAAATGGTCTCTTCTAGCTCCGGCCTTAAGCCGAAGATTAGCACCTGGACGTGCATCAGACGGACTTGCCCTTGCACTCATCTGGAGACAATCTGTCGTAACTTTTGCCAGAAATCACTTCCTTGCTATCACGAAGATCATGGTCGCCATCAAGTCGTCCGAAATGCAAGTTGCGTTTGAAACTTTGTGCGGTGACAGTAGGACGAACCACACCGACAAAAGCTATGAACCGGGAACAACGATGGATAGACCACAAGAATTGAGAAGACCAGGGTTTGAGGATTCACACGTAGCCAAGATCTGGAACGAACCAAGACTTTGAAGTGAAGAAACTCCGCACCACGAGCATGACAAGTTTCGAATTGTTGAACGCCATGAGATAAACTCGATAACTTCAAAAGTTTGGTAAAAGCAGTGAAATCTGATAATGGGCAAAGGTCCTCACAAATGCAGAGTCATGGATGTTTTCGTCCGATGACATGGATTAGGCCTCGCTCTGCACGTGGGCTTATCTCGGTCTCTCCATTCCCATAATCAGCCCAACGCTCTTTTATTAATCCATTTAGTGCTTCCTCGAATCGCTTGCCCAATGTCCTATAATGGGACCATCCGGAAGTGACAAATGGTCTCTTCTAGCTCCGGCCTTAAGCCGAAGATTAGCACCTGGACGTGCATCAGACGGACTTGCACTTGCACTCATCTGGAGACAATCTGTCGTAACTTTTGCCAGAAATCACTTCCTTGCTATCACGAAGATCATGGTCGCCATCAAGTCGTCCGAAATGCAAGTTGCGTTTGAAACTTTGTGCGGTGACAGTAGGACGAACCACACCGACAAAAGCTATGAACCCGGGAACAACGATGGATAGACCACAAGAATTGAGAAGACCAGGGTTTGAGGATTCACACGTAGCCAAGATCTGGAACGAACCAAGACTTTGAAGTGAAGAAACTCCGCACCACGAGCATGACAAGTTTCGAATTGTTGAACGCCATGAGATAAACTCGATAACTTCAAAAGTTTGGTAAAAGCTGTCAAATCTGATAATGGGCAAAGGTCCTCACAAATGCTGAGTCATGGATGTTTTCGTCCGATCACATGGATTAGGCCTCGCTCTGCACGTGGGCTTATCTCGGTCTCTCCATTCCCATAATCAGCCCAACGCTCTTTTATTAATCCATTTAGTGCTTCCTCGAATCGCTTGCCCAAAGTCCTATAATGGGACCATCCGGAAGTGACAAATGGTCTCTTCTAGCTCCGGCCTTAAGCCGAAGATTAGCACCTGGACGTGCATCAGACGGACTTGCCCTTGCACTCATCTGGAGACAATCTGTCGTAACTTTTGCCAGAAATCACTTCCTTGCTATCACGAAGATCATGGTCGCCATCAAGTCGTCCGAAATGCAAGTTGCGTTTGAAACTTTGTGCGGTGACAGTAGGACGAACCACACCGACAAAAGCTATGAACCGGGAACAACGATGGATAGACCACAAGAATTGAGAAGACCAGGGTTTGAGGATTCACACGTAGCCAAGATCTGGAACGAACCAAGACTTTGAAGTGAAGAAACTCCGCACCACGAGCATGACAAGTTTCGAATTGTTGAACGCCATGAGATAAACTCGATAACTTCAAAAGTTTGGTAAAAGCTGTCAAATCTGATAATGGGCAAAGGTCCTCACAAATGCTGAGTCATGGATGTTTTCGTCCGATCACATGGATTAGGCCTCGCTCTGCACGTGGGCTTATCTCGGTCTCTCCATTCCCATAATCAGCCCAACGCTCTTTTATTAATCCATTTAGTGCTTCCTCGAATCGCTTGCCCAATGTCCTATAATGGGACCATCCGGAAGTGACAAATGGTCTCTTCTAGCTCCGGCCTTAAGCCGAAGATTAGCACCTGGACGTGCATCAGACGGACTTGCACTTGCACTCATCTGGAGACAATCTGTCGTAACTTTTGCCAGAAATCACTTCCTTGCTATCACGAAGATCATGGTCGCCATCAAGTCGTCCGAAATGCAAGTTGCGTTTGAAACTTTGTGCGGTGACAGTAGGACGAACCACACCGACAAAAGCTATGAACCCGGGAACAACGATGGATAGACCACAAGAATTGAGAAGACCAGGGTTTGAGGATTCACACGTAGCCAAGATCTGGAACGAACCAAGACTTCGAAGTGAAGAAACTCCGCACCACGAGCATGACAAGTTTCGAATTGTTGAACGCCATGAGATAAACTCGATAACTTCAAAAGTTTGGTAAAAGCTGTCAAATCTGATAATGGGCAAAGGTCCTCACAAATGCTGAGTCATGGATGTTTTCGTCCGATCACATGGATTAGGCCTCGCTCTGCACGTGGGCTTATCTCGGTCTCTCCATTCCCATAATCAGCCCAACGCTCTTTTATTAATCCATTTAGTGCTTCCTCGAATCGCTTGCCCAAAGTCCTATAATGGGACCATCCGGAAGTGACAAATGGTCTCTTCTAGCTCCGGCCTTAAGCCGAAGATTAGCACCTGGACGTGCATCAGACGGACTTGCCCTTGCACTCATCTGGAGACAATCTGTCGTAACTTTTGCCAGAAATCACTTCCTTGCTATCACGAAGATCATGGTCGCCATCAAGTCGTCCGAAATGCAAGTTGCGTTTGAAACTTTGTGCGGTGACAGTAGGACGAACCACACCGACAAAAGCTATGAACCGGGAACAACGATGGATAGACCACAAGAATTGAGAAGACCAGGGTTTGAGGATTCACACGTAGCCAAGATCTGGAACGAACCAAGACTTCGAAGTGAAGAAACTCCGCACCACGAGCATGACAAGTTTCGAATTGTTGAACGCCATGAGATAAACTCGATAACTTCAAAAGTTTGGTAAAAGCTGTCAAATCTGATAATGGGCAAAGGTCCTCACAAATGCTGAGTCATGGATGTTTTCGTCCGATCACATGGATTAGGCCTCGCTCTGCACGTGGGCTTATCTCGGTCTCTCCATTCCCATAATCAGCCCAACGCTCTTTTATTAATCCATTTAGTGCTTCCTCGAATCGCTTGCCCAAAGTCCTATAATGGGACCATCCGGAAGTGACAAATGGTCTCTTCTAGCTCCGGCCTTAAGCCGAAGATTAGCACCTGGACGTGCATCAGACGGACTTGCACTTGCACTCATCTGGAGACAATCTGTCGTAACTTTTGCCAGAAATCACTTCCTTGCTATCACGAAGATCATGGTCGCCATCAAGTCGTCCGAAATGCAAGTTGCGTTTGAAACTTTGTGCGGTGACAGTAGGACGAACCACACCGACAAAAGCTATGAACCGGGAACAACGATGGATAGACCACAAGAATTGAGAAGACCAGGGTTTGAGGATTCACACGTAGCCAAGATCTGGAACGAACCAAGACTTCGAAGTGAAGAAACTCCGCACCACGAGCATGACAAGTTTCGAATTGTTGAACGCCATGAGATAAACTCGATAACTTCAAAAGTTTGGTAAAAGCTGTCAAATCTGATAATGGGCAAAGGTCCTCACAAATGCTGAGTCATGGATGTTTTCGTCCGATCACATGGATTAGGCCTCGCTCTGCACGTGGGCTTATCTCGGTCTCTCCATTCCCATAATCAGCCCAACGCTCTTTTATTAATCCATTTAGTGCTTCCTCGAATCGCTTGCCCAAAGTCCTATAATGGGACCATCCGGAAGTGACAAATGGTCTCTTCTAGCTCCGGCCTTAAGCCGAAGATTAGCACCTGGACGTGCATCAGACGGACTTGCCCTTGCACTCATCTGGAGACAATCTGTCGTAACTTTTGCCAGAAATCACTTCCTTGCTATCACGAAGATCATGGTCGCCATCAAGTCGTCCGAAATGCAAGTTGCGTTTGAAACTTTGTGCGGTGACAGTAGGACGAACCACACCGACAAAAGCTATGAAGCCGGGAACAACGATGGATAGACCACAAGAATTGAGAAGACCAGGGTTTGAGGATTCACACGTAGCCAAGATCTGGAACGAACCAAGACTTCGAAGTGAAGAAACTCCGCACCACGAGCATGACAAGTTTCGAATTGTTGAACGCCATGAGATAAACTCGATAACTTCAAAAGTTTGGTAAAAGCTGTCAAATCTGATAATGGGCAAAGGTCCTCACAAATGCTGAGTCATGGATGTTTTCGTCCGATCACATGGATTAGGCCTCGCTCTGCACGTGGGCTTATCTCGGTCTCTCCATTCCCATAATCAGCCCAACGCTCTTTTATTAATCCATTTAGTGCTTCCTCGAATCGCTTGCCCAAAGTCCTATAATGGGACCATCCGGAAGTGACAAATGGTCTCTTCTAGCTCCGGCCTTAAGCCGAAGATTAGCACCTGGACGTGCATCAGACGGACTTGCCCTTGCACTCATCTGGAGACAATCTGTCGTAACTTTTGCCAGAAATCACTTCCTTGCTATCACGAAGATCATGGTCGCCATCAAGTCGTCCGAAATGCAAGTTGCGTTTGAAACTTTGTGCGGTGACAGTAGGACGAACCACACCGACAAAAGCTATGAACCGGGAACAACGATGGATAGACCACAAGAATTGAGAAGACCAGGGTTTGAGGATTCACACGTAGCCAAGATCTGGAACGAACCAAGACTTCGAAGTGAAGAAACTCCGCACCACGAGCATGACAAGTTTCGAATTGTTGAACGCCATGAGATAAACTCGATAACTTCAAAAGTTTGGTAAAAGCTGTCAAATCTGATAATGGGCAAAGGTCCTCACAAATGCTGAGTCATGGATGTTTTCGTCCGATCACATGGATTAGGCCTCGCTCTGCACGTGGGCTTATCTCGGTCTCTCCATTCCCATAATCAGCCCAACGCTCTTTTATTAATCCATTTAGTGCTTCCTCGAATCGCTTGCCCAAAGTCCTATAATGGGACCATCCGGAAGTGACAAATGGTCTCTTCTAGCTCCGGCCTTAAGCCGAAGATTAGCACCTGGACGTGCATCAGACGGACTTGCACTTGCACTCATCTGGAGACAATCTGTCGTAACTTTTGCCAGAAATCACTTCCTTGCTATCACGAAGATCATGGTCGCCATCAAGTCGTCCGAAATGCAAGTTGCGTTTGAAACTTTGTGCGGTGACAGTAGGACGAACCACACCGACAAAAGCTATGAACCCGGGAACAACGATGGATAGACCACAAGAATTGAGAAGACCAGGGTTTGAGGATTCACACGTAGCCAAGATCTGGAACGAACCAAGACTTCGAAGTGAAGAAACTCCGCACCACGAGCATGACAAGTTTCGAATTGTTGAACGCCATGAGATAAACTCGATAACTTCAAAAGTTTGGTAAAAGCTGTCAAATCTGATAATGGGCAAAGGTCCTCACAAATGCTGAGTCATGGATGTTTTCGTCCGATCACATGGATTAGGCCTCGCTCTGCACGTGGGCTTATCTCGGTCTCTCCATTCCCATAATCAGCCCAACGCTCTTTTATTAATCCATTTAGTGCTTCCTCGAATCGCTTGCCCAAAGTCCTATAATGGGACCATCCGGAAGTGACAAATGGTCTCTTCTAGCTCCGGCCTTAAGCCGAAGATTAGCACCTGGACGTGCATCAGACGGACTTGCCCTTGCACTCATCTGGAGACAATCTGTCGTAACTTTTGCCAGAAATCACTTCCTTGCTATCACGAAGATCATGGTCGCCATCAAGTCGTCCGAAATGCAAGTTGCGTTTGAAACTTTGTGCGGTGACAGTAGGACGAACCACACCGACAAAAGCTATGAAACCGGGAACAACGATGGATAGACCACAAGAATTGAGAAGACCAGGGTTTGAGGATTCACACGTAGCCAAGATCTGGAACGAACCAAGACTTCGAAGTGAAGAAACTCCGCACCACGAGCATGACAAGTTTCGAATTGTTGAACGCCATGAGATAAACTCGATAACTTCAAAAGTTTGGTAAAAGCTGTCAAATCTGATAATGGGCAAAGGTCCTCACAAATGCTGAGTCATGGATGTTTTCGTCCGATCACATGGATTAGGCCTCGCTCTGCACGTGGGCTTATCTCGGTCTCTCCATTCCCATAATCAGCCCAACGCTCTTTTATTAATCCATTTAGTGCTTCCTCGAATCGCTTGCCCAAAGTCCTATAATGGGACCATCCGGAAGTGACAAATGGTCTCTTCTAGCTCCGGCCTTAAGCCGAAGATTAGCACCTGGACGTGCATCAGACGGACTTGCCCTTGCACTCATCTGGAGACAATCTGTCGTAACTTTTGCCAGAAATCACTTCCTTGCTATCACGAAGATCATGGTCGCCATCAAGTCGTCCGAAATGCAAGTTGCGTTTGAAACTTTGTGCGGTGACAGTAGGACGAACCACACCGACAAAAGCTATGAAACCGGGAACAACGATGGATAGACCACAAGAATTGAGAAGACCAGGGTTTGAGGATTCACACGTAGCCAAGATCTGGAACGAACCAAGACTTCGAAGTGAAGAAACTCCGCACCACGAGCATGACAAGTTTCGAATTGTTGAACGCCATGAGATAAACTCGATAACTTCAAAAGTTTGGTAAAAGCTGTCAAATCTGATAATGGGCAAAGGTCCTCACAAATGCTGAGTCATGGATGTTTTCGTCCGATCACATGGATTAGGCCTCGCTCTGCACGTGGGCTTATCTCGGTCTCTCCATTCCCATAATCAGCCCAACGCTCTTTTATTAATCCATTTAGTGCTTCCTCGAATCGCTTGCCCAAAGTCCTATAATGGGACCATCCGGAAGTGACAAATGGTCTCTTCTAGCTCCGGCCTTAAGCCGAAGATTAGCACCTGGACGTGCATCAGACGGACTTGCCCTTGCACTCATCTGGAGACAATCTGTCGTAACTTTTGCCAGAAATCACTTCCTTGCTATCACGAAGATCATGGTCGCCATCAAGTCGTCCGAAATGCAAGTTGCGTTTGAAACTTTGTGCGGTGACAGTAGGACGAACCACACCGACAAAAGCTATGAACCGGGAACAACGATGGATAGACCACAAGAATTGAGAAGACCAGGGTTTGAGGATTCACACGTAGCCAAGATCTGGAACGAACCAAGACTTCGAAGTGAAGAAACTCCGCACCACGAGCATGACAAGTTTCGAATTGTTGAACGCCATGAGATAAACTCGATAACTTCAAAAGTTTGGTAAAAGCTGTCAAATCTGATAATGGGCAAAGGTCCTCACAAATGCTGAGTCATGGATGTTTTCGTCCGATCACATGGATTAGGCCTCGCTCTGCACGTGGGCTTATCTCGGTCTCTCCATTCCCATAATCAGCCCAACGCTCTTTTATTAATCCATTTAGTGCTTCCTCGAATCGCTTGCCCAAAGTCCTATAATGGGACCATCCGGAAGTGACAAATGGTCTCTTCTAGCTCCGGCCTTAAGCCGAAGATTAGCACCTGGACGTGCATCAGACGGACTTGCCCTTGCACTCATCTGGAGACAATCTGTCGTAACTTTTGCCAGAAATCACTTCCTTGCTATCACGAAGATCATGGTCGCCATCAAGTCGTCCGAAATGCAAGTTGCGTTTGAAACTTTGTGCGGTGACAGTAGGACGAACCACACCGACAAAAGCTATGAAACCGGGAACAACGATGGATAGACCACAAGAATTGAGAAGACCAGGGTTTGAGGATTCACACGTAGCCAAGATCTGGAACGAACCAAGACTTCGAAGTGAAGAAACTCCGCACCACGAGCATGACAAGTTTCGAATTGTTGAACGCCATGAGATAAACTCGATAACTTCAAAAGTTTGGTAAAAGCTGTCAAATCTGATAATGGGCAAAGGTCCTCACAAATGCTGAGTCATGGATGTTTTCGTCCGATCACATGGATTAGGCCTCGCTCTGCACGTGGGCTTATCTCGGTCTCTCCATTCCCATAATCAGCCCAACGCTCTTTTATTAATCCATTTAGTGCTTCCTCGAATCGCTTGCCCAAAGTCCTATAATGGGACCATCCGGAAGTGACAAATGGTCTCTTCTAGCTCCGGCCTTAAGCCGAAGATTAGCACCTGGACGTGCATCAGACGGACTTGCCCTTGCACTCATCTGGAGACAATCTGTCGTAACTTTTGCCAGAAATCACTTCCTTGCTATCACGAAGATCATGGTCGCCATCAAGTCGTCCGAAATGCAAGTTGCGTTTGAAACTTTGTGCGGTGACAGTAGGACGAACCACACCGACAAAAGCTATGAAACCGGGAACAACGATGGATAGACCACAAGAATTGAGAAGACCAGGGTTTGAGGATTCACACGTAGCCAAGATCTGGAACGAACCAAGACTTCGAAGTGAAGAAACTCCGCACCACGAGCATGACAAGTTTCGAATTGTTGAACGCCATGAGATAAACTCGATAACTTCAAAAGTTTGGTAAAAGCTGTCAAATCTGATAATGGGCAAAGGTCCTCACAAATGCTGAGTCATGGATGTTTTCGTCCGATCACATGGATTAGGCCTCGCTCTGCACGTGGGCTTATCTCGGTCTCTCCATTCCCATAATCAGCCCAACGCTCTTTTATTAATCCATTTAGTGCTTCCTCGAATCGCTTGCCCAAAGTCCTATAATGGGACCATCCGGAAGTGACAAATGGTCTCTTCTAGCTCCGGCCTTAAGCCGAAGATTAGCACCTGGACGTGCATCAGACGGACTTGCCCTTGCACTCATCTGGAGACAATCTGTCGTAACTTTTGCCAGAAATCACTTCCTTGCTATCACGAAGATCATGGTCGCCATCAAGTCGTCCGAAATGCAAGTTGCGTTTGAAACTTTGTGCGGTGACAGTAGGACGAACCACACCGACAAAAGCTATGAAACCGGGAACAACGATGGATAGACCACAAGAATTGAGAAGACCAGGGTTTGAGGATTCACACGTAGCCAAGATCTGGAACGAACCAAGACTTCGAAGTGAAGAAACTCCGCACCACGAGCATGACAAGTTTCGAATTGTTGAACGCCATGAGATAAACTCGATAACTTCAAAAGTTTGGTAAAAGCTGTCAAATCTGATAATGGGCAAAGGTCCTCACAAATGCTGAGTCATGGATGTTTTCGTCCGATCACATGGATTAGGCCTCGCTCTGCACGTGGGCTTATCTCGGTCTCTCCATTCCCATAATCAGCCCAACGCTCTTTTATTAATCCATTTAGTGCTTCCTCGAATCGCTTGCCCAAAGTCCTATAATGGGACCATCCGGAAGTGACAAATGGTCTCTTCTAGCTCCGGCCTTAAGCCGAAGATTAGCACCTGGACGTGCATCAGACGGACTTGCCCTTGCACTCATCTGGAGACAATCTGTCGTAACTTTTGCCAGAAATCACTTCCTTGCTATCACGAAGATCATGGTCGCCATCAAGTCGTCCGAAATGCAAGTTGCGTTTGAAACTTTGTGCGGTGACAGTAGGACGAACCACACCGACAAAAGCTATGAAACCGGGAACAACGATGGATAGACCACAAGAATTGAGAAGACCAGGGTTTGAGGATTCACACGTAGCCAAGATCTGGAACGAACCAAGACTTCGAAGTGAAGAAACTCCGCACCACGAGCATGACAAGTTTCGAATTGTTGAACGCCATGAGATAAACTCGATAACTTCAAAAGTTTGGTAAAAGCTGTCAAATCTGATAATGGGCAAAGGTCCTCACAAATGCTGAGTCATGGATGTTTTCGTCCGATCACATGGATTAGGCCTCGCTCTGCACGTGGGCTTATCTCGGTCTCTCCATTCCCATAATCAGCCCAACGCTCTTTTATTAATCCATTTAGTGCTTCCTCGAATCGCTTGCCCAAAGTCCTATAATGGGACCATCCGGAAGTGACAAATGGTCTCTTCTAGCTCCGGCCTTAAGCCGAAGATTAGCACCTGGACGTGCATCAGACGGACTTGCCCTTGCACTCATCTGGAGACAATCTGTCGTAACTTTTGCCAGAAATCACTTCCTTGCTATCACGAAGATCATGGTCGCCATCAAGTCGTCCGAAATGCAAGTTGCGTTTGAAACTTTGTGCGGTGACAGTAGGACGAACCACACCGACAAAAGCTATGAACCGGGAACAACGATGGATAGACCACAAGAATTGAGAAGACCAGGGTTTGAGGATTCACACGTAGCCAAGATCTGGAACGAACCAAGACTTCGAAGTGAAGAAACTCCGCACCACGAGCATGACAAGTTTCGAATTGTTGAACGCCATGAGATAAACTCGATAACTTCAAAAGTTTGGTAAAAGCTGTCAAATCTGATAATGGGCAAAGGTCCTCACAAATGCTGAGTCATGGATGTTTTCGTCCGATCACATGGATTAGGCCTCGCTCTGCACGTGGGCTTATCTCGGTCTCTCCATTCCCATAATCAGCCCAACGCTCTTTTATTAATCCATTTAGTGCTTCCTCGAATCGCTTGCCCAAAGTCCTATAATGGGACCATCCGGAAGTGACAAATGGTCTCTTCTAGCTCCGGCCTTAAGCCGAAGATTAGCACCTGGACGTGCATCAGACGGACTTGCCCTTGCACTCATCTGGAGACAATCTGTCGTAACTTTTGCCAGAAATCACTTCCTTGCTATCACGAAGATCATGGTCGCCATCAAGTCGTCCGAAATGCAAGTTGCGTTTGAAACTTTGTGCGGTGACAGTAGGACGAACCACACCGACAAAAGCTATGAAACCGGGAACAACGATGGATAGACCACAAGAATTGAGAAGACCAGGGTTTGAGGATTCACACGTAGCCAAGATCTGGAACGAACCAAGACTTCGAAGTGAAGAAACTCCGCACCACGAGCATGACAAGTTTCGAATTGTTGAACGCCATGAGATAAACTCGATAACTTCAAAAGTTTGGTAAAAGCTGTCAAATCTGATAATGGGCAAAGGTCCTCACAAATGCTGAGTCATGGATGTTTTCGTCCGATCACATGGATTAGGCCTCGCTCTGCACGTGGGCTTATCTCGGTCTCTCCATTCCCATAATCAGCCCAACGCTCTTTTATTAATCCATTTAGTGCTTCCTCGAATCGCTTGCCCAAAGTCCTATAATGGGACCATCCGGAAGTGACAAATGGTCTCTTCTAGCTCCGGCCTTAAGCCGAAGATTAGCACCTGGACGTGCATCAGACGGACTTGCCCTTGCACTCATCTGGAGACAATCTGTCGTAACTTTTGCCAGAAATCACTTCCTTGCTATCACGAAGATCATGGTCGCCATCAAGTCGTCCGAAATGCAAGTTGCGTTTGAAACTTTGTGCGGTGACAGTAGGACGAACCACACCGACAAAAGCTATGAACCGGGAACAACGATGGATAGACCACAAGAATTGAGAAGACCAGGGTTTGAGGATTCACACGTAGCCAAGATCTGGAACGAACCAAGACTTCGAAGTGAAGAAACTCCGCACCACGAGCATGACAAGTTTCGAATTGTTGAACGCCATGAGATAAACTCGATAACTTCAAAAGTTTGGTAAAAGCTGTCAAATCTGATAATGGGCAAAGGTCCTCACAAATGCTGAGTCATGGATGTTTTCGTCCGATCACATGGATTAGGCCTCGCTCTGCACGTGGGCTTATCTCGGTCTCTCCATTCCCATAATCAGCCCAACGCTCTTTTATTAATCCATTTAGTGCTTCCTCGAATCGCTTGCCCAAAGTCCTATAATGGGACCATCCGGAAGTGACAAATGGTCTCTTCTAGCTCCGGCCTTAAGCCGAAGATTAGCACCTGGACGTGCATCAGACGGACTTGCCCTTGCACTCATCTGGAGACAATCTGTCGTAACTTTTGCCAGAAATCACTTCCTTGCTATCACGAAGATCATGGTCGCCATCAAGTCGTCCGAAATGCAAGTTGCGTTTGAAACTTTGTGCGGTGACAGTAGGACGAACCACACCGACAAAAGCTATGAAACCGGGAACAACGATGGATAGACCACAAGAATTGAGAAGACCAGGGTTTGAGGATTCACACGTAGCCAAGATCTGGAACGAACCAAGACTTCGAAGTGAAGAAACTCCGCACCACGAGCATGACAAGTTTCGAATTGTTGAACGCCATGAGATAAACTCGATAACTTCAAAAGTTTGGTAAAAGCTGTCAAATCTGATAATGGGCAAAGGTCCTCACAAATGCTGAGTCATGGATGTTTTCGTCCGATCACATGGATTAGGCCTCGCTCTGCACGTGGGCTTATCTCGGTCTCTCCATTCCCATAATCAGCCCAACGCTCTTTTATTAATCCATTTAGTGCTTCCTCGAATCGCTTGCCCAAAGTCCTATAATGGGACCATCCGGAAGTGACAAATGGTCTCTTCTAGCTCCGGCCTTAAGCCGAAGATTAGCACCTGGACGTGCATCAGACGGACTTGCCCTTGCACTCATCTGGAGACAATCTGTCGTAACTTTTGCCAGAAATCACTTCCTTGCTATCACGAAGATCATGGTCGCCATCAAGTCGTCCGAAATGCAAGTTGCGTTTGAAACTTTGTGCGGTGACAGTAGGACGAACCACACCGACAAAAGCTATGAACCGGGAACAACGATGGATAGACCACAAGAATTGAGAAGACCAGGGTTTGAGGATTCACACGTAGCCAAGATCTGGAACGAACCAAGACTTCGAAGTGAAGAAACTCCGCACCACGAGCATGACAAGTTTCGAATTGTTGAACGCCATGAGATAAACTCGATAACTTCAAAAGTTTGGTAAAAGCTGTCAAATCTGATAATGGGCAAAGGTCCTCACAAATGCTGAGTCATGGATGTTTTCGTCCGATCACATGGATTAGGCCTCGCTCTGCACGTGGGCTTATCTCGGTCTCTCCATTCCCATAATCAGCCCAACGCTCTTTTATTAATCCATTTAGTGCTTCCTCGAATCGCTTGCCCAAAGTCCTATAATGGGACCATCCGGAAGTGACAAATGGTCTCTTCTAGCTCCGGCCTTAAGCCGAAGATTAGCACCTGGACGTGCATCAGACGGACTTGCCCTTGCACTCATCTGGAGACAATCTGTCGTAACTTTTGCCAGAAATCACTTCCTTGCTATCACGAAGATCATGGTCGCCATCAAGTCGTCCGAAATGCAAGTTGCGTTTGAAACTTTGTGCGGTGACAGTAGGACGAACCACACCGACAAAAGCTATGAAACCGGGAACAACGATGGATAGACCACAAGAATTGAGAAGACCAGGGTTTGAGGATTCACACGTAGCCAAGATCTGGAACGAACCAAGACTTCGAAGTGAAGAAACTCCGCACCACGAGCATGACAAGTTTCGAATTGTTGAACGCCATGAGATAAACTCGATAACTTCAAAAGTTTGGTAAAAGCTGTCAAATCTGATAATGGGCAAAGGTCCTCACAAATGCTGAGTCATGGATGTTTTCGTCCGATCACATGGATTAGGCCACGCTCTGCACGTGGGCTTATCTCGGTCTCTCCATTCCCATAATCAGCCCAACGCTCTTTTATTAATCCATTTAGTGCTTCCTCGAATCGCTTGCCCAAAGTCCTCTAATGGGACCTTCCGGAAGTGACAAATGGTCTCTTCTAGCTCCGGCCTTAAGTCGAAGATTAGCACCTGGACGTGCATCAGACGGACTTGCCCTTGCACTCATCTGGAGACAATCTGTCGTAACTTTTGCCAGAAATCACTTCCTTGCTATCACGAAGATCATGGTCGCCATCAAGTCGTCCGAAATGCAAGTTGCGTTTGAAACTTTGTGCGGTGACAGTAGGACGAACCACACCGACAAAAGCTATGAAACCGGGAACAAAGATGGATAGACCACAAGAATTGAGAAGACCAGGGTTTGAGGATTCACACGTAGCCAAGATCTGGAACGAACCAAGACTTCGAAGTGAAGAAACTCCGCACCACGAGCATGACAAGCTTCGAATTGTTGAACGCCATGACATAAACTCGATAACTTCAAAAGTTTGGTAAAAGCTGTCAAATCTGATAATGGGCAAAGGTCCTCACAAATGCTGAGTCATGGATGTTTTCGTCCGATCACATGGATTAGGCCACGCTCCGCACGTGGGCTTATCTCGGTCTGTCCATTCCCATAATCAGCACAACGCTCTTTTATTAATCCATTTAGTGCTTCTTCGAATCGCTTGCCCAAAGTCCTCTAATGGGACCATCTGGAAGTGACAAATGGTCTCTTCCCGCTCCGACCTTAAGTCGAAGATTAGCACCTGGACGTGCATCAGACGGACTTGCCCTTGCACTCATCTGCATGCAATCTGTCGTAACTTTTGCCAGAAATCACTTCCTTGCTATCACGAAGATCATGGTCGCCATCAAGTCGTCCGAAATGCAAGTTGCGTTTGAAACTTTGTGCGGTGACAGTAGGACGAACCACACCGACAAAAGCTATGATACCGGGAACAAAGATGGATAGACCACATGAACTGAGAAGACCAGGGTTTGAGGATTCACACGTAGCCAAGATCTGGAACGAACCAAGACTTCGAAGGGAAGAAACTCCGCACCACGAGCGTGACAAGCTTCGAATTGTTGAACGCCATGACATAAACTCGATAACTTCAAAAGTTTGGTAAAAGCTGTCAAATCTGATAATGGGCAAAGGTCCTCACAAATGCTGAGTCATGGATGTTTTCGTCCGATCACATGGATTAGGCCACGCTCTGCACGTGGGCTTATCTCGGTCTGTCCATTCCCATAATCAGCACAACGCTCTTTTATTAATCCATTTAGTGCTTCCTCGAATCGCTTGCCCAAAGTCCTCTAATGGGACCATCCGGAAGTGACAAATGGTCTCTTCCCGCTCCGACCTTAAGTCGAAGATTAGCACCTGGACGTGCATCAGACGGACTTGCCCTTGCACTCATCTGCATGCAATCTGTCGTAACTTTTGCCAGAAATCACTTCCTTGCTATCACGAAGATCATGGTCGCCATCAAGTCGTCCGAAATGCAAGTTGCGTTTGAAACTTTGTGCGGTGACAGTAGGACGAACCACACCGACAAAAGCTATGATACCGGGAACAAAGATGGATAGACCACATGAAATGAGAAGACCAGGGTTGAGGATTCACACGTAGCCAAGATCTGGAACGAACCAAGACTTCGAAGGGACGAAACAAAACTCCGCACCACGAGCATGACAAGTTTCGAATTGTTGAACGCCATGAGATAAACTCGATAACTTCAAAAGTTTGGTAAAAGCTGTCAAATCTGATAATGGGCAAAGGTCCTCACAAATGCGGAGTCATGGATGTTTTCGTCCGATCACATGGATTAGGCCACGCTCTGCACGTGGGCTTATCTCGGTCTCTCCATTCCCATAATCAGCACAACGCTCTTTTATTAATCCATTTAGTGCTTCCTCGAATCGCTTGCCCACCGTCCCTAATGGGACCATCCGGAAGTGACAACTGGTCTCTTCTAGCTCCGGCCTTAAGTCGAAGATTAGCACCTGGACGTGCATCAGACGGACTTGCCCTTGCACTCATCTGCATTGCAATCTGTTGTAACTTTTGCCCAGAAATCACTTCCTTGCTATCACGAGATCA
>CM075303.1:9328009-9429825 GCA_037672795.1 Lagerstroemia speciosa | reverse complement strand
ACAAAAGCTATGAAACCGGGAACAACGATGGATAGACCACAAGAATTGAGAAGACCAGGGTTTGAGGATTCGCACGTAGCCAAGATCTAGAACGAACCATGACTTCGAAGTGAAGAAACTCCGCACCACGAGCATGACAAGTTTCGAATTGTTGAACGCCATGAGATAAACTCGATAACTTCAAAAGTTTGGTAAAAACTGTCAAATCTGATAATGGGCAAAGTTCCTCACAAATGCTGAGCCATGGATGTTTTCGTCCGATCACATGGATTAGGCCACGCTTTGCACGTGGGCTCATCTCGATCTATCCATTCCCATAATCAGCCCAACGCTCTTTTATTAATCCATTTAGTGCTACGTTGAATCGCTTGCCCAAAGTCCTATAATGGGACCATCCGGATGTGACAAATGGTCTCTTCTAGCTCCGGCCTTAAGCCGAGGATTAGCACCTGGGCGTGCATCAGACGGACTTGCCCTTGCACTCATTTGGAGACAATCTCTCGTAACTTTTGCCAGAAATCACTCCCTTGCTTTCACAAAGATCATGGTCGCCATCAAGTCGTCCGAAATGCAAGTTGCGTTTAAAACTTTGTGTGGTGAAAGTAGCACGAAGCACACCGACAAAAGCTATGAAACCGGGAACAATAATGGTAGACCACAAGAATTGAGAAGACCAGGTTTGAGGATTCACACGTAGCCAAGATGTGGAACGAACCAAGACTTCGAAGTGAAGAAACTCCGCACCACGACCATAACTAGTTTCGAATTGTTGAACGCCATGAGATAAACTCGATAACTTCAAAAGTTTGGTAAATGCTGTCAAATCTGATAATTGGCAAAGTTCCTCACAAATGCTGAGTCATGGATGTTTTCGTCCGATCACATGGATTAGGCTTCGCTATGCACGTGGGCTTATCTCGGTCTCTCCATTCCCATAATCAGCCCAGCTCTCTTTTATTAATACATTTAGTGCTTCCTCGAATCGCTTGCCCAAAGTCCTATAATGGGACCTTCCGGAAGTGACAAATGGTCTCTTCTAGCTCCGGCCTTAAGCCGAAGATTAGCACCTGGACGTGCATCAGACGGATTTGCCCTTGCACTCATCTGCAGACAATCTGTCGTAACTTTTGCCAGAAATCACTTCCTTGCTATCACGAAGATCATGGTCCCCATCAAGTTGTGCGAAATGCAAGTTGCGTTTGAAACATTGTGCGGTGACAGTAGGAAGAACCACACCGACAAAAGCTATGAAAACGGGAACAACGATGGATAGACTACAAGAATTGAGAAGACCAGGGTTTGAGGATTCACACGTAGCCAAGATGTGGAACGAACCAAGACTTCGAAGTGAAGAAACTCCGCACCACGAGCATGACAAGTTTCGAATTGTTGAACGCCATGAGATAAACTCGATAACTTCAAAAGTTCTGTAAAAGCTTTCAAAACTGATAATGGGCAAAGGTCCTCACAAATGCTGAGTCATGGATGTTTAGTCCGATCACATGGATTAGGCCTCGCTCTGCACGTGGGCTTATCTCGGTCTCTCCATTCCCATAATCAGCCCAACGCTCTTTTATTAATCCATTTAGTGCTTCCTCGAATCGCCTGCCCAAAGTCCTATAATGGGACCATCCGGAAGTGACAAATGGTCTCTTCTAGCTCCGGCCTTAAGCCGAAGATTAGCACCTGGACGTGCATCAGACGGACTTGCCCTTGCACTCATCTGGAGACAATCTGTCGTAACTTTTACCAGAAATCACTTGCTATCACGAAGATCATGGTCGCCATCAAATCGTCCGAAATGCAAGTTGCATTTGAAACGTTGTGCGGTGACAGTAGGACGAACCACACGGACAAAAGCAATGAAACCGGGAACAACGATGGATAGACCACAAGAATTGAGAAGACTAGGGTTTGAGGATTCACACGTACCCAAGATGCGGAACGAACCAAGACTTCGAAGTGAAGAAACTCCGCACCACTAGCATGGCAAGTTTCGAATTGTGGAACGCCATGAGACAAACTAGATAACTTCAAAAGTTTGGTAAAAGCTGTCAAATCTGATAATGGGCAAAGGCCCTCACAAATGCTGAGTCATGGATGTTTTCGTCCGATCACATGGATTAGGCCTCGCTCTGCACGTGGGCTTATCTCGGTATCTCCATTCCCTTAATCAGCCCAACGCTCTTTTATTAATCCATTTAGTGCTTCCTAGAATCGCATGGCCTATGTCCTATAATGGGACCATCGGGAAGTGACAAATGGTCTCTTCTAGCGCCGACCTTAAGCTGCAAATTAGCACCTGGACGTGCATCAGACGGACTTGCCCTTGCACTCATCTAGAGACAATCTGTCGTAACTTTTGCCAGAAATCACTTCCTTGCTATCACGAAGATCATGGTCGCCATCAAGTCGTCCGAAATGCAAGTTGCGTTTGAAACTTTGTAAGGTGACAGTAGGACGAACCACACCGACAAAAGCTATGAAACCGGGAACAATAATGGCAGACCACAAGAATTGAGAAGACCAGGTTTGAGGATTCACACATAGCCAAGATGTGGAACGAACCAAGACTTCGAAGTGAAGAAACTCCGCACCACGACCATGACAAGTTTCGAATTGTTGAACGTCATGAGATAAACTCGATAACTTAAAAAGTTTGGTAAAAGCTGTCAAATCTGATAATGGGCAAAGTTCCTCACAAATGCTGAGTCATGGATGTTTTCGTCCGATCACATGGATGAGGCCTCGCTCTGCACGTGGGCTTATCTCGGTCTCTCTATTCCCATAATCAGCCCAACTCTCTTTTATTAATACATTTAGTGCTTCCTCGAATTCCTTGCCCAAAGTCCTATAATGGGACCTTCCGGAAGTCGCAAATAGTCTCTTCTAGCTCCGGCCTTAAGGCGAAGATTAGCACTGGACGTGCATCAGACGGACTTGCCCTTGAGCTCATCTGGAGAAAATCTGTCGTAACTTTTGCCAGAAATCACTTCCTTGCTATCACGAAGACCATGGTCCCCATCAAGTCGTCCGAAATGCAAGTTGCATTTGAAACTTTGAGCGTTGGCAGTAGGACGAACCACACCGACAAAAGCTACGAAACCGGGAAAAACAATGGAAAGACCACAAGAATTGAGAAGACCAGGGTTTGAGGATTCACACGTAGCCAAGATGTGGAACGAACCAAGACTTCGAAGTGAAGAAACTCCGCACCACGAGGATGACAAGTTTTGAATTGTTGAACGCCATGAGACAAACTCGATAACTCCAAAACTTCTGTAAAAGCTTTCAAATCTGATATTGGGCAAAGGTCCTCACAAATGCCGAGTCATGGATGTTTTAGTCCGATCACATGGATTAGGCCTCGCTCTGCACGTGGGCTTATCTCGGTCTCTCCATTCCCATAATCAGCCCAACGCTATTTTATCAATCCATTTAGTGCTTCCTCAAATTGCTTGCCCAAAGTCCTATAATGGGACCATCCGGACGTGACAAATGGTCTCTTCTAGCTCCGGCCTTAAGCCGAAGAATAGCACCTGGACGTGTGTTAGACGGCCTTGCCCTTGCACTCATCTGGAGACAATCCGTCGCAACTTTTGCCAGAAATCACTTCCTTGCTATCACGAAGATCATGGTCGCCATCAAGTCGTCCGAAATGCAAGTTGCGTTTGAAACATTGTGCGGTGGCAGTAGGACGAACCACACCGACAAAAGCTACGAACCCGGGAACAACGATGGATAGACCACAAGAATTGAGAAGACCAGGGTTTGAGGATTCACACGTAACCAATATCTAGAACGAACCAAGACTTCAAAGTGAAGAAAATCCGCACCACGAGCATGACAAGTTTCGAATTGTTGAACGCCATGAGATAAACTCGATAACTTCAAAAGTTTGGTAAAAGCTGTCAAATCTGATAATGGGCAAAGGTCCACACAAATGCTTAGTCATGGATGTTTTAGTCCGATCAGATGGATTAGGCCTCGCTCTGCACGTGGGCTCATCTCGGTCTCTCCATTCCCATAATCAGCCCAACGCTCTTTTATTAATGCATTTAGTGCTTCCTCGAGTCGCTTGCCCAAAGTCTTATAATGCGACCATCCGAATTTGACAAATGGTCTTTTATAGCTCTGGCCTTAAGCCAAAGATTAGCACCTGGACGTGCATCAGACGGACTTGCCCTTGCACTCATCTGGAGACAATCTCTCGTAACTTTTGCCAGAAATCACTTCCTTGCTATCACGAAGATCATGGTCGCCATCAAGTCGTCCGAAATGCAAGTTGCGTTTGAAACTTTGTACGGTGACAGTCGGAAGAACCACACCGACAAAAGCTATGAACCCAGGAACAACGATGGATAGACCACAAGAATTGAGAAGACCAGGGTTTCAGGATTCACACGTAGCCAAGATCTGGAACGAACCAAGACTTCAAAGTGAAGAAACTCCGCACCACGAGCATGGCAAGTTTTGAATTGTTGAACGCCATGAGACAAACTCGATAACTTCAAAACTTCTGTAAAACCTTTGAAATCTGATAATGGGCAAAGGTCCTCACAAATACTGAGTCATGGATGTTTTAGTCCGATCACATGGATTAGGCCCCGCTCTGCACGTGGGCTTATCTCGTTCTGTCCATTCCCATAATCAGCCCAGCGCTCTTTTATTAATCCATTTAGTGCTTCCTCGAATCACTTGCCCAAAGTCCAATGATGGGACCATCCGGAAGTGACAAATGGTCTCTTTTAGCTCCGGCCTTAAGCCGAAGATTAGCACCTCGGCGTGCATCAGACGGACTTGCCCTTGCACTCATCTGGAGACAATCTGTCGTAACTTTTGCCTTCCTTGCTATCACGAAGATCATGGTCGCCATCAAGTCATCCGAAATGCAAGTTGCGTTTGATGCTTTGTGCGGTGACAGTAGGACGAACCACACCGACAAAAGCTATGAAACCGGGAACAACAATGGATAGACCACAAGAATTAAGAAGACCAGGGTTTCAGGATTCACACGTAGCCAAGATGTGGAACGAACCAAGACTTCGAAGTGAAGAAACTGCACACCACGAGCATGACAAGTTTCGAATTATTGAACGCCATGAGATAAACTCGATAACTTCAAAAGTTTGGTAAAAGCTGTCAAATCTGATAATGGGCAAAGGTCCTCACAAATGCTGAGTCATGGATGTTTTGTCCGATCACATGGATTAGGCATTGCTCTGCACGTGGGCTCATCTCGGTCTCTCCATTCCCACAATCAGCCCAACGCGCTTTTATTAATCCATTTAGTGCTTCCTCGAATCGCTTGCCCAAAGTCCTATAATGGGACCATCCGGAAGTGACAAATGGTCTCTTCTAGCTCCGACCGTAAGCCGAAGATTAGCACCTGGACGTGCATCAGACGGACTTGCCCTTGCACTCATCTGGAGACAATCTGTCGTAACTTTTGCTAGAAATCACTTCCTTGCTATCACGAAGATCATGGTCACCATCAAGTCGTCCGAAATGCAAGTTGCGTTTGAAACATTGTGCGGTGACAGTAGGACGAACCACACCGACAAAAGCTGTGAAACCGGGAACAACGATGGATAGACCACAAGAATTGAGAAGACCAGGGATTGAGGATTCACACGTTGCCAAGATCTAGAATGAGAAACTCCGCACCGGGCGCGTGACAAGTTTCGAATTGTTGAGTGCCATGAGATAAACTCGATAGTATCAAAAGTTTGGTAAAAGCTGTTAAATCTAACAATGGGCAAAGGTCCTCACAAATGCTGAGTCATGGATGCTTTCGTCCGATCACATGGATTAAGCCTCGCTCTGCACGTGGGCTTATCTCGGTCTCTCCATTCCCATAATCAGCCCAACGCTCTTTTATTAGTCCATTTAGTGCTTCCTCGAATCGCTTGCCCAAAGTCCTATAATGGGACCATCCCGAAGTGACAAATGGTCTCTTCTAGCTCCGGCCTTAAGCGGAAGATTAGCACCTAGACGTGCATCAGACGGACTTGCCCTTGCACTCATCTGGAGACAATCTGTCGTAACTTTTGCTAGAAATCACTTCCGTGCTATCACGAAGATCATGGTCGCCATCAAATCGTCCGAAATGCAAGTTGCGTTTGAAACTTTGTGCAGTGACAGTAGGACGAACCACAACTAAAAAAGCTATGAAACCGGGAACAACGATGGATAGACCACAAGAATTGAGAAGACCAGGGTTTGAGGATTCACCTGTAGCCAAGATCTGGAACGAACCAAGACTTCGAAGTGAAGAAACTCCGCACCACGAGCATGACAAGTTTCAAATTGTTGAACGCCATGAGAGAAACTTGATAAGTTCAAAAGTTTGGTAAAAGCTGTCAAATCTTATATGGGCAAAGGCCCTCACAAATGCTTAGTCATGGATGTTTTCGTCCAATCACATGGATTAGGCCTCGCTCTGCACATGGGCTTATCTCGGTCTCTCCATTCCCATAATCAGCCCAACGTTCTTTTATTAATTCATTTAGTGCTTCCTCGAATCGCTTGCCCAAAGTCCTATAATGGGACCATCCGGAAGTGACAAATGGTCTCTTCTAGCTCCGGCCTTAAGCCGAAGATTAGCACCTGGACGTGCGCCAGACGGACTTGCCCTTGCACTCATTTGGAGACAATCTGTCGTAACTTTTGCCTTCCTTGCTATCACGAAGATCATGGTCGCCATCAAGTCGTTCGAAATGCAAGTTGCGTTTGAAACTTTTTGCGGTGATAGTAGGACGAACCACACCAACAAAAGCTATGAAACCGGGAACAACGATGGATAGACCACAAGAATTGAGAAGACCAGGGTTTGAGGATTAACACGTAGCCAAGATGTGGAACGAACCAAGACTTCGAAGTGAAGAAACTGCCCACCACGAGCATGACAAGTTTCGAATTGTTGAACGCCATGAGATAAACTCGATAACTTCAAAAGTTTGGTAAAAGCTGTCAAATCTGATAATGGGCAAAGGTCCTCACAAATGCTGAGTCATGGATGTTTTGTCCGATCACATGGATTAGGCATTGCTCTACACGTGGGCCCATCTCGGTCTCTCCATTCCCACAATCAGCGCAACGCGCTTTTATTAATCCATTTAGTGCTTCCTCGAATCGCTTGCCCAAAGTCCTATAATGGGACCATCCGGAAGTGACAAATGGTCTCTTCTAGCTCCGGCCGTAAGCCAAAGATTAGCACCTAGACATGCATCAGACGGACTTGCCCTTGCACTCATCTGGAGACAATCTGTCGTAACTTTTGCCAGAAATCACTTCCTTGCTATTACGAAGATTGATGCAAATCAAGAGAATGGTACAAGAGATCCTATTAGAGTTCCTAACGGGCCAATTACGAGGGCACGGGCCAAGAAGCTTAGAGAAGATCTGAACGGGCTAGTTCAAAGAATTTGGACTCAGGCGAACTCAATGAAGCATGCTGAAGCAAGTCCACGTGTGCCAGCAACATATGTCAACATTATTGAAGTTCTCGAAGATTCTAGTCAAAGTTGAATAATTCTGGTCGAAGAAGAATATTACATGGCTAAGTAATATATTACCTTTCTAAGTCAGAATATTAGGGTAATATTTCATTGTTTCCTAAAGAATAGTTAGAATATTTTTGTTGCCTATTACATAGGAGGCAATCTGGAGATAAAATATTTCGCATATCTTGTAATTGTGGCCTATTTATAGGTCAAGGCTGAGGATGGACGAATTTTTAGACTTCTTTTGTTTCAATACATAATTTTGTGAGGAATTTGCTCTTCTTGGTTCTTGAGAAGACTCGTAGAACTTATCAAGATTTCTTGTGGCGTTCTACAACCGGACTTATCACTTCGATCCTCGGGGTGTGGCGTCCTTTCCAAACCGTAGCTTTGGTTCCTATCTCGCTAGGTAGTGGGTCAAAGCTCGCCTTCGGAACTTGTTCTTTGTAGATCTTGGGGTTCTCTTCCATATATTGTTGTTGGGTTTTGCCACATGTTGGTAAGGTTCACATCAGTTGGTATCAGAGCTTTGGTTCTAAGACAAGTTTCATCTATCCTTTTTCGTTATTTTCTTCTTCGTTCTTTTTGAATTCTGTCCTTTCTTTTCTTAGTTCGTTCTTGAGTTTGCTTGCAAAAAAAAAAAAAAAAAAAAAAAAAATTCGTGCAAAAAAAAAGAAAAAAAGTATCAATAGCAAAGCAAAAAAAAAAAGAAAGAAAGACAGAAACCAAAAGTAGAAAGAAAAAAAATCAAGGGAAGCGAAGAAGATATCATACTGTCTTAGCATCAACTCATCAATCATAAATCCACCTAGTTTTCTTGCTCAGAATCATTCCTTTTCCATCATTCTTATGTTTAAGATTCATACTCATCTATCTCCTTGACTCTTCACCCTAAGGATCCTTGTGATTTGCTTTGGTTGGATTCATACTTGAATTGCTGCAAGTTTCTTGGTTGTTCCTTGAGTCCGATTAAGAACTAAAGAAGGCAACAAGAGTGGAAAAAGGCCAGAGTGGTGAGCATATTAGAGGGTAAAAGCCGAATACTTGAGAGAAACACGAGTGAATTGAGTGAATCACCTTTTGAGTGAAACACGTGAGGGAGTGAGGTGAGGTCCTTTTTTTCTTTCTATATTCATACTAACCTAGTTGCAGAATCTATACATGGCTCAACATCGAGACAGAGATCCATCCGAAGAGATTCAACAACATACCATCCCGAATCTTCAAATGGAAGCATTGTTGGGGGAGATGAGACGGATAATGCGACTTGAATTGGAGCCAATTCAAAATAGGTTGGATCAGGTGGAAGACAGAGTATCGAGTGAGCCGCATCACAGCCACAACAATAGGGGGCATGGGCGACATGTTCCATGGGGAGATAACGAGAATGATGAGGAGTTAGAAGAACTGAACAAGCGACGAGGCAGGTTTGGGCATCGGAATGGAGAAGTTAGGAATCGAGAAGATAATAATTTGGGTAGCATCAAGATGAAGATTCCATCTTTCCAAGGCAAATCTGATCCAGAAGCATATCTTGAGTGGGAGAAGAAGATGGAGTTCATATTTGATTGCCACAACTATTCCGAAGCAAAGAAGGTAAAACTTGCTGTCATTGAGTTTTCTGATTATGCTATTACATGGTGGGACCAGCTTGTTTTGAGCAGGAGACGGAATAGAGAACGTCCGATTGAAACATGGGAGGACATGAAATCGGTGATGAGAAAGCGGTTCGTTCCAAGCTACTATTACCGAGAGTTGCATAAAAAGTTGCAATCTCTTAGACAAGGGAGTCGAAGTGTTGAAGATTATTTTAAGGAGATGGAGATTACAATGATACGAGCCAACGTGGAGGAAGATCGAGAAGCCACTATGGCCAGATTTTTGTTTGGCTTGAACTGAGAAATTCATGATAGAGTAGAAATGCATCATTATGTAGAGTTGGAAGAGATGGTGCACATGGCGATCAAAGTGGAACAACAACTCAAGAGAGGAGGCACACGATCAGGTCCCAACTTGGGGTCTAATCTTTGGAAGCTGAGCTCCTCAAAGAAGGAAGAAAAGCCACATACATCTTCAACTCTTAAGGCTAAAATTGAGCCTAAGTCGGGAAACACCAGCCGCGATTCCCAAGGTACAACCGATATCTCTACTACTCGGAATCGTGATATTAAGTGTTTTAAATGCCAAGGCAGGGGACACATGGCTAACCAATGCCCAAACAAGAGGGTGATGATTATAAATGCCCAAGGAGAGCTAGAGTCGGAAGATGAAGAAGACGATCCCGACATGCCACCCTTAGAAGATGCTTATGATGGGCAGTATGCTGTTGAAGGAGAGATATTGGTGGCAAGACGAGCTCTCAACATGCAGGTTAAGGAGGAAGAAAATAATCAAAGAGAGAACTTGTTCCATACTCGATGCTTTGTGAACAACAAAGTGTGCAGCGTCATAATTGATGGAGGGAGTTGCACCAACGTGGCTAGCACAGAATTGGTGGAGAAATTGGCATTACCCACCTTGAAGCATCCACGACCTTATCGACTCCAATGGTAAATGATAGTGGAGACATCAAGGTGACAAGGCAAGCTCTGGTTGCTTTTTCTATTGGAAAATATGTGGATGCGGTGCTTTGTGATGTAGTTCCCATGCATGCATGCCATATACTATTGGGAAGGCCATGGCAATATGATCGAAGGGCTACACATGATGGTTTTACCAATAGGTACTCCTTTGTAATGAATAAGCAGCCCATAGCTCTTATGCCATTAACTCCAAAACAAGTTCTTGATGATCAAATGAAGCTGAAAAGAGCAAGTGAAAAGAAAATAAGGACAAAATCTGAAATTGAGAGAAAAGAAACTGAAAGAAAAGAAAGTATGAGAGAAGAAAAAGAAAGAGGAAAGGATAAGAAAAAGAGTGAAAGAGAAGAAGAGAGAGTTTCAGCCATAGGGAGAGCAAGAGAGGAAAAAATAAGTTTCATTGCAAAGAAAAGAGAGATCAAGAGAGTATTTTTTCTGATCAACCCCTTATAGTACTTATGTACAAGGAGGTCCTTTTAAACACTAATGATCTTGTCGGTTCTTTGCCGAGCAATGTTATTTCCCTTTTGCAGGAGTTCGATGATGTGTTTCCTGAGGAGTTGTCTTCAGGTTTACCCCCAATTCGAGGAATTGAGCATCAAATTGACTTCATACCCGGTGCATCAATCCCAAACCGACCAGCCTACCGAAGTAATCCCGAGGAAACAAAGGAACTTCAAAGGCAAGTAGGTGAGTTATTGGAAAAGGGGTATGTACGAGAAAGCATGAGTCCTTGTGCGGTTCCAGTGCTGCTAGTACCTAAGAAGGACGGGACATGGAGGATGTGTGTTGATTGTCGTGCAATCAACAATATCACGGTAAAGTATCGACATCCCATCCCTAGATTAGATGATATGCTTGATGAATTGCATGGTTCTTGTGTTTTTACTAAGATTGATCTTAAGAGTGGATATCATCAAATTAGGATGAAAGAAGGTGATGAGTGGAAAACTGCTTTCAAAACAAAACATGGATTATATGAATGGTCAGTTATGCCTTTTGGACTAACTAATGCACCGAGCACTTTCATGAGACTTATGAACCATGTTTTGCGTGCTTGCATTGGACAATTTGTGGTTGTCTACTTTGATGATATTCTGATTTATAGCAAAAATTTGAATGACCATGTGGAACATTTAAAACTTGTTTTAGATATTTTAAGGAAAGAAAAGTTGTACGCAAATCTGAAGAAGTGTATGTTTTGCACGGATAAGCTTGTGTTTCTTGGATTTGTTGTGAGTGCCCAAGGTATTCAAGTTGACCATGAAAAGGTGAAAGCAATTCAAGATTGGCCAACTCCTACATCTATTGGTCAGGTAAGAAGTTTCCATGGGTTAGCTAGTTTTTATCGACGTTTTGTTCAGAATTTTAGTAGTCTTGCTACACCTTTAACGGAAGTGATCAAGAAGAATGCTCCATTTAGGTGGGGAGAGGAACAAGAAAGGGCATTCAAAGTGATTAAGGAGAAGTTAACAAATGCACCTTTACTTGCTTTACCTAACTTTACTAAAACTTTTGAAATTGAGTGTGATGCTTCAGGTATTGGAGTTGGGGGAGTTTTAATGCAGGAAGGAAGACCAATTGCATATTTTAGCGAAAAGCTAAGTGGAGCAGCCCTAAACTATCCAACATATGATAAGGAGATGTATGCATTAGTTCGGACATTAAGGACCTGGCAACATTACCTTTGGCCAAAAGAATTTGTGATCCACACAGATCATGAATCGTTGAAGCACTTGAAGGGGCAGCACAAGTTGAACAAACAGACAAAAGCTATGAAACCGGGAACAACGATGGATAGACCACAAGAATTGAGAAGACCAGGGTTTGAGGATTTACACGTAGCCAAGATCTAGAACGAGAAACTCCGCACCAGGAGCGTGACAAGTTTCGAATTGTTGAGCGCCATGAGATAAACTCGATAACTTCAAAAGTTTGGTAAAAGCTGTCAAATCTGACAATGGGCAAAGGTCCTCACAAATGCTGAGTCATGGATGTTTTCGTCCGATCACATGGATTAAGCCTCGCTCTGCATGTGGGCTTATCTCGGTCTCTCCATTCCCATAATCAGCCCAACGCTCTTTTATTAGTCCATTTAGTGCTTCCTCGAATCGCTTGCCCAAAGTCCTATAATGGGACCATCCGGAAGTGACAAATGGTCTCTTCTAGCTCCGGCCTTAAGCCGAAGATTAGCACCTGGACGTGCATCAGACGGACTTGCCCTTGCACTCATCTGGAGACAATCTGTCTTAACTTTTGCCAGAAATCACTTCCTTGCTATCACGAAGATCATGGTCGCCATCAAGTCGTCCGAAATGCAAGTTGCGTTTGAAACTTTGTGCGGTGACAGTAGGACGAACCACAACGACAAAAGCTATGAAACCGGGAACAACGATGGATAGACCACAAGAATTGAGAAGACCAGGGTTTGAGGATTCACACGTAGCCAAGATCTGGAACGAACCAAGACTTCGAAGTGAAGAAACTCCGCACCACGAGCATGACAAGTTTCGAATTGTTGAACGCCATGAGAGAAACTCCATAACTTCAAAAGTTTGGTAAAAGCTGTCAAATCTTATATGGGCAAAGGCCCTCACAAATGCTGAGTCAAGGATGTTTTCGTCCGATCACATGGATTAGGCCTCGCTTTGCACATGGGCTTATCTCGGTCTCTCCATTCCCATAATCAGCCCAACGTTCTTTTATTAATCCATTTAGTGCTTCCTCGAATCGCTTGCCCAAAGTCCTATAATGGGACCATCCGGAAGTGACAAATGGTCTCTTCTAGCTCCGGCCTTAAGCCGAAGATTAGCACCTGGACGTGTGCCAGACGGACTTGCCCTTGCACTCATCTGGAGACAATCTGTCGTAACTTTTGCCTTCCTTGCTATCACGAAGATCATGGTCGCCATCAAGTCGTCCGAAATGCAAGTTGCGTTGGAAACTTTGTGCGGTGACGGTAGGACGAACCACACCGACAAAAGCTATAAAACCGGGAACAACGATGGATAGACCACAAGAATTGAGAAGACCAGGGTTTGCGGATTAACACGTAGCCAGGATGTGGAACGAACCAAGACTTCGAAGTGAAGAAACTGCACACCACGAGCATGACAAGTTCCAAATTGTTGAACGCCATGAGATAAACTCGATAGCTTCAAAAGTTTGGTGAAAGCTGTCAAATCTGATAAATGGGCAAAGGTCCTCACAAATGCTGAGTCATGGATGTTTTGTCCCATCACATGGATTAGGCATTGCTCTGCACGTGGGCTCATCTCGGTCTCTCCATTCCCACAATCAGCCCAACGCGCTTCCTCGAATTGCTTGCCCAAAGTCCTATAATGGGACCATCCGGAAGTGACAAATGGTCTCTTCTAGCTCCGGCCTTAAGCCGAAGATTAGCACCTGGACGTGCGCCAGACGGACTTGCCCTTGCACTCATCTGGAGACAATCTGTCGTAACTTTTGCCTTCCTTGCTATCGCGAAGATCATGGTCGCCATCAAGTCGTTCGAAATGCAAGTTGCGTTCGAAACTTTGTGCAGTGATAGTAGGACGAACCACACCAACAAAAGCTATGAAACCGGGAACAACGATGGATAGACCACAAGAATTTAGAAGACCAGGGTTTGAGGATTAACACGTAGCCAAGATGTGGAACGAACCAAGACTTCGAAGTGAAGAAACTGCACACCACGAGCATGACAAGTTTCGAATTGTTGAGCGCCATGAGATAAACTCGATAACTTCAAAAGTTTGGTAAAAGCTGTCAAATCTGATAATGGGCAAAGGTCCTCAGAGATGCTGAGTCATGGATGTTTTGTCCGATCACATGGATTAGGCATTGCTCTGCACGTGGGCACATCTCGGTCTCTCCATTCCCACAATCAGCCCAACGCGCTTTTATTAATCCATTTAGTGCTTCCTCGAATCGCTTGCCCAAAGTCCTATAATGGGACCATCCGAAGTGACAAGTGGTCTCTTCTAGCTCCGGCCGTAAGCCAAAGATTAGCACCTGGACGTGCATCAGACGGACTTGCCCTTGCACTCATCTGGAGACAATCTGTCGTAACTTTTGCCAGAAATCACTTCCTTGCTATCACGAAGATCATGGTCACTATCAAGTCGTCCGAAATGCAAGTTGCGTTTGAAACTTTGTGCGGTGACAGTAGGACGAACCACAACGACAAAAGCTATGAAACCGGGAACAACGAGGATAGACCACAAGAATTGAGAAGACCAGGGTTTGAGGATTCACACGTAGCCAAGATCTGGAACGAACCAAGACTCTGAAGTGAAGAAACTCCGCACCACGAGCATGACAAGTTTCGAATTGTTGAAAGCCATGAGAGAAACTCCATAACTTCAAAAGTTTTGTAAAAGCTGTCAAATCTTATATGGGCAAAGGCCCTCACAAATGCTGAGTCAAGGATGTTTTCGTCCGATCACATGGATTAGGCCTCGCTCTGCACATGGGCTTATCTCGGTCTCTCCATTCCCATAATCAGCCCAACGTTCTTTTATTAATCCATTTAGTGCTTCCTCGAATCGCTTGCCCAAAGTCCTATAATGGGACCATCCGGAAGTGACAAATGGTCTCTTCTAGCTCCGGACTTAAGCCGAAGATTAGCACCTGGACGTGCGCCAGACGGACTTTCCCTTGCACTCATCTGGAGACAATCTGTCGTAACTTTTACCTTCCTTGCTATCACGAAGATCATGGTCACCATCAAGTCGTCCGAAATGCAAGTTGCGTTTGAAACTTTGTGCGGAGACGGTAGGACGAACCACACCGACAAAAGCTATGAAACCGGGAACAACGAAGGATAGACCACAAGAATTGAGAAGACCAGGTGATGCGAACCTCGCCAACACCGTGATGAAACCCAATATCAAGTATGATATGAACCTCACCAACTTGTGACTAAACCCGTATACGACTAAGGTCTCCAGGAAACGTGTCCTTATCAAGCTCGAAATGTGGAGCCTTGATCCATTACCGATAAAGAGGTAAGAACCTTGGTATAGTGAACACGCCACAATCAACTATGGAAGGGTTGATTGATAAGTCGGGGATGAACGCCACGGAATACTCCGATAAGTTCGAATAGTTCTTCAAAGAACCAAAGAGAATAAAATCTCACACTTCATTAATGAATAAAACTGATCCAAATTTGTCCAAGGGCAAGCACCAGCCTTTAAATAGGCCAAAGTGCAATATTACATCAAAAATAACCTTCCTAAATGGTTCTCATAGGATAGGAAACTAATTGGAAAGCAAATCTAAGTGCTATCCCAGAGAAATTACAATATATTAATAATATCTTCAGAACTAAATAAAGGGGAAGGAAATATATTCTTCTTGCTAAAAGAGGAAAGTGATATATTCTTGTAGATAACTTCAACATATCAGCATTAACTTGTGCTTCTCTTGCCTCTTTAGTTCTCTCAATTGCCTTTCTTGAAAATGTTCTTTCCCTTTCATCTTGTTAAGATATATATCTTGAAGATATTTGCCCTCTTGACATTCAACTTAAATATATTTCTTGAATCACTTGCCCTCTTGATGCTTAGCTGAAATATGTGGTCTTCATCATTTGTCCATTTTTGAAATATTATGGATAATGTTGAGTCATTTAGCTTGCTCATCACTTGCATGCATATCCATATCTGCTTCTTCGTCGTGCACGAGCTTCTCATCATCGGATCATGACAGACTTTGATTGCAGCCATCGATCTCGTATCATGGATCACATCAAGCGCCATGAGATAAACTCGATAACTTCAAAAGTTTGGTAAAAGCTGTAAAATCTGACAATGGGCAAAGGTCCTCACAAATGCTGAGTCATGGATGTTTTCGTCCGATCACATGGATTAAGTCTCGCTCTGCACGTGGGCTTATCTCGGTCTCTCCATTCCCATAATAAGCCCAACGCTCTTTTATTAGTCCATTTAGTGCTTCCTCGAATCGCTTGCCCAAAGTCCTATAATGGGACCATCCGGAAGTGACAAATGGTCTCTTCTAGCTCCGGCCTTAAGCCGAAGATTAGCACCTAGACGTGCATCAGACGGACTTGCCCTTGCACTTATCTGGAGACAATCTGTCGTAACTTTTGCCAGAAATCACTTCCTTGCTGTCACGAAGATCGTGGTCGCCATCAAGTCGTCCGAAATGCAAGTTGCGTTTGAAACTTTGTGCGGTGACAGTAGGACGAACCACAACGACAAAAGCTATGAAACCAGGAACAACGATGGATAGACCACAAGAATTGACAAGACCAGGGTTTGAGGATTCACATGTAGCCAAGATCTGGAACGAACCAAGACTTCGAAGTGAAGAAACTCCGCACCACGAGCATGACAAGTTTCGAATTGTTGAACGCCATGAGAGAAACTCGATAACTTCAAAAGTTTGGTAAAAGCTGTCAAATCTTATATGGGCAAAGGCCCTCACAAATGCTGAGTCAAGGATGTTTTCGTCCGATCACATGGATTAGGCCTCGCTCTGCACATGGACTTATCTCGGTCTCTCCATTCCCATAATCAGCCCAACGTTCTTTTATTAATCCATTTAGTGCTTCCTCGAATCGCTTGCCCAAAGTCCTATAATGGGACCATCCGGAAGTGACAAATGGTCTCTTCTAGCTCCGGCCTTAAGCCGAAGATTTGCACTTGGACGTGCGCCAGACGGACTTGCCCTTGGACTCATCTGGAGACAATCTATCGTAACTTTTGCCTTCCTTGCTATCACGAAGATCATGGTCGCCATCAAGTCGTCCGAAATGCAAGTTGCGTTTGAAACTTTGTGCGGTGACAGTAGGACGAACCACACCGACAAAAGCTATGAAACCGGGAACAACGATGGATAGACCACAAGAATTGAGAAGACCAGGTTTTGAGGATTCACACGTAGCCAAGATCTAGAACGAGAAACTCCGCACCAGGAGCGTGACAAGTTTCGAATTGTTGAGCGCCATGAGATAAACTCGATAACTTCAAAAGTTTGGTAAAAGCTGTCAAATCTGACAATGGGCAAAGGTCCTCACAAATGCTGAGTCATGGATGTTTTCATCCGATCACATGGATTAAGCCTCGCTCTGCACGTGGGCTTATCTCGGTCTCTCCATTCCCATAATCAGCCCAACGCTCTTTTATTAGTCCATTTAGTGCTTCCTCGAATCGCTTGCCCAAAGTCCTATAATGGGACCATCCGGAAGTGACAAATGGTCTCTTCTAGCTCCGGCCTTAAGCCGAAGATTAGCACCTAGACGTGCATCAGACGGACTTGCCCTTGCACTCATCTGGAGACAATCTATCGTAACTTTTGCCAGAAATCACTTCCTTGCTATCACGAAGATCATGGTCGCCATCAAGTCGTCCGAAATGCAAGTTGCGTTTGAAACTTTGTGCGGTGACAGTAGGACGAACCACAACGACAAAAGCTATGAAACCGGGAACAACGATGGATAGACCACAAGAATTGAGAAGACAAGGGTTTGAGGATTCACACGTAGCCAAGATCTGGAACGAAGCAAGACTTCGAAGTGAAGAAACTCCGCACCACGAGCATGACAAGTTTCGAATTGTTGAACGCCGTGAGAGAAACTCCATAAACTTCAAAAGTTTGGTAAAAGCTGTCAAATCTTATATGGGCAAAGGCCGTCACAAATGCTGAGTCAAGGATGATTTCGTCCGATCACATGGATTAGGCCTCGCTCTGCACATGGGCTTATCTCGGTCTCTCCATTCCCATAATCAGCCCAACGTTCTTTTATTAATCCATTTAGTGCTTCCTCGAATCGCTTGCCCAAAGTCCTATAATGGGACCATCCGGAAGTGACAAATGATCTCTTCTAGCTCCGGCCTTAAGCCAAAGATTAGCACCTGGACGTGCGCCAGACGGACTTGCCCTTGCACTCATCTGCAGACAATCTGTCGTAACTTTTGCCTTCCTTGCTATCACGAAGATCATGGTCGCCATCAAGTCGTCCGAAATGCAAGTTGCGTTTGAAACTTTGTGCGGTGACAGTAGGACGAACCACACCGGCAAAAGCTATGAAACCGGCAACAACGATGGATAGACCACAAGAATTGAGAAGACCAGGGTTTGAGGATTAACACGTAGCCAAGATGTGGAACGAACCAAGACTTCGAAGTGAAGAAACTGCTGTCACGACCCGAATCAAGCCGTGACTTGATTCGTGGCCATGACCAATCATGATCGATCAAATAAGGTTGTGTAAGAGTGTGACTCGTTTAAAACACTGTAGTGCACCGAATTAACCCTATTCCTTTCATGCCTGATTAAAACAACTCGTACTTGATCATTCAGAGCAAACTATACCATAAGAAACTCAATTGTTATTACAACTCTTTTACTTGCATTTACATGTGTACAAGACTTGAAATTAAGTCCATATTCATGTCCTACATCCTATGTAGACCCTTGAAGAGACTTATCCAAAAGGATCACCATGGCTGACCACTATATGTACCTTCTATCCAAACGAACGACTTCAAAAACACTTCTAGGTATATCCACCGCTCCTAGTCCCAAACTTCAACTCTTATGATCTGAGATGTTAAAATCAAAGGGTGAGCTTGCATTGCTCAGTAAGTTGACAATCCATAGTTCAAACATTAAAATCCATCAACTACAATGAAAGCTATTCGGTACAATCATTTCAATTCACAATAGAAGCAACATTCAACCACCAGGAAGTATTCATACTTACTTGTAGACACCATATAGGTTTGCACAGGCAACAATATAACTTGATTATGTAAGATCATATAATTTAGTGGAACCATGAGTGAGTGCAATATTCAACAACTATCTAATGACATATTAGCTTTGTGGATGCATGCACGTAACCGACTGGCCAGTGGACCCTTCCGGGTAATCGTAAACATTACCAACCGATCAGTGGTCCATTCATCCCTTCCGAGATCATATCATCGTGTTCCTCATGGGAACCTTCTGTATCAACTTTCTTATAACATATACCAACTGATCAGTGGCCATTCGTCCCTTCCGGGACATCCCTCTTGAGGGATATTCATATAATTTGTCCCTTGCGGGATATGCATATGCTTGCATGCTATGGATGCTTCAATCACTTAGGCACTTATATAGCCCGATCATGTGACATATTAATGTTGCACATTCATGTCAATCAAATATATCCCACTCTTATGGGAATCAAAGAAATGTCAGCAATATGCCCCATTCACATAACCATCCAAAATGGATCATCATCTTCAGCAAGCTTAATGGAGCTAAAGCACAGTTCTTAAGAATAATTAAACTTGTCTTATCATGCTAATCCAGCTTATGACCACCTAAGCCATCTCATAAAACTCTGCAATGTAGTAATCGAATGTTACTAATCAAGCTTGGTACTTTCTAATTACACCAATTAAGCCTTAACACAGCAACAAAGCATACAATATCATGCTAATCCTGCTTAATTAAACTTAATTATGCTCATTAACCTCTAATCACAACAACTTAAACATGGCAGATTAGCAAACATCATTGATCAATTAACTCAATCACACACATTAAAATATTCATCACACCATTCTAATGATGCTGAAAACATGTTCAAATACATCTCTTGAAATACCATTGATCCTTCAATCAATAGCAATACTGCTATACCAATTCAACGAAGTAAATCTCGTAGCTGACTTATATAAACTAATCATCACCTACTTAAGCTAAGAATGATCTTGGCTAACATCAAAGCTAATGAATATTGATGTTTAAACTGTGGAAAACCAACTTACCTATGCAAGGCTTTCAGATCTCTTCTTCCACCTGCAATCTCTCTCTCTCTCTCTATATTGTTTGCTTCCATGGCTGCAAATGGTGATTAAAGTGAGCTATATTTGTCTGAGGAAGGAGAGCTAGCTGAGTTATAGGACAGGTGTCACCACACCCCTACACAACTCTTTTTGACTTTTTGCTAATTCTTTCCCCAAATACTTTCTGCCACTTCCCTAAATATATCATTATCCAATTCACAAATTCGTCCAAAGCAGAGCTGGGCTGGAAATGGGCGTCACCTTGGGCCTAAATCCAAGTAGTTATATCAGACTTCATAGCCCAATCCAAATTCATCATAGGCCTTTATATGTTTTATGTAATCTTGGCCAATTTGTATGCCTAATTCAATAATCTAATTCCATTTGATCTTCAATTATAGTTAAGCTCAAAACAAGATATGTTGTAAGATCAAGATGTGTCTAAGCCCAATCTAAGAGGTGAACATGCAAAAGAGTATTTAGATCCAATTCAGGTTATAAGATAAGCAATGTAGCTTTTAGATCTAATCTAGGCGCACTAGCAAGTCGAGTTATAAAATGTACCCATGTTAAATCCATCCAGGCATATTGGTATTGGGTTATCACAACTGCACACCACGAGCATGACAAGTTTCGAATTGTTGAACGCCATGAGAGAAACTCGATAACTTCAAAAGTTTGGTGAAAGCAGTCAAATCTGATAAATGGGCAAAGGTCCTCACAAATGCTGAGTCATGGATGCTTTGTCCGATCACATGGATTAGGCATTGCTCTGCACGTGGGCTCATCTCGGTCTCTCCATTCCCACAATCAGCCCAACGCGCTTTTATTAATCCATTTAGTGCTTCCTCGAATCGCTTGCCCAAAGTCCTATAATGGGACCATCCGGAAGTGACAAATGGTCTCTTCTAGCTCCGGCCGTAAGCCAAAGATTAGCACCTGGACGTGCATCAGACGGACTTGCCCTTGCACTCATCTGGAGACAATCTGTCGTAACTTTTGCCAGAAATCACTTCATTGCTATCACGAAGATCATGGTCACCATCAAGTCGTCCGAAATGCAAGTTGCGTTTTAAACATTGTGCGGTGACAGTAGGACGAACCACACCGACAAAAGCTATGAAACCGGGAACAACGATGGATAGACCACAAGAATTGAGAAGACCAGGGTTTGAGGATTCACACGTAGCCAAGATCTAGAACGAGAAACTCCGCACCAGGAGCGTGACAAGTTTCCAATTGTTGAGCGCCATGAGATAAACTCGATAACTTCAAAAGTTTGGTAAAAGCTGTCAAATCTGACAATGGGCAAAGGTCCTCACAAATGCTGAGTCATGGATGTTTTCGTCCGATCACATGGATTAAGCCTCGCTCTGCACGTGGGCTTATCTCGGTCTCTCCATTCCCATAATCAGCCCAACGCTCTTTTATTAGTCCATTTAGTGCTTCCTCGAATCGCTTGCCCAAAGTCCTATAATGGGACCATCCGGAAGTGACAAATGGTCTCTTCTAGCTCCGGCCTTAAGCCGAAGATTAGCACCTAGACGTGCATCAGACGGACTTGCCCTTGCACTCATCTAGAGACAATCTGTCGTAACTTTTGCCAGAAATCACTTCCTTGCTATCACGAAGATCATGGTCGCCATCAAGTCGTCCGAAATGAAAGTTGCGTTTGAAACTTTGTGCGGTGACAGTAGGACAAACCACAACGACAAAAGCTATGAAACCGGGAACAACGATGCATAGACCACAAGAATTGAGAAGACCAGGGTTTGAGGATTCACACGTAGCCAAGATCTGGAACGAACCAAGACTTCGAAGTGAAGAAACTCCACACCACGAGCATGACAAGTTTCGAATTGTTGAACGCCATGAGAGACTCGATAACTTCAAAAGTTTGGTAAAAGCTGTCAAATCTTATATGGGCAAAGGCCCTCACAAATGCTGAGTCAAGGATTATTTCGTCCGATCACATGGATTACGCCTCGCTCTGCACGTGGGCTCATCTCGGTCTCTCCATTCCCATAATCAGCCCAACGTTCTTTTATTAACCCATTTAGTGCTTCCTCGAATCGCTTGCCCAAAGTCCTATAATGGGACCATCCGGAAGTGACAAATAGTCTCTTCTAGCTCCGGCCTTAAGCCGAAGATTAGCACCTGGACGTGCGCCAGACGGACTTGCCCTTGCACTCATCTGGAGACAATCTGTCGTAACTTTTGCCTTCCTTGCTATAACGAAGATCATGGTCGCCAGCAAGTCGTCCGAAATGCAAGTTGCGTTTGAAACTTTGTGCGGTGACAGTAGGACGAACCACACCGACAAAAGCTATGAAACCGGGAACAACGATGGATAGACCACAAGAATTGAGAAGACCAGGGTTTGAGGATTAACACGTAGCCAAGATGTGGAACGAACCAAGACTTCGAAGTGAAAAAACTGCACACCACGAGCATGACAAGTTTCGAATTGTTAAACGCCATGAGATAAACTGGATAACTTGAAAAGTTTGGTGAAAGCTGTCAAATCTGACAATGGCCAAAGGTCCTCACAAATGCTGAGTCATGGATGTTTTCGTCTGATCACATGGATTAAGCCTCGCTCTGCACGTGGGCTTATCTCGGTCTCTCCATTCCCATAATCAGCCCAACGCTCTTTTATTAGTCCATTTAGTGCTTCCTCGAATCGCTTGCCCAAAGTCCTATAATGGGACCATCCGGAAGTGACAAATGGTCTCTTCTAGCTCCGGCCTTAAGCCGAAGATTAGCACCTAGACGTGCATCAGACGGACTTGCCCTTGCACTCATCTGGAGACAATCTGTCGTAACTTTTGCCAGAAATCACTTCCTTGCTATCACGAAGATCATGGTCACCATCAAGTCGTCCGAAATGCAAGTTGCGTTTCAAACATTGTGCGCTGACAGTAGGACGAACCACACCAACAAAAGCTATGAAACCTGGAACAACGATGGATAGACCACAAGAATTGAGAAGACCAGGGTTTGAGGATTCACACGTAGCCAAGATCTAGAACGACAAACTCCGCACCAGGAGCGTGACAAGTTTCGAATTGTTGAGCGCTATGAGATAAACTCGATAACTTCAAAAGTTTGGTGAAAGCTGTCAAATCTGATAATTGGGCAAAGGTCCTCAAAAATGCTGAGTCATGGATGTTTTGTCTGATCACATGGATTAGGCATTGCTCTGCACGTGGGCTCATCTCGGTCTCTCCATTCCCACAATCAGCCCAACGCACTTTTCCTAATCCATTTAGTGCTTCCTCGAATCGCTTGCCCAAAGTCCTATAATGAGACCATGCGGAAGTGACAAATGGTCTCTTCTAGCTCCGGCCTTAAGCCAAAGATTAGCACCTCGACGTGCATCAGACGGACTTGCCCTTGCACTCATCTGGAGACAATCTGTCGTAACTTTTGCCAGAAATCACTTCCTTGCTATCACGAAGATCATGGTCACCATCAAGTCGTCCGAAATGCAAGTTGCATTTTAAACATTGTGCGGTGACAGTAGGACGAACCACACCGACAAAAGCTATGAAACCGGGAACAACGATGGATAGACCACAAGAATTGAGAAGACCAGGGTTTGAGGATTCACACGTAGCCAAGATCTAGAACGAGAAACTCCGCACCAGGAGCGTGACAAGTTTCGAATTGTTGAGCGCCATGAGATAAACTCGATAACTTCAAAAGTTTGGTAAAAGCTGTCAAATCTTATATGGGCAAAGGTCCTCACAAATGCTGAGTCATGGATGTTTTCGTCCGATCACATGGATTAAGCCTCGCTCTGCACGTGGGCTTATCTCGGTCTCTCCATTCCCATAATCAGCCCAACGCTCTTTTATTAGTCCATTTAGTGCTTCCTCGAATCGCTTGCCCAAAGTCCTATAATGGGACCATCCGGAAGTGACAAATGGTCTCTTCTAGCTCCGGCCTTAAGCCGAAGATTAGCACCTAGACGTGCATCAGACGGACTTGCCCTTGCACTCATCTGGAGACAATCTGTCGTAACTTTTGCCAGAAATCACTTCCTTGCTATCACGAAGATCATGGTCACCATCAAGTCGTCCGAAATGCAAGTTGCGTTTCAAATATTGTGCGGTGACAGTAGGACGAACCACACCGACAAAAGCTATGAAACCGGGAACAACGATGGATAGACTACAAGAATTGAGAAGACCAGGGTTTGAGGATTCACACGTAGCCAAGATCTAGAACGAGAAACTCCGCACCAGGAGCGTGGCAAGTTTCGAATTGTTGAGCGCCATGAGATAAACTCGATAACTTCAAAAGTTTGGTGAAAGCTGTCAAATATGATAAATGGGCAAAGGTCCTCACAAATGCTGAGTCATGGATGTTTTGTCCGATCACATGGATTAGGCATTGCTCTGCACGTGGGCTCATCTCGGTCTCTCCATTCCCACAATCAGCCCAACGCACTTTTCCTAATCCATTTAGTGCTTCCTCGAATCGCTTGCCCAAAGTCCTATAATGGGACCATCCGGAAGTGACAAATGGTCTCTTCTAGCTCCGGCCTTAAGCCGAAGATTAGCACCTAGACGTGCATCAGACGGACTTGCCCTTGCACTCATCTGGAGACAATCTGTCGTAACTTTTGCCAGAAATCACTTCCTTGCTATCACGAAGATCATGGTCACCATCAAGTCGTCCGAAATGCAAGTTGCATTTTAAACATTGTGCGGTGACAGTAGGACGAACCACACCGACAAAAGCTATGAAACCGGGAACAACGATGGATAGACCACAAGAATTGAGAAGACCAGGGTTTGAGGATTCACACGTAGCCAAGATCTAGAACGAGAAACTCCGCACCAGGAGCGTGACAAGTTTCGAATTGTTGAGCGCCATGAGATAAACTCGATAACTTCAAAAGTTTGGTAAAAGCTGTCAAATCTGATATGGGCAAAGGTCCTCACAAATGCTGAGTCATGGATGTTTTCGTCCGATCACATGGATTAAGCCTCGCTCTGCACGTGGGCTTATCTCGGTCTCTCCATTCCCATAATCAGCCCAACGCTCTTTTATTAGTCCATTTAGTGCTTCCTCGAATCGCTTGCCCAAAGTCCTATAATGGGACCATCCGGAAGTGACAAATGGTCTCTTCTAGCTCCGGCCTTAAGCCGAAGATTAGCACCTAGACGTGCATCAGACGGACTTGCCCTTGCACTCATCTGGAGACAATCTGTCGTAACTTTTGCCAGAAATCACTTCCTTGCTATCACGAAGATCATGGTCGCCATCAAGTCGTCCGAAATGCAAGTTGCCTTTGCAACTTTGTGCGGTGACAGTAGGACGAACCACACCGACAAAAGCTATGAAACCGGGAACAACGATGGATAGACCACAAGAATTGAGAAGACCAGGGTTTGACGATTCACACGTAGCCAAGATCTGGAACGAACCAAGACTTCGAAGTGAAGAAACTCCGCACCACGAGCATGACAAGTTTCGAATTGTTGAACGCCATGAGAGAAACTCGATAACTTCAAAAGTTTGGTAAAAGCTGTCAAATCTTATATGGGCAAAGGCCCTCACAAATGCTGAGTCATGGATGTTTTCGTCCGATCACATGGATTAGGCCTCGCTCTGCACGTGGGCTCATCTCGGTCTCTCCATTCCCATAATCAGCCCAACGCTCTTTTATTAATCCATTTAGTGCTTCCTCGAATCGCTTGCCCAAAGTCCTATAATGGGACCATCCGGAAGTGACAAATGGTCTCTTCTAGCTCCGGCCTTAAGCCAAAGATTAGCACCTGGACGTGCGCCAGACGGACTTGCCCTTGCACTCATCTAGAGACAAACTGTCGTAACTTTTGCCTTACTTGCTATCACGAAGATCATGGTCGCCAGCAAGTCGTCCGAAATGCAAGTTGCGTTTGAAACTTTGTGCGGTGACAGTAGGACGAACGACACCGACAAAAGCTATGAAACCGGGAACAACGATGGATAGACCACAAGAATTGAGAAGACCAGGGTTTGAGGATTCACACGTAGCCAAGATGTGGAACGAACCAAGACTTCGAAGTGAAAAAACTGCACACCACGAGCATGACAAGTTTCGAATTGTTGAACGCCATGAGATAAACTCGATAACTTCAAAAGTTTGGTGAAAGCTGTCAAATCTGACAATGGGCAAAGGTCCTCACAAATGCTGAGTCATGGATGTTTTCGTCCGATCACATGGATTAAGCCTCGCTCTGCACGTGGGCTTATCTCGGTCTCTCCATTCCCATAATCAGCCCAACGCTCTTTTATTAGTCCATTTAGTGCTTCCTCGAATCGCTTGCCCAAAGTCCTATAATGGGACCATCCGGAAGTGACAAATGGTCTCTTCTAGCTCCGGCCTTAAGCCGAAGATTAGCACCTGGACGTGCATCAGACGGACTTGCCCTTGCACTCATCTGGAGACAATCTGTCGTAACTTTTGCCAGAAATCACTTCCTTGCTATCACGAAGATCATGGTCACCATCAAGTCGTCCGAAATGCAAGTTGCGTTTCAAACATTGTGCGGTGACAGTAGGACGAACCACACCGACAAAAGCTATGAAACCGGGAACAACGATGGATAGACCACAAGAATTGAGAAGACCAGGGTTTGAGGATTCACACGTAGCCAAGATCTGGAACGAACCAAGACTTCGAAGTGAAAAAACTGCACACCACGAGCATGACAAGTTTCGAATTGTTGAACGCCATGAGATAAACTCGATAACTTCAAAAGTTTGGTGAAAGCTGTCAAATCTGACAATGGGCAAAGGTCCTCACAAATGCTGAGTCATGGATGTTTTCGTCCGATCACATGGATTAGGCATTGCTCTGCACGTGGGCTCATCTCGGTCTCTCCATTCCCACAATCAGCCCAACGCGCTTTTCTTAATCCATTTAGTGCTTCCTCGAATCGCTTGCCCAAAGTCCTATAATGAGACCATCCGGAAGCGACAAATGGTCTCTTCTAGCTCCAGCCGTAAGCCAAAGATTAGCACCTCGACGTGCATTAGACGGACTTGCCCTTGCACTCATCTGGAGACAATCTGTCGTAACTTTTGCCAGAAATCACTTCCTTGCTATCACGAAGATCATGGTCACCATCAAGTCGTCCGAAATGCAAGTTGCATTTTAAACATTGTGCGGTGACAGTAGGACGAACCACACCGACAAAAGCTATGAAACCGGGAACAACGATGGATAGACCACAAGAATTGAGAAGACCAGGGTTTGAGGATTCACACGTAGCCAAGATCTAGAACGAGAAACTCCGCACCAGGAGCGTGACAAGTTTCGAATTGTTGAGCGCCATGAGATAAACTCGATAACTTCAAAAGTTTGGTAAAAGCTGTCAAATCTGACAATGGGCAAAGGTCCTCACAAATGCTGAGTCATGGATGTTTTCGTCCGATCACATGGATTAAGCCTCGCTCTGCACGTGGGCTTATCTCGGTCTCTCCATTCCCATAATCAGCCCAACGCTCTTTTATTAGTCCATTTAGTGCTTCCTCGAATCGCTTGCCCAAAGTCCTATAATGGGACCATCCGGAAGTGACAAATGGTCCCTTCTAGCTCCGGCCTTAAGCCGAAGATTAGCACCTGGACGTGCATCAGACGGACTTGCCCTTGCACTCATCTGGAGACAATCTGTCGTAACTTTTGCCAGAAATCACTTCCTTGCTATCACGAAGATCATGGTCACCATCAAGTCGTCCGAAATGCAAGTTGCGTTTCAAACATGTGCGGTGACAGTAGGACGAACCACACCGACAAAAGCTATGAAACCGGGAACAACGATGGATAGACCACAAGAATTGAGAAGACCAGGGTTTGAGGATTCACACGTAGCCAAGTTCTAGAACGAGAAACTCCGCACCAGGAGCGTGACAAGTTTCGAATTGTTGAGCGCCATGAGATAAACTCGATAACTTCAAAAGTTTGGTGAAAGCTGTCAAATCTGATAATGGGCAAAGGTCCTCACAAATGCTGAGTCATGGATGTTTTGTCCGATCACATGGATTAGGCATTGCTCTGCACGTGGGCTCATCTCGGTCTCTCCATTCGCACAATCGCCCAACGCGCTTTTCTTAATCCATTTAGTGCTTCCTCGAATCGCTTGCCCAAAGTCCTATAATGAGACCATGCGGAAGTGACAAATGGTCTCTTCTAGCTCCGGCCGTAAGCCAAAGATTAGCACCTCGACGTGCATTAGACGGACTTGCCCTTGCACTCATCTGGAGACAATCTGTCGTAACTTTTGCCAGAAATCACTTCCTTGCTATCACGAAGATCATGGTCACCATCAAGTCGTCCGAAATGCAAGTTGCATTTTAAACATTGTGCGGTGACAGTTGGACGAACCACACCGACAAAAGCTATGAAACCGGGAACAGCGATGGATAGACCACAAGAATTGAGAAGACCAGGGTTTGAGGATTCACACGTAGCCAAGATCGAGAACGAGAAACTCCGCACCAGGAGCGTGACAAGTTTCGAATTGTTGAGCGCCATGAGATAAACTCGATAACTTCAAAAGTTTGGTAAAAGCTGTCAAATCTGACAATGGGCAAAGGTCCTCACAAAAGCTGAGTCATGGATGTTTTCGTCCGATCACATGGATTAAGCCTCGCTCTGCACGTGGGCTTATCTCGGTCTCTCCATTCCCATAATCAGCCCAACGCTCTTTTATTAGTCCATTTAGTGCTTCCTCGAATCGCTTGCCCAAAGTCCTATAATGGGACCATCCGGAAGTGACAAATGGTCCCTTCTAGCTCCGGCCTTAAGCCGAAGATTAGCACCTGGACGTGCATCAGACGGACTTGCCCTTGCACTCATCTGGAGACAATCTGTCGTAACTTTTGCCAGAAATCACTTCCTTGCTATCACGAAGATCATGGTCACCATCAAGTCGTCCGAAATGCAAGTTGCGTTTCAAACATTGTGCGGTGACAGTAGGACGAACCACACCGACAAAAGCTATGAAACCGGGAACAACGATGGATAGACCACAAGAATTGAGAAGACCAGGGTTTGAGGATTCACACGTAGCCAAGTTCTAGAACGAGAAACTCCGCACCAGGAGCGTGACAAGTTTCGAATTGTTGAGCGCCATGAGATAAACTCGATAACTTCAAAAGTTTGGTGAAAGCTGTCAAATCTGATAAATGGGCAAAGGTCCTCACAAATGCTGAGTCATGGATGTTTTGTCCGATCACATGGATTAGGCATTGCTCTGCACGTGGGCTCATCTCGGTCTCTCCATTCGCACAATCCGCCCAACGCGCTTTTCTTAATCCATTTAGTGCTTCCTCGAATCGCTTGCCCAAAGTCCTATAATGAGACCATGCGGAAGTGACAAATGGTCTCTTCTAGCTCCGGCCGTAAGCCAAAGATTAGCACCTCGACGTGCATTAGACGGACTTGCCCTTGCACTCATCTGGAGACAATCTGTCGTAACTTTTGCCAGAAATCACTTCCTTGCTATCACGAAGATCATGGTCACCATCAAGTCGTCCGAAATGCAAGTTGCATTTTAAACATTGTGCGGTGACAGTGGACGAACCACACCGACAAAAGCTATGAAACCGGGAACAACGATGGATAGACCACAAGAATTGAGAAGACCAGGGTTTGAGGATTCACACGTAGCCAAGATCTAGAACGAGAAACTCCGCACCAGGAGCGTGACAAGTTTCGAATTGTTGAGCGCCATGAGATAAACTCGATAACTTCAAAAGTTTGGTAAAAGCTGTCAAATCTGACAATGGGCAAAGGTCCTCACAAAAGCTGAGTCATGGATGTTTTCGTCCGATCACATGGATTAAGCCTCGCTCTGCACGTGGGCTTATCTCGGTCTCTCCATTCCCATAATCAGCCCAACGCTCTTTTATTAGTCCATTTAGTGCTTCCTCGAATCGCTTGCCCAAAGTCCTATAATGGGACCATCCGGAAGTGACAAATGGTCCCTTCTAGCTCCGGCCTTAAGCCGAAGATTAGCACCTGGACGTGCATCAGACGGACTTGCCCTTGCACTCATCTGGAGACAATCTGTCGTAACTTTTGCCAGAAATCACTTCCTTGCTATCACGAAGATCATGGTCACCATCAAGTCGTCCGAAATGCAAGTTGCGTTTCAAACATTGTGCGGTGACAGTAGGACGAACCACACCGACAAAAGCTATGAAACCGGGAACAACGATGGATAGACCACAAGAATTGAGAAGACCAGGGTTTGAGGATTCACACGTAGCCAAGTTCTAGAACGAGAAACTCCGCACCAGGAGCGTGACAAGTTTCGAATTGTTGAGCGCCATGAGATAAACTCGATAACTTCAAAAGTTTGGTGAAAGCTGTCAAATCTGATAAATGGGCAAAGGTCCTCACAAATGCTGAGTCATGGATGTTTTGTCCGATCACATGGATTAGGCATTGCTGTGCACGTGGGCTCATCTCGGTCTCTCCATTCGCACAATCGCCCAACGCGCTTTTCTTAATCCATTTAGTGCTTCCTCGAATCGCTTGCCCAAAGTCCTATAATGAGACCATGCGGAAGTGACAAATGGTCTCTTCTAGCTCCGGCCGTAAGCCAAAGATTAGCACCTCGACGTGCATTAGACGGACTTGCCCTTGCACTCATCTGGAGACAATCTGTCGTAACTTTTGCCAGAAATCACTTCCTTGCTATCACGAAGATCATGGTCACCATCAAGTCGTCCGAAATGCAAGTTGCATTTTAAACATTGTGCGGTGACAGTTGGACGAACCACACCGACAAAAGCTATGAAACCGGGAACAACGATGGATAGACCACAAGAATTGAGAAGACCAGGGTTTGAGGATTCACACGTAGCCAAGATCTAGAACGAGAAACTCCGCACCAGGAGCGTGACAAGTTTCGAATTGTTGAGCGCCATGAGATAAACTCGATAACTTCAAAAGTTTGGTAAAAGCTGTCAAATCTGACAATGGGCAAAGGTCCTCACAAAAGCTGAGTCATGGATGTTTTCGTCCGATCACATGGATTAAGCCTCGCTCTGCACGTGGGCTTATCTCGGTCTCTCCATTCCCATAATCAGCCCAACGCTCTTTTATTAGTCCATTTAGTGCTTCCTCGAATCGCTTGCCCAAAGTCCTATAATGGGACCATCCGGAAGTGACAAATGGTCCCTTCTAGCTCCGGCCTTAAGCCGAAGATTAGCACCTGGACGTGCATCAGACGGACTTGCCCTTGCACTCATCTGGAGACAATCTGTCGTAACTTTTGCCAGAAATCACTTCCTTGCTATCACGAAGATCATGGTCACCATCAAGTCGTCCGAAATGCAAGTTGCGTTTCAAACATTGTGCGGTGACAGTAGGACGAACCACACCGACAAAAGCTATGAAACCGGGAACAACGATGGATAGACCACAAGAATTGAGAAGACCAGGGTTTGAGGATTCACACGTAGCCAAGTTCTAGAACGAGAAACTCCGCACCAGGAGCGTGACAAGTTTCGAATTGTTGAGCGCCATGAGATAAACTCGATAACTTCAAAAGTTTGGTGAAAGCTGTCAAATCTGATAAATGGGCAAAGGTCCTCACAAATGCTGAGTCATGGATGTTTTGTCCGATCACATGGATTAGGCATTGCTGTGCACGTGGGCTCATCTCGGTCTCTCCATTCGCACAATCCGCCCAACGCGCTTTTCTTAATCCATTTAGTGCTTCCTCGAATCGCTTGCCCAAAGTCCTATAATGAGACCATGCGGAAGTGACAAATGGTCTCTTCTAGCTCCGGCCGTAAGCCAAAGATTAGCACCTCGACGTGCATTAGACGGACTTGCCCTTGCACTCATCTGGAGACAATCTGTCGTAACTTTTGCCAGAAATCACTTCCTTGCTATCACGAAGATCATGGTCACCATCAAGTCGTCCGAAATGCAAGTTGCATTTTAAACATTGTGCGGTGACAGTTGGACGAACCACACCGACAAAAGCTATGAAACCGGGAACAACGATGGATAGACCACAAGAATTGAGAAGACCAGGGTTTGAGGATTCACACGTAGCCAAGATCTAGAACGAGAAACTCCGCACCAGGAGCGTGACAAGTTTCGAATTGTTGAGCGCCATGAGATAAACTCGATAACTTCAAAAGTTTGGTAAAAGCTGTCAAATCTGACAATGGGCAAAGGTCCTCACAAAAGCTGAGTCATGGATGTTTTCGTCCGATCACATGGATTAAGCCTCGCTCTGCACGTGGGCTTATCTCGGTCTCTCCATTCCCATAATCAGCCCAACGCTCTTTTATTAGTCCATTTAGTGCTTCCTCGAATCGCTTGCCCAAAGTCCTATAATGGGACCATCCGGAAGTGACAAATGGTCCCTTCTAGCTCCGGCCTTAAGCCGAAGATTAGCACCTCGACGTGCATCAGACGGACTTGCCCTTGCACTCATCTGGAGATAATCTGTCGTAACTTTTGCCAGAAATCACTTCCTTGCTATCACGAAGATCATGGTCACCATCAAGTCGTCCGAAATGCAAGTTGCGTTTCAAACATTGTGCGGTGACAGTAGGACGAACCACACCGACAAAAGCTATTAAACCGGGAACAACGATGGATAGACCACAAGAATTGAGAAGACCAGGGTTTGAGGATTCACACGTAGCCAAGTTCTAGAATGAGAAACTCCGCACCAGGAGCGTGACAAGTTTCGAATTGTTGAGCGCCATGAGATAAACTCGATAACTTCAAAAGTTTGGTGAAAGCTGTCAAATCTGATAAATGGGCAAAGGTCCTGATGTGAACCTTACCAACATGTGGCAAAACCCGACAACAATATATGGAAGAGAACCCCAAGATCTGCAAAGAACAAGTTCCGAAGGCGAGCTTTGACCCACTACCTATTGAGATAGGAACCAAAGCTACAGTTTGGAAAGGACGCCACACCCCGAGGATCGAAGTGATAAGTCCGGTTGTAGAACGCCACAAGAAACCTTGATAAGTTCTACGAGTCTTCTCAAGAACCAAGAAGAGCAAATTCCTCACAAAATAATGTATTGAATAACAAAAGAAGTCTGAAAAATTCGTCCATCCTCAGCCTTGACCTATAAATAGGCCACAATTACAAGATATGCGAAATATTGTATCTCCAGATTGCCTCCTATGTAATAGGCAACAAAAATATTCTAACTATTCTTTAGGAAACAATGAAATATTACCCTAATATTCTGACTTAGAAAGGTAATATATTATTTAGCCATGTAATATTCTTCTTTGACCAGAATTAATCAACTTTGACTGGAATCTTCGAGAACTTCAATAATGTTGACATATGTTGCTGGCACACGTGGACTTGCTTCAGCATGCTTCATTGAGTTCGCCTGAGTCCAAATTCTCTGAACTAGCCCGTTCAGATCTTCTCTAAGCTTCTTGGCCCGTGCCCTCGTAATTGGCCCATTAGGAACTCTAATAGGATCTCTTGTACCATTCTCTTGATTTGCATCATTCTCCCCCTCTTTTAAAGGATTTGTCCTCAAATCTTCATCTGCATTAAACGGAGATAGATCAGAGACATTAAAACTTGCATTAACACCATACTCACCTGGTAAGTCCAACTTGTAGGCATTATCATTTATTCGCTCTAGCACTTGGAAAGGTCCGTCGCCCCTTGGAAGGAGTTTCGAACGTCGTCTTTCGGGAAACCGTTCCTTCCTCATGTGCAACCACACCCAATCTCCAGGTTCAAACACCACTTGCTTACGTCCCTTGTTTGCTTGTTTGATATATTGCTCAGTCCTCCTTTCTATGTTCAAGCGTGCCTTCTCATGGATTTGCTTTACAAATTCAGCTTTCTTCTTTCCATCTAAGTTAGCACGTTCACTCAAAGGTAAAGGAGATAAATCCAAGGGTGTTAGTGGATTAAAACCATAAACAATCTCAAATGGTGAAAACTTGGTTGCAGAATGAACGCTCCTATTGTAAGCAAATTCGACATGTGGCAAACAATCTTCCCATGATTTCAAATTCTTCTTAATAATAGCACGTAATAAAGTAGATAAAGTCCTATTCACTACTTCGGTTTGACCATCAGTTTGTGGGTGACAAGTTGTAGAGTATAATAATTTGGTGCCTAACCTTCCCCACAATGTCTTCCAAAAGTAACTCAAGAACTTTGTATCTCTATCGGAAACAATGCTTCTAGGCATGCCATGCAATCTAACAATCTCCTTGAAAAATAGATCAGCTATATGAGATGCATCATCAGTCTTATGACATGCAATGAAATGTGCCATTTTAGAGAATCTATCAACAACCACAAAGATTGAGTCTCTTCCCCTCTTAGACCTAGGTAACCCTAAAACAAAGTCCATGGAAATGTCAACCCAAGGCTCTCTAGGAATAGGCAATGGTGTATATAATCCATGTGGCTGTAACTTAGATTTAGATTGTCTACATGTAATGCACTTTTCACAAATCCTCTCAGCATCCCGTTTCATATGGGGCCAAAAAAAATGATCATGCAACATAGCCAATGTTTTAGCTACCCCAAAATGACCCATCAAACCACCACCATGTGCTTCCCTAACTAGTAACTCACGCAAAGAAGAATGGGGAATGCAAAGCTTATTTTCTCGAAATAGAAACCCATCAAGCAAGTAATACTTGTCATGAGATCTTTTTGCGCATTCTTTAAACACATCACCAAAATCAGAATCTAATGCATACAAATCCTTAATGTACTCAAATCCAAGCAACTTAGCATCAAGTGTGGAAAGTAGAGCATACCTTCGAGATAGTGCATCCGCAACAATATTTTCCTTACCTTGCTTGTATTTGATCACGTATGGAAATGTCTCGATGAACTCCACCCACTTAGCATGGCGTTTGTTCAGCTTGTGCTGCCCCTTCAAGTGCTTCAACGATTCGTGATCTGTGTGGATCACAAATTCTTTTGGCCAAAGGTAATGTTGCCAGGTCCTTAATGTCCGAACTAATGCATACATCTCCTTATCATATGTTGGATAGTTTAGGGCTGCTCCACTTAGCTTTTCGCTGAAATATGCGATTGGTCTTCCTTCCTGCATTAAAACTCCACCAACTCCAATACCTGAAGCATCACACTCAATTTCAAAAGTTTTAGTAAAGTTAGGTAAAGCAAGTAAAGGTGCATTTGTTAACTTCTCCTTAATCACTTTGAATGCCCTTTCTTGTTCCTCTCCCCACCTAAATGGAGCATTCTTCTTGATCACTTCAGTTAAAGGTGTAGCAAGACTACTAAAATTCTGAACAAAACGTCGATAAAAACTAGCTAACCCATGGAAACTTCTTACCTGACCAATAGATGTAGGAGTTGGCCAATCTTGAATTGCTTTCACCTTTTCATGGTCAACTTGAATACCTTGGGCACTCACAACAAATCCAAGAAACACAAGCTTATCCGTGCAAAACATACACTTCTTCAGATTTGCGTACAACTTTTCTTTCCTTAAAATATCTAAAACAAGTTTTAAATGTTCCACATGGTCATTCAAATTTTTGCTATAAATCAGAATATCATCAAAGTAGACAACCACAAATTGTCCAATGTAAGCACGCAAAACATGGTTCATAAGTCTCATGAAAGTGCTCGGTGCATTAGTTAATCCAAAAGGCATAACTGACCATTCATATAATCCATGTTTTGTTTTGAATGCAGTTTTCCACTCATCACCTTCTTTCATCCTAATTTGATGATATCCACTCTTAAGATCAATCTTAGTAAAAACACAAGAACCATGCAATTCATCAAGCATATCATCTAATCTAGGGATGGGATGTCGATACTTTACCGTGATATTGTTGATTGCACGACAATCAACACACATCCTCCATGTCCCGTCCTTCTTAGGTACTAGCAGCACCGGAACCGCACAAGGACTCATGCTTTCTCGTACATACCCCTTTTCCAATAACTCACCTACTTGCCTTTGAAGTTCCTTTGTTTCCTCGGGATTACTCCGGTAGGCTGGTCGGTTTGGGATTGATGCACCGGGTATGAAGTCAATTTGATGCTCAATTCCTCGAATTGGGGGTAAACCTGAAGGCAACTCCTCAGGAAACACATCATCGAACTCCTGCAAAAGGGAAATAACATTGCTCGGCAAAGAACCGACAAGATCATTAGTGTTTAAAAGGACCTCCTTGTACATAAGTACTATAAGGGGTTGATCAGAAAATAATACTCTCTTGATCTCTCTTTTCTTTGCAATGAAACTTAATTTTTCCTCTCTTGCTCTCCCTATGGCTGAAACTCTCTCTTCTTCTCTTTCACTCTTTTTCTTATCCTTTCCTCTTTCTTTTTCTTCTCTCATACTTTCTTTTCTCTCAGTTTCTTTTCTCTCAATTTCAGATTTTGTCCTTATTTTCTTTTCACTTGCTCTTTTCAGCTTCATTTGATCATCAAGAACTTGTTTTGGAGTTAATGGCATAAGAGCTATGGGCTGCTTATTCATTACAAAGGAGTACCTATTGGTAAAACCATCATGTGTAGCCCTCCGATCATATTGCCATGGCCTTCCCAATAGTATATGGCATGCATGCATGGGAACTACATCACAAAGCACCTCATCCACATATTTTCCAATAGAAAAAGCAACCAGAACTTGCCTTGTCACCTTGATGTCTCCACTATCATTTAACCATTGGAGTCGATAAGGTCGTGGATGCTTCAAGGTGGGTAATGCCAATTTCTCCACCAATTCTGTGCTAGCCACGTTGGTGCAACTCCCTCCATCAATTATGACGCTGCACACTTTGTTGTTCACAAAGCATCGAGTATGGAACAAGTTCTCTCTTTGATTATTTTCTTCCTCCTTAACCTGCATGTTGAGAGCTCGTCTTGCCACCAATATCTCTCCTTCAACAGCATACTGCCCATCATAAGCATCTTCTAAGGGTGGCATGTCGGGATCGTCTTCTTCATCTTCCGACTCTAGCTCTCCTTGGGCATTTATAATCATCACCCTCTTGTTTGGGCATTGGTTAGCCATGTGTCCCCTGCCTTGGCATTTAAAACACTTAATATCACGATTCCGAGTAGTAGAGATATCGGTTGTACCTTGGGAATCGCGGCTGGTGTTTCCCGACTTAGGCTCAGTTTTAGCCTTAAGAGTTGAAGATGTCTGTGGCTTTTCTTCTTTCTTTGAGGAGCTCAGCTTCCAAAGATTAGACCCCGAGTTGGGACCTGATCGTGTGCCTCCTCTCCTGAGTTGTTGTTCCACTTTCATTGCCATGTGCACCATCTCTTCCAACTCTACATAATGATGCATTTCTACTCTATCATGAATTTCTCGGTTCAAGCCAAACAAAAATCTGGCCATAGTGGCTTCTCGATCTTCCTCCACATTGGCTCGTATCATTGTAATCTCCATCTCCTTAAAATAATCTTCAACACTTCGACTCCCTTGTCTAAGAGATTGCAACCTTTTATGCAACTCTCGGTAATAGTAGCTTGGAACGAACCGCTTCCTCATCACCGATTTCATGTCCTCCCATGTTTCAATGGGACGTTCTCTATTCCGTCTCCTGCTCAAAACAAGCTGGTCCCACCATGTAATAGCATAATCAGAAAACTCAATGACAGCAAGTTTTACCTTCTTTGCTTCGGAATAGTTGTGGCAATCAAATATGAACTCCATCTTCTTCTCCCACTCAAGATATGCTTCTGGATCAGATTTGCCTTGGAAAGATGGAATCTTCATCTTGATGCTACCCAAATTATTATCTTCTCGATTCCTAACTTCTCCATTCCGATGCCCAAACCTGCCTCGTCGCTTGTTCGGTTCTTCTAACTCCTCATCATCCTCGTTATCTCCCCATGGAACATGTCGCCCATGCCCCCTATTGTTGTGGCTGTGATGTGGCTCACTCAATATTCTGTCTTCCACCTGATCCAACCTATTTTGAATTGGCTCCAATTCAAGTCGCATTATCCGTCTCATCTCCCCCAACAATGCTTCCATTTGAAGATTCGGGATGGTATGTTGTTGAATCTCTTCGGATGGATCTCTGTCTCGATGTTGAGCCATGTATAGATTCTGCAACTAGGTTAGTATGAATATAGAAAGAAAAAGGACCTCACCTCACTCCCTCACGTGTTTCACTCAAAAGATGATTCACTCAATTCACTCGTGTTTTTCTCAAGTATTCGGCTTTTACCCTCTAATATGCTCACCACTCTGGCCTTTTTCCACTCTTGTTGCCTTCTTTAGTTCTTAATCGGACTCAAGGAACAACCAAGAAACTTGCAGCAATTCAAGTATGAATCCAACCAAAACAAATCACAAGGATCCTTAGGGTGAAGAGTCAAGGAAATAGATGAGTATGAATCTTAAACATAAGAATGATGGAAAAGGAATGATTCTGAGCAAGAAAACTAGGTGGATTTATGATTGATGAGTTGATGCTAAGACAGTATGATATCTTCTTCGCTTCCCTTGATTTCTTTCTTTCTACTTTTGCTTTCTGTCTTTCTTTCTTTTTTTGTTTTTTTTGTTTTGCTGTTGATACTTTTTTTTTTCCTTCGTTTTTTTTTGCACGAATTTTTTTTTCTTTTTTTTTTTTTTTTTTTTTGCAAGCAAACTCAAGAACGAACTAAGAAAAGAAAGGATAGATTTTTAACAAGAACGAAGAAGAAAATAATGAAAAAGGATAGATGAAACTTGTCTTAGAACCAAAGCTCTGATACCAACTGATGTGAACCTTACCAACATGTGGCAAAACCCGACAACAATATATGGAAGAGAACCCCAAGATCTGCAAAGAACAAGTTCCGAAGGCGAGCTTTGACCCACTACCTAGCGAGATAGGAACCAAAGCTACAGTTTGGAAAGGACGCCACACCCCGAGGATCGAAGTGATAAGTCCGGTTGTAGAACGCCACAAGAAACCTTGATAAGTTCTACGAGTCTTCTCAAGAACCAAGAAGAGCAAATTCCTCACAAAATAATGTATTGAATAACAAAAGAAGTCTGAAAATTCGTCCATCCTCAGCCTTGACCTATAAATAGGCCACAATTACAAGATATGCGAAATATTGTATCTCCAGATTGCCTCCTATGTAATAGGCAACAAAAATATTCTAACTATTCTTTAGGAAACAATGAAATATTACCCTAATATTCTGACTTAGAAAGGTAATATATTATTTAGCCATGTAATATTCTTCTTTGACCAGAATTAATCAACTTTGACTGGAATCTTCGAGAACTTCAATAATGTTGACATATGTTGCTAGCACACGTGGACTTGCTTCAGCATGTTTCATTGAGTTCGCCTGAGTCCAAATTCTCTGAACTAGCCCGTTCAGATCTTCTCTAAGCTTCTTGGCCCGTGCTCTCGTAATTGGCCCATTAGGAACTCTAATAGGATCTCTTGTACCATTCTCTTGATTTGCATCAGGTCCTCACAAATGCTGAGTCATGGATGTTTTGTCCGATCACATGGATTAGGCATTGCTCTGCACGTGGGCTCATCTCGGTCTCTCCATTCGCACAATCCGCCCAACGCGCTTTTCTTAATCCATTTAGTGCTTCCTAGAATCGCTTGCCCAAAGTCCTATAATGAGACCATGCGGAAGTGACAAATGGTCTCTTCTAGCTCCGGCCGTAAGCCAAAGATTAGCACCTGGACGTGCATTAGACGGACTTGCCCTTGCACTCATCTGGAGACAATCTGTCGTAACTTTTGCCAGAAATCACTTCCTTGCTATCACGAAGATCATGGTCACCATCAAGTCGTCCGAAATGCAAGTTGCGTTTTAAACTTTGTGCGGTGACAGTAGGACGAACCACACCGACAAAAGCTATGAAACCGGGAACAACGATGGATAGACCACAAGAATTGAGAAGACCAGGGTTTGAGGATTCACACGTAGCCAAGATGTGGAACGAACCAAGACTTCGAAGTGAAAAAACTGCACACCACGAGCATGACAAGTTTCGAATTGTTGAACGCCATGAGATAAACTCGATAACTTCAAAAGTTTGCTAAAAGCTGTCAAATCTGACAATGGGCAAAGGTCCTCACAAATGCTGAGTCATGGATGTTTTCGTCCGATCACATGGATTAGGCCTCGCTCTGCACGTGGGCTTATCTCGGTCTCTCCATTCCCATAATCAGCCCAACGCTCTTTTATTAATCCATTTAGTGCTTCCTCGAATCGCTTGCCCAAAGTCCTATATCCGGAAGTGACAAATGGTCTCTTCTAGCTCCGGCCTTAAGCCGAAGATTAGCACCTGGACGTGCATCAGACGGACTTGCCCTTGCACTCATCTGGAGACAATCTGTCGTAACTTTTGCCAGAAATCACTTCCTTGCTATCACGAAGATCATGGTCCCCATCAAGTCGTTCGAAATGCAAGTTGCGTTTCAAACATTGTGCGGTGACATAGGACGAACCACACCGACAAAAGCTATGAAACCAGGAACAACGATGGATAGACCACAAGAATTGAGAAGACCAGGGTTTGAGGATTCCCACGTAGCCAAGATCTAGAACGAGAAACTCCGCACCAGGAGCGTGACAAGTTTCGAATTGTTGAGCGCCATGAGATAAACTCGATAACTTCAAAAGTTTGGTAAAAGCTGTCAAATCTGACAATGGGCAAAGGTCCTCACAAAAGCTGAGTCATGGATGTTTTCGTCCGATCACATGGATTAAGCCTCGCTCTGCACGTGGGCTTATCTCGGTCTCTCCATTCCCATAATCAGCCCAACGCTCTTTTATTAGTCCATTTAGTGCTTCCTCGAATCGCTTGCCCAAAGTCCTATAATGGGACCATCCGGAAGTGACAAATGGTCTCTTCTAGCTCCGGCCTTAAGCCGAAGATTAGCACCTAGACGTGCATCAGACGGACTTGCCCTTGCACTCATCTGGAGACAATCTGTCGTAACTTTTGCCAGAAATCACTTCCTTGCTATCACGAAGATCATGGTCGCCATCAAGTCGTCCGAAATGCAAGTTGCCTTTGCAACTTTGTGCGGTGACAGTAGGACGAACCACAACGACAAAAGCTATGAAACCGGGAATAACGATGGATAGACCACAAGAATTGAGAAGACCAGGGTTTGACGATTCACACGTAGCCAAGATCTGGAACGAACCAAGACTTCGAAGTGAAGAAACTCCGCACCACGAGCATGACAAGTTTCGAATTGTTGAACGCCATGAGAGAAACTCGATAACTTCAAAAGATTGGTAAAAGCTGTCAAATCTTATATGGGCAAAGGCCCCCACAAGTGCTGAGTCAAGGATGATTTCGTCCGATCACATGGATTAGCCTCGCTCTGCACGTGGGCTCATCTCGGTCTCTCCATTCCCATAATCAGCCCAACGTTCTTTTATTAACCCATTTAGTGCTTCCTCGAATCGCTTGCCCAAAGTCCTATAATGGGACCATCCGGAAGTGACAAATGGTCTCTTCTAGCTCCGGCCTTAAGCCGAAGATTAGCACCTGGACGTGCGCCAGACGGACTTGCCCTTGCACTCATCTGGAGACAATCTGTCGTAACTTTTGCCTTCCTTGCTATCACGAAGATCATGGTCGCCAGCAAGTCGTCCGAAATGCAAGTTGCGTTTGAAACTTTGTGCGGTGACAGTAGGACGAACCACACCGACAAAAGCTATGAAACCGGGAACAACGATGGATAGACCCCAAGAATTGAGAAGACCAGGGTTTGAGGATTAACACGTAGCCAAGATGTGGAACGAACCAAGACTTCGAAGTGAAAAAACTGCACACCACGAGCATGACAAGTTTCGAATTGTTGAACGCCATGAGATAAACTCGATAACTTCAAAAGTTTGCTGAAAGCTGTCAAATCTGACAATGGGCAAAGGTCCTCACAAATGCTGAGTCATGGATGTTTTCGTCCGATCACATGGATTAAGCCTCGCTCTGCACGTGGGCTTATCTCGGTCTCTCCATTCCCATAATCAGCCCAACGCTCTTTTATTAGTCCATTTAGTGCTTCCTCGAATCGCTTGCCCAAAGTCCTATATCCGGAAGTGACAAATGGTCTCTTCTAGCTCCGGCCTTAAGCCGAAGATTAGCACCTAGACGTGCATCAGACGGACTTGCCCTTGCACTCATCTGGAGACAATCTGTCGTAACTTTTGCCAGAAATCACTTCCTTGCTATCACGAAGATCATGGTCCCCATCAAGTCGTCCGAAATGCAAGTTGCGTTTCAAACATTGTGCGGTGACATAGGACGAACCACACCGACAAAAGCTATGAAACCGGGAACAACGATGGATAGACCACAAGAATTGAGAAGACCAGGGTTTGAGGATTCACACGTAGCCAAGATCTAGAACGAGAAACTCCGCACCAGGAGCGTGACAAGTTTCGAATTGTTGAGCGCCATGAGATAAACTCGATAACTTCAAAAGTTTGGTAAAAGCTGTCAAATCTGACAATGGGCAAAGGTCCTCACAAATGCTGAGTCATGGATGTTTCGTCCGATCACATGGATTAGGCCTCGCTCTGCACGTGGGCTTATCTCGGTCTCTCCATTCCCATAATCAGCCCAACGCTCTTTTATTAATCCATTTAGTGCTTCCTCGAATCGCTTGCCCAAAGTCCTATAATGGGACCATCCGGAAGTGACAAATGGTCTCTTCTAGCTCCGGCCTTAAGCCGAAGATTAGCACCTAGACGTGCATCAGACGGACTTGCCCTTGCACTCATCTGGAGACAATCTGTCGTAACTTTTGCCAGAAATCACTTCCTTGCTATCACGAAGATCATGGTCGCCATCAAGTCGTCCGAAATGCAAGTTGCGTTTGAAACATTGTGCGGTGACAGTAGGACGAACCACACCGACAAAAGCTATGAAACCGGGAACAACGATGGATAGACCACAAGAATTGAGAAGACCAGGGTTTGAGGATTCACACGTAGCCAAGATCTAGAAAGAAACTCCGCACCACGAGCATGACAAGTTTCGAATTGTTGAACGCCATGAGATAAACTCGATAACTTCAAAAGTTTGGTAAAAGCTGTCAAATCTGATAATGGGCAAAGGTCCTCACAAATGCTGAGTCATGGATGTTTTGTCCGATCACATGGATTAGGCCTCGCTCTGCACGTGGGCTCATCTCGGTCTCTCCATTCCCATAATCAGCCCAACGCTCTTTTATTAATCCATTTAGTGCTTCCTCGAATCGCTTGCCCAAAGTCCTATAATGGGACCATCCGGAAGTGACAAATGGTCTCTTCTAGCTCCGGCCTTAAGCCGAAGATTAGCACCTGGACGTGCATCAGACGGACTTGCCCTTGCACTCATCTGGAGACAATCTGTCGTAACTTTTGCCAGAAATCACTTCCTTGCTATCACGAAGATCATGGTCGCCATCAAGTCGTCCGAAATGCAAGTTGCGTTTGAAACATTGTGCGGTGACAGTAGGACGAACCACACCGACAAAAGCTATGAAACCGGGAACAACGATGGATAGACCACAAGAATTGAGAAGACCAGGGTTTGAGGATTCACACGTAGCCAAGATCTAGAACGAGAAACTCCGCACCACGAGCATGACAAGTTTCGAATTGTTGAACGCCATGAGATAAACTCGATAACTTCAAAAGTTTGGTAAAAGCTGTCAAATCTGATAATGGGCAAAGGTCCTCACAAATGCTGAGTCATGGATGTTTTCGTCCGATCACATGGATTAGGCCTCGCTCTGCACGTGGGCTTATCTCGGTCTCTCCATTCCCATAATCAGCCCAACGCTCTTTTATTAATCCATTTAGTGCTTCCTCGAATCGCTTGCCCAAAGTCCTATAATGGGACCATCCGGAAGTGACAAATGGTCTCTTCTAGCTCCGGCCTTAAGCCGAAGATTAGCACCTGGACGTGCATCAGACGGACTTGCCCTTGCACTCATCTGGAGACAATCTGTCGTAACTTTTGCCAGAAATCACTTCCTTGCTATCACGAAGATCATGGTCGCCATCAAGTCGTCCGAAATGCAAGTTGCGTTTGAAACTTTGTGCGGTGACAGTAGGACGAACCACACCGACAAAAGCTATGAAACCGGGAACAACGATGGATAGACCACAAGAATTGAGAAGACCAGGGTTTGAGGATTCACACGTAGCCAAGATCTGGAACGAACCAAGACTTCGAAGTGAAGAAACTCCGCACCACGAGCATGACAAGTTTCGAATTGTTGAACGCCATGAGATAAACTCGATAACTTCAAAAGTTTGGTAAAAGCTGTCAAATCTGATATGGGCAAAGGTCCTCACAAATGCTGAGTCATGGATGTTTTCGTCCGATCACATGGATTAGGCCTCGCTCTGCACGTGGGCTTATCTCGGTCTCTCCATTCCCATAATCAGCCCAACGCTCTTTTATTAATCCATTTAGTGCTTCCTCGAATCGCTTGCCCAAAGTCCTATAATGGGACCATCCGGAAGTGACAAATGGTCTCTTCTAGCTCCGGCCTTAAGCCGAAGATTAGCACCTGGACGTGCATCAGACGGACTTGCCCTTGCACTCATCTGGAGACAATCTGTCGTAACTTTTGCCAGAAATCACTTCCTTGCTATCACGAAGATCATGGTCGCCATCAAGTCGTCCGAAATGCAAGTTGCGTTTGAAACTTTGTGCGGTGACAGTAGGACGAACCACACCGACAAAAGCTATGAAACCGGGAACAACGATGGATAGACCACAAGAATTGAGAAGACCAGGGTTTGAGGATTCACACGTAGCCAAGATGTGGAACGAACCAAGACTTCGAAGTGAAGAAACTCCGCACCACGAGCATGACAAGTTTCGAATTGTTGAACGCCATGAGATAAACTCGATAACTTCAAAAGTTTGGTAAAAGCTGTCAAATCTGATAATGGGCAAAGGTCCTCACAAATGCTGAGTCATGGATGTTTTCGTCCGATCACATGGATTAGGCCTCGCTCTGCACGTGGGCTTATCTCGGTCTCTCCATTCCCATAATCAGCCAACGCTCTTTTATTAATCCATTTAGTGCTTCCTCGAATCGCTTGCCCAAAGTCCTATAATGGGACCATCCGGAAGTGACAAATGGTCTCTTCTAGCTCCGGCCTTAAGCCGAAGATTAGCACCTGGACGTGCATCAGACGGACTTGCCCTTGCACTCATCTGGAGACAATCTGTCGTAACTTTTGCCAGAAATCACTTCCTTGCTATCACGAAGATCATGGTCGCCATCAAGTCGTCCGAAATGCAAGTTGCGTTTGAAACTTTGTGCGGTGACAGTAGGACGAACCACACCGACAAAAGCTATGAAACCGGGAACAACGATGGATAGACCACAAGAATTGAGAAGACCAGGGTTTGAGGATTCACACGTAGCCAAGATCTGGAACGAACCAAGACTTCGAAGTGAAGAAACTCCGCACCACGAGCATGACAAGTTTCGAATTGTTGAACGCCATGAGATAAACTCGATAACTTCAAAAGTTTGGTAAAAGCTGTCAAATCTGATAATGGGCAAAGGTCCTCACAAATGCTGAGTCATGGATGTTTTCGTCCGATCACATGGATTAGGCCTCGCTCTGCACGTGGGCTTATCTCGGTCTCTCCATTCCCATAATCAGCCCAACGCTCTTTTATTAATCCATTTAGTGCTTCCTCGAATCGCTTGCCCAAAGTCCTATAATGGGACCATCCGGAAGTGACAAATGGTCTCTTCTAGCTCCGGCCTTAAGCCGAAGATTAGCACCTGGACGTGCATCAGACGGACTTGCCCTTGCACTCATCTGGAGACAATCTGTCGTAACTTTTGCCAGAAATCACTTCCTTGCTATCACGAAGATCATGGTCACCATCAAGTCGTCCGAAATGCAAGTTGCGTTTGAAACTTTGTGCGGTGACAGTAGGACGAACCACACCGACAAAAGCTATGAAACCGGGAACAACGATGGATAGACCACAAGAATTGAGAAGACCAGGGTTTGAGGATTCACACGTAGCCAAGATCTGGAACGAACCAAGACTTCGAAGTGAAGAAACTCCGCACCACGAGCATGACAAGTTTCGAATTGTTGAACGCCATGAGATAAACTCGATAACTTCAAAAGTTTGTAAAAGCTTTCAAATCTGATAATGGGCAAAGGCCCTCACAAATGCTGAGTCATGGATGTTTTAGTCCGATCACATGGATTAGGCCTCGCTCTGCACGTGGGCTTATCTCGGTCTCTCCATTCCCATAATCAGCGCAACACTCATTTATCAATCCATTTAGTGTTTCCTCGAATCGCTTGCCCAAAGTCCTATAATGGGACCATCCGGAAGTGACAAATGGTCCCTTCCTTGCCAGAAATCACTTCCTTGCTATCACGAAGATCATGGTCAGCATCAAGTTGTTCGAAATGCAAGTTGCGTTTGAAACATTGTGCGGTGACAGTAGGAAGAACCACACCGACAAAAGCTATGAAACCGGGAACAACGATGGATAGACCACAAGAATTGAGAAGACCAGGGTTTGAGGATTCACACGTAGCCAAGATGTGGAACGAACCAAGACTTCGAAGTGAAAAAACTCCGCACCACGAGCATGACAAGTTTCGAATTGTTGAACGCCATGAGATAAACTCGATAACTTCAAAAGTTTGGTGAAAGCTGTCAAATCTGACAATGGGCAAAGGTCCTCACAAATGCTGAGTCATGGATGTTTTCGTCCGATCACATGGATTAGGCCTCGCTCTGCACGTGGGCTTATCTCGGTCTCTCCATTCCCATAATCAGCCCAACGCGCTTCCTCGAATCGCTTGCCCAAAGTCCTATAATGGGACCATCCGGAAGTGACAAATGGTCTCTTCTAGCTCCGGCCTTAAGCCGAAGATTAGCACCTGGACGTGCATCAGACGGACTTGCCCTTGCACTCATCTGGAGACAATCTGTCGTAACTTTTGCCAGAAATCACTTCCTTGCTATCACGAAGATCATGGTCCCCATCAAGTCGTCCGAAATGCAAGTTGCGTTTCAAACATTGTGCGGTGACAGTAGGACGAACCACACCGACAAAAGCTATGAAACCGGGAACAACGATGGATAGACCACAAGAATTGAGAAGACCAGGGTTTGAGGATTCACACGTAGCCAAGATCTAGAACGAGAAACTCCGCACCAGGAGCGTGACAAGTTTCGAATTGTTGAGCGCCATGAGATAAACTCGATAACTTCAAAAGTTTGGTGAAAGCTGTCAAATCTGATAATGGGCAAAGGTCCTCACAAATGCTGAGTCATGGATGTTTTCGTCCGATCACATGGATTAGGCCTCGCTCTGCACGTGGGCTCATCTCGGTCTCTCCATTCCCATAATCAGCCCAACGCGCTTTTATTAATCCATTTAGTGCTTCCTCGAATCGCTTGCCCAAAGTCCTATAATGGGACCATCCGGAAGTGACAAATGGTCTCTTCTAGCTCCGGCCTTAAGCCGAAGATTAGCACCTGGACGTGCATCAGACGGACTTGCCCTTGCACTCATCTGGAGACAATCTGTCGTAACTTTTGCCAGAAATCACTTCCTTGCTATCACGAAGATCATGGTCACCATCAAGTCGTCCGAAATGCAAGTTGCGTTTTAAACTTTGTGCGGTGACAGTAGGACGAACCACACCGACAAAAGCTATGAAACCGGGAACAACGATGGATAGACCACAAGAATTGAGAAGACCAGGGTTTGAGGATTCACACGTAGCCAAGATCTAGAACGAGAAACTCCGCACCAGGAGCGTGACAAGTTTCGAATTGTTGAACGCCATGAGATAAACTCGATAACTTCAAAAGTTTGGTGAAAGCTGTCAAATCTGATAATGGGCAAAGGTCCTCACAAATGCTGAGTCATGGATGTTTTAGTCCGATCACATGGATTAGGCCTCGCTCTGCACGTGGGCTTATCTCGGTCTCTCCATTCCCACAATCAGCCCAACGCTCTTTTCTTAATCCATTTAGTGCTTCCTCGAATCGCTTGCCCAAAGTCCTATAATGGGACCTTCCGGAAGTGACAAATGGTCTCTTCTAGCTCCGGCCTTAAGCCAAAGATTAGCACCTGGACGTGCATCAGACGGACTTGCCCTTGCACTCATCTGGAGACAATCTGTCGTAACTTTTGCCAGAAATCACTTCCTTGCTATCACGAAGATCATGGTCACCATCAAGTCGTCCGAAATGCAAGTTGCATTTTAAACATTGTGCGGTGACAGTAGGACGAACCACACCGACAAAAGCTATGAAACCGGGAACAACGATGGATAGACCACAAGAATTGAGAAGACCAGGGTTTGAGGATTCACACGTAGCCAAGATCTAGAACGAGAAACTCCGCACCAGGAGCGTGACAAGTTTCGAATTGTTGAGCGCCATGAGATAAACTCGATAACTTCAAAAGTTTGGTAAAAGCTGTCAAATCTGACAATGGGCAAAGGTCCTCACAAATGCTGAGTCATGGATGTTTTCGTCCGATCACATGGATTAAGCCTCGCTCTGCACGTGGGCTTATCTCGGTCTCTCCATTCCCATAATCAGCCCAACGCTCTTTTATTAGTCCATTTAGTGCTTCCTCGAATCGCTTGCCCAAAGTCCTATAATGGGACCATCCGGAAGTGACAAATGGTCTCTTCTAGCTCCGGCCTTAAGCCGAAGATTAGCACCTGGACGTGCATCAGACGGACTTGCACTTGCACTCATCTGGAGACAATCTGTCGTAACTTTTGCCAGAAATCACTTCCTTGCTATCACGAAGATCATGGTCGCCATCAAGTCGTCCGAAATGCAAGTTGCGTTTGCAACTTTGTGCGGTGACAGTAGGACGAACCACACCGACAAAAGCTATGAAACCGGGAACAACGATGGATAGACCACAAGAATTGAGAAGACCAGGGTTTGAGGATTCACACGTAGCCAAGATCTGGAACGAACCAAGACTTCGAAGTGAAGAAACTCCGCACCACGAGCATGACAAGTTTCGAATTGTTGAACGCCATGAGATAAACTCGATAACTTCAAAAGTTTGGTAAAAGCTGTCAAATCTTATAATGGGCAAAGGTCCTCACAAATGCTGAGTCATGGATGTTTTCGTCCGATCACATGGATTAGGCCTCGCTCTGCACGTGGGCTCATCTCGGTCTCTCCATTCCCATAATCAGCCCAACGTTCTTTTATTAATCCATTTAGTGCTTCCTCGAATCGCTTGCCCAAAGTCCTATAATGGGACCATCCGGAAGTGACAAATGGTCTCTTCTAGCTCCGGCCTTAAGCCGAAGATTAGCACCTGGACGTGCATCAGACGGACTTGCCCTTGCACTCATCTGGAGACAATCTGTCGTAACTTTTGCCTTCCTTGCTATCACGAAGATCATGGTCGCCATCAAGTCGTCCGAAATGCAAGTTGCGTTTGAAACTTTGTGCGGTGACAGTAGGACGAACCACACCGACAAAAGCTATGAAACCGGGAACAACGATGGATAGACCACAAGAATTGAGAAGACCAGGGTTTGAGGATTACACGTAGCCAAGATGTGGAACGAACCAAGACTTCGAAGTGAAAAACTGCACACCACGAGCATGACAAGTTTCGAATTGTTGAACGCCATGAGATAAACTCGATAACTTCAAAAGTTTGCTGAAAGCTGTCAAATCTGACAATGGGCAAAGGTCCTCACAAATGCTGAGTCATGGATGTTTTCGTCCGATCACATGGATTAAGCCTCGCTCTGCACGTGGGCTTATCTCGGTCTCTCCATTCCCATAATCAGCCCAACGCTCTTTTATTAGTCCATTTAGTGCTTCCTCGAATCGCTTGCCCAAAGTCCTATATCCGGAAGTGACAAATGGTCTCTTCTAGCTCCGGCCTTAAGCCGAAGATTAGCACCTAGACGTGCATCAGACGGACTTGCCCTTGCACTCATCTGGAGACAATCTGTCGTAACTTTTGCCAGAAATCACTTCCTTGCTATCACGAAGATCATGGTCCCCATCAAGTCGTCCGAAATGCAAGTTGCGTTTCAAACATTGTGCGGTGACAGTAGGACGAACCACACCGACAAAAGCTATGAAACCGGGAACAACGATGGATAGACCACAAGAATTGAGAAGACCAGGGTTTGAGGATTCACACGTAGCCAAGATCTAGAACGAGAAACTCCGCACCAGGAGCGTGACAAGTTTCGAATTGTTGAGCGCCATGAGATAAACTCGATAACTTCAAAAGTTTGGTGAAAGGTGTCAAATCTGATAAATGGGCAAAGGTCCTCACCAATGCTGAGTCATGGATGTTTTGTCCGATCACATGGATTAGGCATTGCTCTGCATGTGGGCTCATCTCGGTCTCTCCATTCCCACAATCAGCCCAACGCGCTTTTCTTAATCCATTTAGTGCTTCCTCGAATCGCTTGCCCAAAGTCCTATAATGAGACCATCCGGAAGTGACAAACGGTCTCTTCTAGCTCCGGCCGTAAGCCAAAGATTAGCACCTGGACGTGCATTAGACGGACTTGCCCTTGCACTCATCTGGAGACAATCTGTCGTAACTTTTGCCAGAAATCACTTCCTTGCTATCACGAAGATCATGGTCCCCATCAAGTCGTCCGAAATGCAAGTTGCATTTTAAACATTGTGCGGTGACAGTAGGACGAACCACACCGACAAAAGCTATGAAACCGGGAACAACGATGGATAGACCACAAGAATTGAGAAGACCAGGGTTTGAGGATTCACACGTAGCCAAGATCTAGAACGAGAAACTCCGCACCAGGAGCGTGACAAGTTTCGAATTGTTGAGCGCCATGAGATAAACTCGATAACTTCAAAAGTTTGGTAAAAGCTGTCAAATCTGACAATGGGCAAAGGTCCTCACAAACGCTGAGTCATGGATGCTTTCGTCCGATCACATGGATTAAGCCTCGCTCTGCACGTGGGCTTATCTCGGTCTCTCCATTCCCATAATCAGCCCAACGCTCTTTTATTAGTCCATTTAGTGCTTCCTCGAATCGCTTGCCCAAAGTCCTATAATGGGACCATCCGGAAGTGACAAATGGTCTCTTCTAGCTCCGGCCTTAAGCCGAAGATTAGCACCTAGACGTGCATCAGACAGACTTGCCCTTGCACTCATCTGGAGACAATCTGTCGTAACTTTTGCCAGAAATCACTTCCTTGCTATCACGAAGATCATGGTCCCCATCAAGTCGTCCGAAATGCAAGTTGCGTTTCAAACATTGTGCGGTGACATAGGACGAACCGCACCGACAAAAGCTATGAAACCGGGAACAACGATGGATAGACCACAAGAATTGAGAAGACCAGGGTTTGAGGATTCCCACGTAGCCAAGATCTAGAACGAGAAACTCCGCACCAGGAGCGTGACAAGTTTCGAATTGTTGAGCGCCATGAGATAAACTCGATAACTTCAAAAGTTTGGTGAAAGCTGTCAAATCTGATAAATGGGCAAAGGTCCTCACAAATGCTGAGTCATGGATGTTTTGTCCGATCACATGGATTAGGCATTGCTGTGCACGTGGGCTCATCTCGGTCTCTCCATTCCCACAATCAGCCCAACGCGCTTTTCTTAATCCATTTAGTGCTTCCTCGAATCGCTTGCCCAAAGTCCTATAATGAGACCATCCGGAAGTGACAAATGGTCTCTTCTAGCTCCGGCCGTAAGCCAAAGATTAGCACCTGGGCGTGCATTAGACGGGCTTGCCCTTGCACTCATCTGGAGACAATCTGTCGTAACTTTTGCCAGAAATCACTTCCTTGCTATCACGAAGATCATGGTCACCATCAAGTCGTCCGAAATGCAAGTTGCATTTTAAACATTGTGCGGTGACAGTAGGACGAACCACACCGACAAAAGCTATGAAACCGGGAACAACGATGGATAGACCACAAGAATTGAGAAGACCAGGGTTAGAGGATTCACACGTAGCCAAGATCTAGAACGAGAAACTCCGCACCAGGAGCCTGACAAGTTTCGAATTGTTGAGCGCCATGAGATAAACTCGATAACTTCAAAAGTTTGGTAAAAGCTGTCAAATCTGACAATGGGCAAAGGTCCTCACAAACGCTGAGTCATGGATGTTTTCGTCCGATCACATGGATTAAGCCTCGCTCTGCACGTGGGCTTATCTCGGTCTCTCCATTCCCATAATCAGCCCAACGCTCTTTTATTAGTCCATTTAATGCTTCCTCAAACCGCTTGCCCAAAGTCCTATAATGGGACCATCCGGAAGTGACAAATGGTCTCTTCTAGCTCCGGCCTTAAGCCGAAGATTAGCACCTAGACGTGCATCAGACGGACTTGCCCTTGCACTCATCTGGAGGCAATCTGTCGTAACTTTTGCCAGAAATCACTTCTTTGCTATCACGAAGATCATGGTCGCCATCAAGTGGTCCGAAATGCAAGTTGCGTTTGCAACTTTGTGCGGTGACAGTAGGACGAACCACAACGACAAAAGCTATGAAACCGGGAAGAACGATGGATAGACCACAAGAATTGAGAAGACCAGGGTTTGAGGATTCACACGTAGCCAAGATCTGGAACGAACCAAGACTTCGAAGTGAAGAAGCTCCGCACCACTAGCATGACAAGTTTCGAATTGTTGAATGCCCTGAGAGAAACTCGATAACTTCAAAAGTTTGGTAAAAGCTGTCAAATCTTATATGGGCAAAGGCCCTCACAAATGCTGAGTCATGGATGTTTTCGTCCGATCACATCGATTAGGCCTCGCTCTGCACATGGGCTCATCTCTGTCTCTCCATTCCCATAATCAGCCCAACGTTCTTTTATTAAACCATTTAGTGCTTCCTCGAATTGCTTGCCCAAAGTCCTATAATGGGACCATCCGGAAGTGACAAATGGTCTCTTCTAGCTCCGGCCTTAAGCCGAAGATTAGCACCTGGACGTGCGCCAGACGGACTTGCCCTTGCACTCATCTGGAGACAATCTGTCGTAACTTTTGCCAAAAATCACTTCCTTGCTATCACGAAGATCATGGTCGCCATCAGGTCGTCTGAAATGCAAGTTGGGTTTCAAACTTTGTGCTGTGAAAGTAGGACGAACCACACCGACAAAAGCTATGAAGCCAGGAACAACAATGGATAGACCACAAGAATTGAGAAGACCTGGTTTGACGATTCACACGTAGCCAAGATGTGGAACGAACCAAGACTTCGAAGTGAAGAAACTCCGCACCACGAGCATGACAAGTTTCGAATTGTTGAACGCCATGAGATAAACTCGATAACTTCAAAAGTTTGGTAAAAGCTGTCAAATCTTATAATGGGCAAGGGCCCTCACAAATGCTGAGTCAAGGATGTTTTCATCTGATCACATGGATTAGGCCTCGCTCTGCACGTGGGCTTATCTCGGTCTCTCCATTCCCATAATCAAGCCAACACTCTTTTATTAATCCATTTAGTGCTGCCTCGAGTCGCTTGCCCAAAGTCCTATAGTGGGACCATGCAGAAGTGACAAATGGCCTCTTCTAGCTCCGGGCTTAAGCTGAAGATTATCACCTGGACGTGCATCAGACGGACTTGCCCTTGCACTCATCTGGAGACAGTCTATCGTAACTTTTGCCAGAAATCACTTCCTTGCGATCACGAAGATCATGGTTGCCATCAAGTCGTCCGAAATGCAAGTTGCATTTGAAACTTTGTCCGGTGACAGTAGGACGAACCACACCGACAAAAGCTATGAAACCGGGAACAACGATGGATAGACCACAAGAATTGATAAGACCAGGGTTTGAGGATTCACACGTAGCCAAGATCTAGAATGAACCAAGACTTCGAAATGAAGAAACTCTGCACCACGAGCATGACAAGTTTCGAATTGTTGAACGCCATGAGATAAACTCCATAACTTCAAAAGTTTGGTAAAAGCTGTCAAATCTGATAATGGGCAAAGTTCCTCACAAATGTTGAGTCATGGATGTTTTCGTCCGATCACATGGATTAGGCCTCGCTCTGCACGTGGGCTTATCTCGGTCTCTCCATTCCCATAATCAGCCCAACTCTCTTTTATTAATACATTTAGTACTTCCTCGATTCGCTTGCCCAAAGTCCTATAATGGGACCATCCGGAAGTGACAAATGGTCTCTTCTAGCTCCGGCCTTAAGCCGAAGATTAGCACCTGGACGTGCATCAGACGGACTTGCCCTTGCACTCATCTGGAGACATTATGTCGTAACTTTTGCCAGAAATCACTTCCTTGCTATCACGAAGATCATGGTCACCATCAAGTTGTTCGAAATGCAAGTTGCGTTTGAAACATTGTGCGGTGACAGTAGGAAGAACCACACCGACAAAAGCTATGAAGCCGGGAACAACGATGGATAGACCACAAGAATTGAGAAGACCAGGGTTTGTGGATTCGCACGTAGCCAAGATCTAGAACGAACCAAGACTTCGAAGTGAAGAAACTCCGCACCACGAGCATGACAAGTTTTGAATTGTTGAACGCCATGAGATAAACTCGATAACTTCAAAACTTCTGTAAAAGCTTTCACATCTGATAATGGGCAAAGGCCCTCACAAATGCTGAGTCATGGATGTTTTAGTCCGATCACATGGATTAGGCCTCGCTCTGCACGTGGGCTTATCTCGGTCTCTCCATTCCCATAATCAGCGCAACACTCATTTATCAATCCATTTAGTGTTTCCTCGAATCGCTTGCCCAAAGTCCTATAATGGGACCATCCGGAAGTGACGAATGGTCTCTTCTAGCTCCGGCCTTAAGCCGAAGATTAGCACCTGGACATGCATCTGATGTGATCCATGATACGAGCTCGATGGTTGCAATCAAAGTCTGTCATGATCCGATGATGAGAAGCTCGTGCACGACGAAGAAGCTGATATGGATATGCATACGAGTGATGAGCAAGCTAAATGACTCAAGATTATCCATAATATTTCAAAAATGGACAAATGATGAAGGCCACATGTTTCAGCTAAGCATCATGAGGGCAAGTGATTCAAGAATTATATTTCAGTTGAAAGTCAAGAGGGCAAATATCTTCAAGAAATATATCTTAACAAGATGAAAGGGAAAGAATATTTTCAAGAAAGGCAATTGAGAGAACTAAAGAGGCAAGAGAAGCACAAGTTAATGCTGATATATTGAAGTTATCTACAAGAATATATCACTTTCCTCTTTTAGCAAGTAGAATATCTTTCCTTCCCCTTTATTTAGTTCTGAAGATATTGTTAATATACTGTAATTTCTTTGGGATAGCACTTAGATTTGCTTTCCAATTAGTTTCCTATCTTATGAGAACCATTTAGGAAGGTTATTTTTGATGTAATATTGCACTTTGGCCTATTTAAAGGCTGGTGCTTGCCCTTGGACGAATTTGGAATAGTTTTATTCATTAATGAAGTGTGAGATTTTATTCTCTTTGGTTCTTTGAAGAACTATTCGAACTTATCGAAATATTCCGTGGCGTTCATCCCCGACTTATCAATCAACCCTTCCATAGTTGATTGTGACGTCTTCACTATACCAAGGTTCTTACCTCTCTATAGGTAATGGGTCAAGGTTCCACCTTTCGAGCTTGATAAGGACACGTTTCCTGGAGACCTTAGTTGGATACGGGTTTCGTCCCGAGTTGGTGAGGTTCATATCATACTTGATATTGGGTTTCATCACGGTATTGGCGAGGTTTGCATCTTTTGGTATCAGAGCCAACGTTCTAAGTCAGGTTCAATCTATCCGTTTTGTTTTTCTTTGTTTTCCTTTGTTTTCGTTGTCCTTCTTTATCTTCTTTCTTTTCTATTATCTTCTTGAGAAAATTAAAAAAAAGGTAGTGGGAGAAAAAAAAAACTAGTAGCAAAAAAAAAAGAAGCAAAAAAAAAGAAAGAAAAAGTTGCAAAAAAAAGGTAAAAAGGAAGAATCAGCCAAAAAAAAAAGGTAGAAGAAGTGAGACGTTAAACAAGTTGAAGAATTATTTGTCCATTTATAGAGCTATCAACATCTTCGTACTCAAAGTTGTTTCTTTTCAATTGATCTATCATTCTCTTGTTCGTAATTCCCTTATTTCGCTTGATCTTCGTTACTTTGGAACTTGACCCTATTCTATTCTTCCAAATCTTGGTGAAATCGTGGTGGATTGTTGTGGGACATTCTGATTATAGTTTGTTTAGTTCAAAAAGAACTAAAAGAGGATATACGAGTGGAAAAAGGCAAGAGTGGTGAGATTATTAGAGGGTAAAAGCCGTTTGAGTGCAAACACGAGTGAATTGAGTGAACATATTCTTGAGTGAAACACGTGAGAGAGTGCTTGTGAGGTCCTAGTATCTGTTGCAGATTCTCATCATGCCACACTATCAAGAGGAAAGCGCATTCGAAGATGTACAACTACAAACATATGTACACGAGGTTGGGAGGATGATGAGAGCTGAATTCAAACAAATCCACAAGAAGATAGATCGAATTGAGGATGAAGCAAAAAGAAAAAGCTTTCAGCTTCCATATGAAGATAAAGAATCAAGAAGACCAAGGCGGAACAATGATCTCCGTGACACAAAAGTGAAGTTTCCAACTTTCCAAGGCAAAAACGACCCCGAAGCTTATCTTTTGTGGGAGGAGGGAATGGAGATGGTCTTCAAACATCATATCTACTCCGAAAAGAAAAAGGTACAACTTGCTTCATTTCAATTCTCTGACTATGCTATTATTTGGTGGGATCGGATTATTACAAGTAGGAGACAGAATGGAGAGCGACCCATTGAGACATGGAGCGAGATTAAGTCAATAATGAGGCAACGATTCCTTCCAAGTTCCTATCGCTGGGAATTGCACAACAAATTGCAACATCTCACTCAAGGATCAAAGAGCGCTATCGAATATTATAAAGAAATGGAGGCTGCAATAAGTCGAGCGGACATTGAGGAGGACATAGAAGCCACTATGGACAGGTTCTTACGTGGATTAAATCGTGAAATCGCTGATGAAGTGACGATGCATTATTATGAAGAGTTCAAAGATATGTTGCTCCATGCCATAAAAGTTGAACGATGGTTGAAGCAAAGAAACATGGATGAATGGCGCACAAGCATGGCTGCAACAAGTTCTTCAAGATCAACCTCTCAGCAAGTGGAGGTACCCTCAATGAAGATCTGTTCTGAGCCATCTATGGAAGTCAAACAAGCTGTGAGTATTACACAAATTCATGAGAACTAAAAGAATGCTCAAGAAAAAGAGTGTGATAAAAAAAGAGAGAGTGAGCAAAAGAAACAGTGTGATAAAAAGAAAGATGAGTGTCAAGAAATAGAGAGCAATAAAAAAGAGAAAGAGATTGAAGTTGTGGAAAAAGAAAGTGATAGAAAAGAAATTGAGAAGAGAGAAAATAAGAGTGATGTTACATTGGTGAGTACAAGAGAGGAAAAAGACCGTGAGATTGACAGTTCTTTAATTTTACATCAGCCCGTTATGATTAAGGAGCCGATTTTATTTACTAACAATCTAGTCAGATTCTTGCCGAGCAATATTATTTCTTATTTGCAGGAATTCAAGGGAGTGCATCAAGGATCAAGTCCAAACCAACTAGCCATTAGAAGTAATCATAAGGAGATGAAGGAGATTCAACTACAACCCAATGAGCAAGTGGTAAATCTACAAGCCAGTGAGTACATGAGTCCCTTTATTGTCTTAATGTTACTAGAGCATGAGAATCAAACATGGATAGGGTTTTCTGATTTTCAAGCCGTCAAAAACACCATGGTCATGTGCCCTAATTATGTTCCTCATTTAGATCGCATGTTAGATGGATTTCATGATGCATATTTGATTTCAAAGCCTAATGTGGAAAGTGAATTTCATCATGCTAGGGTGACAGGAGATCATGATTTAGGATTGAACAATGCATATATGATTTCAAAGATTGATCTTAAAGGTGAATTCCATCTTGCTAGGGTGAGAGAAAATCATGAGTTAAACATTGAATGCAAAAACCCATGTGATTTATATAAGATGTTTAGTGCTTTCATGGGATTTATGAGTCATAATTTGTATGCTTTTATCTACTTTGATGATATTCATTATAGCAAGAGTCTAGATGATCATGCTGAATATCCGAGACTTATTTTAGAGGCCTTAAGGAAAGAATGGTTACTTATTAAACTTGAAATTAGTACTATTTGTATGGATAAGGTAATTTTTCTTGTGAATGCTATAGAGATTGAGAATCTTGTTGAAGAGAAAAAGACAATGTAAGATTGGCAATCATCTACTTTGGTAAGTCAAGTAAGTGGTTTTCATTACTTATCTAATTTATATTGTTACTATATTCCATGTCATATAATGGATGATGCCACTCATGATGATTTGATATTTGGAATGATTTTGAGGTTACATAGTGTGTTTATTTTGAGAAAAGAAGTTATGTTTTTGAATTACACTTGGAAAAATTTGAGAGAACTTGGAAATAAACTATTGTTTTTGAGTTGTTATGCAAGAATTGATTTTAAAGCATGGGAATATTGTTTTTCCAATGATAAGGTTGCTTATTCTAGTTTTATTCCATCTACCACTAAGTTTTCTCATTCAAAGCGTGTATATGGCTTCACTTTATTAATTCTTATGAATTTAACATCTTTACCTTTAAGTGGCTGTGCTTACTTAGGTGGAATGATAAAAGGTGAATTTGTTAAGTCAAATCATGTGAAAGCCATGCACCCTAACAGTGGCAGCAAGAATTTTGTGTTTGATCCAGGTGGTTGTAATTCATTGCGCATGAGGAAGAAGAGGATTCACATTCAAATGAATTCAAGGCGACATCCTCATGGAGAAGGACTATTTCGAGTTCTTGAGTGGATTGCTAATGATGCTTACAAATTTGAACAGCAAGGTGAGTGTAAAGATAATGACAATTTCCAAGTTTGTAATTTATCTTCATTTAATGCAGCGCAGGATTTGAGGACAAATCCTTTTCAAGAGGAGGGGAATGATGTGATCCATGATACGAGCTCGATGGCTGCAATCAAAGTCTGCATGATCCGATGATGAGAAGCTCGTGCACGACGAAGAAGCAGATATGGATATGCATACAAGTGATGAGCAAGCTAAATGACTCAACATTATCCATAATATTTCAAAAATGGACAAATGATGAAGGCCACATATTTCAGCTAAGCATCAAGAGGGCAAGTGCTTCAAGAAATATATTTCAGTTGAATGTCAAGAGGGCAAATATCTTCAAGAAATATATCTTAACAAGATGAAACGGAAAGAACATTTTCAAGAAGAGAGAACTAAAGAGGCAAGAGAAGCACAAGTTAATGCTGATATATTGAAGTTATCTACAAGAATATATCACTTTCCTCTTTTAGCAAGTAGAATATCTTTCCTTCCCCTTTATTTAGTTCTGAAGATATTGTTAATATACTGTAATTTCTTTGGGATAGCACTTAGATTTGCTTTCCAATTAGTTTCCTATCCTATGAGAACCATTTAGAAAGGTTATTTTTGATGTAATATTGCACTTTGGCCTATTTAAAGGCTGGTGCTTGCCCTTGGACGAATTTGGAATAGTTTTATTCATTAACGAAGTGTGAGATTTTATTCTCTTTGGTTCTTTGAAGAACTATTCGAACTTATCGGAATGTTCCGTGGCGTTCATCCCCGACTTATCAATCAACCCTTCCATAGTTGATTGTGGCGTCTTCACTATACCAAGGTTCTTACCTCTCTATAGGTAATGGGTCAAGGTTCCACCTTTCGAGCTTGATAAGGACACGTTTCCTGGAGATCTTAGTTGGATACGGGTTTTGTCACGAGTTGGTGAGATTCATATCATACTTGATATTGGGTTTCATCACGGTGTTGGCGAGGTTCGCATCAGCATCAGATGAACTTGCCCTTGCACTCATCTCGAGACAATCTATCGTAACTTTTGCCACAAATCACTTCCTTGCTATCACGAAGATCATGGTCGCCATCAAGTCGTCCGAAATGCAAGTTGCGTTTGAAACTTTGTGCGGTGACAGTGGGACGAGCCACACCGACAAAAGCTATGAAACCGGGAACAACGATGGATAGACCACAAGAATTGAGAAGACCAGGGTTTGAGGATTCACACGTAGCCAAGATGTGGAACGAACCAAGACTTCGAAGTGAAGAAACTCCGCACCATGAGCATGACAAGTTTCGAATTGTTGAATGCCATGAGAAAACTAGATAACTTCAAAAGTTTGGTAAAAGAGGTCAAATCTGATAATGGGCAAAGGCCCTCACAAATGCTGAGTCATGGATGTTTTCGTCCGATCACATGGATTAGGCCTCGCCCTGCACGTGGGCTTATCTCGGTCTCTCCATTCCCTTAATCAGCCCAACGCTCTTTTATTAATCCATTTAGTGCTTCCTAGAATCGCTTGGCCAATGTCCTATAATGGGACCATCCGGAAGTGACAAATGGTCTCTTCTAGCTCCGACCTTAAGCCGAAGATTAGCACCTGGACGTGCATCAGACGGACTTGCCCTTGCACTCATCTAGAGACAATCTGTCATAACTTTTGCCAGAAATCACTTCCTTGCTATCACGAAGATCATGGTCGCCATCAAGTCGTCCGAAATGCAAGTTGCGTTTGAAACTTTGTGCAGTGACAGTAGAACGAACCACACCGGCAAAAGCGATTCAACCGGGAAAAACAATGGTAGACCACAAGAATTGAGAAGACCAGGTTTGAGGATTCACACGTAGCCAAGATGTGGAACGAACCAAGACTTCGAAGTGAAGAAACTCCGCACCACGAGCATGACAAGTTTCGAATTGTTGAATGCCATGAGATAAACTCGATAACTTCAAAAGTTTGGTAAAAGCTGTCAAATCTGATAATGGACAAAGTTCCTCACAAATGCTTAGTCATGGATGTTTTCGTCCGATCACATGTATTAGGCCTCGCTCTGCACGTGGGCTTATCTCGGTCTCTCCATTCCCATAATCAGCCCAACTCTCTTTTATTAATACATTTAGTGCTTCCTCGAATCACTTGCCCAAAGTCCTATAATGGGACCTTCCGGAAGTGACAAATGGTCTCTTCTAGCGCCGGCCTTAAGCCGAAGATTAGCACCTGGACGTGCATCAGACGGACTTTCCCTTGCACTCATCTGGAGACGATCTGTCGTAACTTTTGCCAGAAATCACTTCCTTGCTATCACGAAGATCATGGTCACCATCAGGTTGTGCGAAATGCAAGTTGCGTTTGAAACATTGTGCGATGACAGTAGGAAGAACCACACCGACAAAAGCTATGAAACCGGGAACAATGATGGATAGACCACAAGAATTTAGAAGACCAGGGTTTGAGGATTCGCACGTAGCCAAGATCTAGAGCAAACCAAGACTTCGAAGTGAAGAAACTCCGCACCACTAGGATGACAAGTTTTGAATTGTTGAACGCCATGAGATAAACTCGATAACTTCAAAAGTTTGGTAAAAGCTGTCAAATCTGATAATCGGCAAAGGCCCTCACAAATGCTGAGTCAAGGATGTTTTCGTCCGATCACATGGATTAGGCCTCGCTCTGCACGTGGGCTTATCTCGGTCTCTCCATTCCCTTAATCAACCCAACACTCTTTTATTAATCCATTTAGTGCTTCCTAGAGTCGCTTGGCCAATATCCTATAATGGAACCATCCGGTAGTGACAAATGGTCTCTTCTAGCCCCGGCCTTAAGCCGAAGATTAGCATCTTGACGTGCATTAGACGGACTTGCCCTTGCACTCATCTGGAGACAATCTGTCGTAACTTTTGCCAGAAATCACTTCCTTGCTATCACGAAGATCATGGTCGCCATCAAGTCGTCCGAAATGCAAGTTGCGTTTGAAACTTTGTGATGCGAACCTCGCCAACACCGTGATGAAACCCAATATCAAGTATGATATGAACCTCACCAACTCGTGACGGAACCCGTATACGACTAAGGTCTCCAGGAAACGTGTCCTTATCAAGCTCGAAAGGTGGAACCTTGACCCATTACCTATAGAGAGGTAAGAACCTTGGTATAATGAAGACGCCACAATCAACTATGGAAGGGTTGATTGATAAGTCGGGGATGAACGCCACGGAATACTCCGATAAGTTCAAATAGTTCTTCAAAGAACCAAAGAGAATAAAAATCTCACACTTCATTAATGAATAAAACTGATCCAAATTCGTCCAAGGGCAAGCACCAGCCTTTAAATAGGCCAAAGTGCAATATTACGTCAAAAATAACCTTCCTAAATGGTTCTCATAGGATAGGAAACTAATTAGAAAGCAAATCTAGTTGCTATCCCAGAGAAATTACAACATATTAACAATATCTTCAGAACTAAATAAAGGGGAAGGAAATATAGTCTACTTGCTAAAAGAGGAAAGTGATATATTCTTATAGATAACTTCAATATATCAGTATTAACTTGTGCTTCTCTTGCCTCTTTAGTTCTCTCAACTGTCTTTCTTGAAAATATTCTTTCCCTTTCATCTTGTTAAGATATATTTCTTGAAGATACTTGCCCTCTCTACATTCAACTGAAATATATTTCTTGAATCGCTTGCACTCTTGATGCTTAGCTGAAATATGTGGCCTTCATCATTCGTCCATTTATGGATAATGTTGAGTCATTTAGCTTGCTCATCACTTGTACGCATATCCATATGCACTTCTTCGTCGTGCACGAACTTCTCATCATCGGATCATGAGAGACTTTGATTGCAAGCATCAAGCTCGTATCATGGATGACATCATTCCCCTCCTCTTGAAAAGGATTTGTCCTCAAATCTTGCCCTGCATTGAATGAAGATAAATTACAAACTTGGAAATTGTCATTATCTTTACACTCACCTTGCTGTTCAAATTTGTAAGCATCATTAGCAATCCACTCAAGAACTCGAAATAGTCCTTCTTCATGAGGATGTCGCCTTGAATTCATTTGAATGTGAATACTCTTCTTCCTCATGCGCAATGAATTACAACCACCTAGATCAAAATCAAATTTCTTCTTTCGTCTAATGATTGAATGTTTCTCATAATGCTTCACTTTCATCTCAATTCTAAGTACTTTTCTCTCATGAATTTGCTCAACAACTTCAACTTTGTTCTGTCCATAAAAATTAATAAACTCAAAGAAACATAAATCAAACAAATGATAAATATATGTAGCAAACTCATATGAAATTTCCAAAGATGAAAATCTTGTGATAGAGTAGTCAAACCTACAGTAAGAAAAGCCAATATATGGTAAATATTCTTCACATGCTTTGGCGTCAATTTTCGCATAACAAGTCAAAAACAATAATTTGTTTCCAAGTTCTCTCAAATTTTTCCAAGTGTAATTCAAAAACATAACTTCTTTTCTCAAAATAAACACACTATGTAACCTCAAAATCATTCCAAATATCAAATCATCATGAGTGGCATCATCCATTATATGACATGGAATATAGTAACAATATAAATTAGATAAGTAATGAAAACCACTTACCTGACTTACCAAAGTAGATGATTGCCAATCTTGCATTGTCTTTTTCTCTTCAACAAGATTCTCAATCTCTATAGCATTCACAAGAAAAATTACCTTATCCATACAAATAGTACTAATTTCAAGTTTAATAAGTAACCATTCTTTCCTTAAGGCCTCTAAAATAAGTCCTGGATATTCAGCATGATCATCTAGACTCTTGCTATAATGAATATCATCAAAGTAGATAAAAGCATACAAATTATGACTCATAAATCCCATGAAAGCACTAAACATCTTATATAAATCACATGGGTTTTTGCATTCAATGTTTAACTCATGATTTTCTCTCACCCTAGCAAGATGGAATTCACCTTTAAGATCAATCTTTGAAATCATATATGCATTGTTCAATCCTAAATCATGATCTCCTGTCACCCTAGCATGATGAAATTCACTTTCCACATTAGGCTTTGAAATCAAATATGCATCATGAAATCCATCTAACATGCTATCTAAATGAGGAACAGAATTAGGGCACATGACCATGGTTTTTTTGATGGCTTGAAAATCAGAAAACCCTATCCATGTTTGATCCTCATGCTCTAGTAACATTAAGACAATAAAGGAACTCATGTACTCACTAGCTTGCAGATTTACCACTTGCTCAGTGGGTTGTAGTTGAAGCTCCTTCATCTCCTCACGATTACTTCTAATGGCTAGTTGGGTTGGACTTGATCCTTGATGCAATTCCTTGACTTCCTGCAAATAAGAAATAATATTGCTCGGCAAGAATCCGACAAGATTGTTAGTAAATAAAATCGGCTCCTTAATCATAAGGGGCTGATGTAAAATTAAAGAACTCTCAATCTCACGGTCTTTTTCCTCTCTTGCACTCACCAATGAAACATCTCTCTTATTTTCTCTCTTCTCAATTTCTTTTCTCTCATGTCCTTTTGTCTCTTTTGTCTCTTTTAATGAAGTGTGAGATTTTTATTCTCTTTGGTTCTTTGAAGAACTATTTGAACTTATCGGAGTATTCCGTGGCGTTCATCCCCGACTTATCAATCAACCCTTCCATAGTTGATTGTGGCGTCTTCATTATACCAAGGTTCTTACCTCTCTATAGGTAATGGGTCAAGGTTCCACCTTTCGAGCTTGATAAGGACACGTTTCCTGGAGACCTTAGTCGTATACGGGTTTCGTCACGAGTTGGTGAGGTTCATATCATACTTGATATTGGGTTTCATCACGGTGTTGGCGAGGTTCGCATCATTTGGTATCAGAGCCAACGTTCTAAGTCAGGTTCTATCTATCCTTTAGGTTATTTTTTTTCATCATACTCTTTCTTTTGCTCACTCTCAATTTTTTTATCACACTCTTTTTCTTGATTATTCTTTTGAATTTGTGTAAGACTCACAACTTGTTTGACTTTCGTGGATGGCCCAGAATAGGACTTCATTGAGGGGATCTCAACTTGTTGAGAGGTTGATCTTGAAGAACTTGTTGCAGCCATGCTTGTGCTCCATTCATCCATGTTTCTTTGCTTCAACCGTCGTTCAACTTTCATGGCATGGAGCAACATATCTTTGAACTCTTCATAATAATGCATCGACACTTCATCAGCGATTTCACCATTTAATCCACGTACGAACCTGTCCATGGTGACTTCTACGTCCTCCTCTATGTTCGCTCGGCTTTTTGCAACCTCCATTTCTTTGTAATATTCGATAACGCTCTTTGATCCTTGAGTGAGATGTTGCAATCTGTTGTGCAATTCCCAGCGATAGGAACTTGGAAGGAATCGTTGCCTCATTATTGACTTCATCTCGTTCCATGTCTCAACGGGTCGCTCTCCATTCTGTCTCTTACTTGTAATAATCCGATCCCACCAAATAACAGCATAGTCGGAGAATTGAAAAGAAGCAAGTTGTACCTTTTTCTTTTCAGAGTAGATATGATGTTTGAAGACCATCTCCATTCCCTCCTCCCACAAAAGATAAGCTTCGGAGTCGTTTTTGCCTTGGAAAGTTGGAAACTTCACTTTTGTGTCACGGAGATCATTGTTCCGCCTTGGTCTTCTTGTTTCTTTATCTTCATATGGAAGCTGAAAGCTTTTCCTTTTTGCTTCATCCTCAATTCGATCTATCTTTTTATGGATTTGTTTGAATTCAGCTCTCATCATCCTCCCAACCTCGTGTACATATGCTTGTAGTTGTACATATTCGAATGCGCTTTCCTCTTGATAGTGTGACATGATGAGAATCTGCAATAGATATTAGGACCTCACAAGCACTCTCTCACGTGTTTCACTCAAGAATATGTTCACTCAATTCACTCGTGTTTGCCGTCAAATGGCTTTTACCCTCTAATAATCTCACCACTCTTGCCTTTTTCCACTCATATATCCTCTTTCAGTTCTTTTTGAACTAAACAAACAAAAATCAGAATGTCCCGCAACAATCCACCACGACTTCACCAAGATTTGAAAGAAGAATGTAGGGTCGGGTTCCAAATTACTAAAATATCGAGTAGCAAGGAAATTACGGACTAGAGAATAATAGATCAATGGAAAAGAAACAACTTTGAATGAGGGACTTTGATAACTCTATGAATGTTCAACTAAGTCTTGGACTTGTTCAATGTCTCACTTCTTCCACTTTTTTCCACCTTTTTTTTTTCACTGCTGATTCTATTTTTTTTTCTTTTTTTGGGCAACTTTTTCTTTCGTTTTTTTTTTGCCTTTTTTTTCTGCTACCTTTTTTTTTTTTTTTTTTACTTTTTCTGAAGAAGATAATAGAAAAGAAAGAAGATAAAGAAAGACAATGAAGATGAAGGAAAACAGAGGAAAACAAAGCAAAACAAAAAGGATAGATTGAACCTGACTTAGAACGTTAGCTCTGATACCAAATGATGCGAACCTCGCCAACACCGTGATGAAACCCAATATCAAGTATGATATGAACCTCACCAACTCGTGACGAAACCCGTATACGACTAAGGTCTCCAGGAAACGTGTCCTTATCAAGCTCGAAAGGTGGAACCTTGACCCATTACCTATAGAGAGGTAAGAACCTTGGTATAATGAAGACGCCACAATCAACTATGGAAGGGTTGATTGATAAGTCGGGGATGAACGCCACGGAATACTCCGATAAGTTCAAATAGTTCTTCAAAGAACCAAAGAGAATAAAAATCTCACACTTCATTAATGAATAAAACTGATCCAAATTCGTCCAAGGGCAAGCACCAGCCTTTAAATAGGCCAAAGTGCAATATTACGTCAAAAATAACCTTCCTAAATGGTTCTCATAGGATAGGAAACTAATTAGAAAGCAAATCTAGTTGCTATCCCAGAGAAATTACAACATATTAACAATATCTTCAGAACTAAATAAAGGGGAAGGAAATATAGTCTACTTGCTAAAAGAGGAAAGTGATATATTCTTATAGATAACTTCAATATATCAGTATTAACTTGTGCTTCTCTTGCCTCTTTAGTTCTCTCAACTGTCTTTCTTGAAAATATTCTTTCCCTTTCATCTTGTTAAGATATATTTCTTGAAGATACTTGCCCTCTCTACATTCAACTGAAATATATTTCTTGAATCGCTTGCACTCTTGATGCTTAGCTGAAATATGTGGCCTTCATCATTCGTCCATTTATGGATAATGTTGAGTCATTTAGCTTGCTCATCACTTGTACGCATATCCATATGCACTTCTTCGTCGTGCACGAACTTCTCATCATCGGATCATGAGAGACTTTGATTGCAGGCATCAAGCTCGTATCATGGATGACATCACTTTGTGCGGTGACAGTAGGACGAACCACACCGACAAGAGCTATGAAACCGGGAACAACATGGTAGACCACAAGAATTGAGAAGACCAGGTTTGAGGATTCACGCGTAGCCAAGATGTGGAACGAACCAAGACTTCGAAGTGAAGCAACTCCGCACCACGACCATGACAAGTTTCGAATTGTTGAATGCCATGAGATAAACTCGATAACTTCAAAAGTTTGGTAAAAGCTGTCAAATTTGATAATGGACAAACTTCCTCACAAATGCTGAGTCATGGATGTTTTCGTCCGATCACATGGATTAGGCCTCGCTCTGCACGTGGGCTTATCTCGGTCTCTCCCTTCCCATAATCAACCCAACTCTCTTTTATTAATACAATTAGTGCTTCCTCGAATCGCTTGCCCAAAGTCCTATAATGGGACCTTCCGGAAGTGACAAATGGTCTCTTCTAGCTCCGGCCCTAAGCCGAAGATTAGCACCTGGACGTGCATCAGACGGACTTGCCCTTGCACTCATCTGGAGACACTCTGTCGTAACTTTTGCCAGAAATCACTTCCTTGCTATCACGAAGATCATGGTCACCATCAAGTTGTGCGAAATGCAAGTTGCGTTTGAAACATTGTGCGGTGACAGTAGGAAGAACCACACGGACAAAAGCTATGAAACCGGGAACAACGATGGATAGACCGCAAGAATTGAGAAGGCCAGGGTTTCAGGATTTGCACGTAGCCAAGATCTAGAACGAACCGAGACTTCGAAGTGAAGAAACTCCGCACCATGAGCATGGCAAGTTTTGAATTGTTGAACGCCATGAGATAAACTCGATAACTTCAAAAGTTTGGTAAAAGCTTTCGAATCTGATAATGGGCAAAGGCCCTCACAAATGCTGAGTCAAGGATGTTTTCGTCCGATCACATGGATTAGGCCTCGCTCTGCATGTGGGCTTATCTCGGTCTCTCCATTCCCATAATCAGCCCAACGCTCTTTTATTAATCCTTTTAGTGCTTCCTCGAATCGCTTGCCCAAAGTCCTATAATGGGACCATCCGGAAGTGACAAATGGTCTCTTCTAGCTCCGGCCTTAAGCCGAAGATTAGCACCTGGACGTGGATCAGACGGACTTGCCCTTGCACTCATCTAGAGACAATCTGTCGTAACTTTTGCCAGAAATCACTTCCTTGCTATCACGAAGATCATGGTCGCCATCAAGTCGTCCGAAATGCAAGTTGCATTTGAAACTTTGTGCGGTGACAGTCGGACGAACCACACCGACAGAAGTTATGAAACCGGGACCAACAATGGATAGACCACATGAATTGAGAAGACCGGGGTTTGACGATTCACATGTAGCCAAGATCTAGAACGAACCAAGACTTCGAAGTGAAGAAACTCCGCACCACGAGCATGACAGGTTTCGAATTGTTGAACGCCATGAGATAAACTCGACAACTTCAAGTTTGGTAAAAGCTGCCAAATCTTATAATGGGCAAAGGTCGTCACAGATGCTGAGTCATGGATGTTTTTGTCCGATCACATGGATTAGGCCTCGCTCTGCACGTGGGCTTATCTCGGTCTCTCCATTCCCTTAATCAGCCCAACACTCTTTCATTAATCCATTTAGTGCTTCCTAGAATCGCTTGGCCAATGTCCTATAATGGGACCATCCGGAAGTGACAAATGGTCTCTTCTCGCTCCGGCCTTAAGCCGCATATTAGCACCTGGACGTGCATCAGACGGACTTGCCCTTGCACTCATCTGGAGACAATCTGTTGTAACTTTTGCCAGAAATCGCTTCCTTGCTATCACAAAGATCATGGTCACCATCAAGTTGTGCGAAATGCAAGTTGCGTTTGAAACATTGTGCGGTGACAGCAGGAAGAACCACACCAACAAAAGCTATGAAACCGGGAACAACGATGGATCGACCACAAGAATTGAGAAGACCAGGGTTTGAGGATTCGCACGTAGCCAAGATCTAGAACGAACCAAGACTTCAAAGTGAAGAAACTCCACACCACGAGCATGACAAGTTTTGAATTGTTGAACGCCATGAGATAAACTCGATAACTTCAAAAGTTTGGTAAAAGCTGTCAAATCTGATAATGGGCAAAGGCCCTCACAAATGCTGAGTCAAGGATGTTTTCGTCCGATCACATGGATTAGGCCTCGCTCTGCACGTGGGCTTATCTCGGTCTCTCCATTCCCATAATCAGCCCAACGCTCTTTTATTAATCCATTTAGTGCTTCTTAGAATCGCTTGGCCAATGTCCTATAATGGGACCATCCGGAAGTGACAAATGGTCTCTTATAGCTCCGGCCTTAAGCCGAAGATTAGCACCTGGACGTGCATCAGACGGACTTGCCCTTGCACTCATATAGAGACAATCTGTCGTAACTTTTGCTAGAAATCACTTCCTTGCTATCAAAGATCATGGTCGCCATCAAGTCATCCGAAATGCAAGTTGCGTTTGAAACTTTCTGCGGTGACAGTAGGACGACCCACACCGACAAAAGCTATGAAACCGGGAACAACAATGGTAGACTACAAGAATTGAGAAGACCAGGTTTGAGGATTCACACGGAGCCAAGATGTGGAACGAACCAAGACTTCGAAGTGAAGAAACTCCGCACCACGACCATGACCAGTTTCGAATTGTTGAACGCCATGAGATAAACTCGATAACTTCAAAAGTTTGGTAAAAGCTGTCAAATCTGATAATGGACAAACTTCCTCACAAATGCTGAGTCATGGATGTTTTCGTCCGATCACATGGATTAGGCCTCGCTCTGCACGTGGGCTTATCTCGGTCTCTCCCTTCCCATAATCAACCCAACTCTCTTTTATTAATACAATTAGTGCTTCCTCGAATCGCTTGCCCAAAGTCCTATAATGGGACCTTCCGGAAGTGACAAATGGTCTCTTCTAGCTCCGGCCTTAAGCCCAAGATTAGCACCTGGACGTGCATCAGACGGACTTGCCCTTGCACTCATCTGGAGACACTCTGTCGTAACCTTTGCCAGAAATCACTTCCTTGCTATCACGAAGATCATGGTCACCATCAAGTTGTGCGAAATGCAAGTTGCGTTTGAAACATTGTGCGGTGACAGTAGGAAGAACCACACGGACAAAAGCTATGAAACCGGGAACAACGATGGATAGACCGCAAGAATTGAGAAGGCCAGGGTTTCAGGATTTGCACATAGCCAAGATCTAGAACGAACCGAGACTTCGAAGTGAAGAAACTCCGCACCAGGAGCATGGCAAGTTTTGAATTGTTGAACGCCATGAGATAAACTCGATAACTTCAAAAGTTTGGTAAAAGCTTTCGAATCTGATAATGGGCAAAGGCCCTCACAAATGCTGAGTCAAGGATGTTTTCGTTCGATCACATGGATTAGGCCTCGCTCTGCATGTGGGCTTATCTCGGTCTCTCCATTCCCATAATCAGCCCAACGCTCTTTTATTAATCCTTTTAGTGCTTCCTCGAATCGCTTGCCCAAAGTCCTATAATGGGACCATCCGGAAGTGACAAATGGTCTCTTCTAGCTCCGGCCTTAAGCCGAAGATTAGCACCTGGACGTGGATCAGACGGACTTGCCCTTGCACTCATCTGGAGACACTCTGTCGTAACTTTTGCCAGAAATCACTTCCTTCCTATCACGAAGATCATGGTCGCCATCAAGTCGTCCGAAATGCAAGTTGCATTTGAAACTTTGTGCGGTGACAGTCGGACGAACCACACCGACAAAAGTTATGAAACCGGGACCAACAATGGATAGACCACAAGAATTGAGAAGACCGGGGTTTGACGATTCACATGTAGCCAAGATCTAGAACGAACCAAGACTTCGAAGTGAAGAAACTCCGCACCAAGAGCATGACAGGTTTCGAATTGTTGAACGCCATGAGATAAACTCGATAACTTCAAGTTTGGTAAAAGCTGCCAAATCTTATAATGGGCAAAGGTTGTCACAAATGCTGAGTCATGGATGTTTTGGTCCGATCACATGGATTAGGCCTCGCTCTGCACGTGGGCTTATCTCGGTCTCTCCATTCCCTTAATCAGCCCAACACTCTTTCATTAATCCATTTAGTGCTTCCTAGAATCGCTTGGCCAATGTCCTATAATGGGACCATCCGGAAGTGACAAATGGTCTCTTCTCGCTCCGGCCTTAAGCCGCAGATTAGCACCTGGACGTGCATCAGACGCACTTGCGCTTGCACTCATCTGGAGACAATCTGTCGTAACTTTTGCCAGAAATCACTTCCTTGCTACCACAAAGATCATGGTCACCATCAAGTTGTGCGAAATGCAAGTTGCGTTTGAAACATTGTGCGGTGACAGTAGGACGAACCACACCGACAAAAGCTATGAAACCGGGAACAATAATGGATAGACCACGAGAATTAAGAAGACCAGGGTTTGAGGATTCACACGTAGCCAAGATCTAGAACGAACCAAGACTTCGAAGTGAAGAAACTCCGCACCACGAGCATGACAAGTTTGGAATTGTTGAACGCCATGAGATAAACTCGATAACTTCAAAAGTTTGGTAAAAGCTGTCAAATCTGATAATGGGCAAAGGTCCTCACAAATGCCGAGTCATGGATGTTTTCGTCCGATCACATGGATTAGGCCTCGCTCTGCACGTGGGCTTATCTCGGTCTCTCCATTCCCATAATCAGCCCAACGCTCTTTTATTAATCCATTTAGTGCTTCCTCGAATCGCTTGCCCAATGTCCTATAATGGGACCATCCGGAAGTGACAAATGGTCTCTTCTAGCTCCGGCCTTAAGCCGAAGATTAGCACCTGGACGTGCATCAGACGGACTTGCCCTTGCACTCATCTGGAGACAATCTGTCGTAACTTTTGCCAGAAATCACTTCCTTGCTATCAAAGATCATGGTCGCCATCAAGTCGTCCGAAATGCAAGTTGCGTTTGAAACTTTGTGCGGTGACAGTAGGACGAACCACACCGACAAAAGCTATGAAACCGGGAACAACGATGGATAGACCACAAGAATTGAGAAGACCAGGTTTGAGGATTCACACGTAGCCAAGATCTGGAACGAACCAAGACTTCGAAGTGAAGAAACTCCGCACCACGAGCATGACAAGTTTCGAATTGTTGAACGCCATGAGATAAACTCGATAACTTCAAAAGTTTGGTAAAAGCTGTCAAATCTGATAATGGGCAAAGGTCCTCACAAATGCTGAGTCATGGATGTTTTCGTCCGATCACATGGATTAGGCCTCGCTCTGCACGTGGGCTTATCTCGGTCTCTCCATTCCCATAATCAGCCCAACGCTCTTTTATTAATCCATTTAGTGCTTCCTCGAATCGCTTGCCCAAAGTCCTATAATGGGACCTTCCGGAAGTGACAAATGGTCTCTTCTAGCTCCGGCCTTAAGCCGAAGATTAGCACCTGGACGTGCATCAGACGGACTTGCCTTTGCACTCATCTGGAGACAATCTGTCGTAACTTTTGCCAGAAATCACTTCCTTGCTATCACGAAGATCATGGTCGCCATCAAGTCGTCCGAAATGCAAGTTGCGTTTGAAACTTTGTGCGGTGACAGTAGGACGAACCACACCGACAAAAGCTATGAAACCGGGAACAACGATGGATAGACCACAAGAATTGAGAAGACCAGGGTTTGAGGATTCACACGTAGCCAAGATCTGGAACGAACCAAGACTTCGAAGTGAAGAAACTCCGCACCACGAGCATGACAAGTTTCGAATTGTTGAACGCCATGAGATAAACTCGATAACTTCAAAAGTTTGGTAAAAGCTGTCAAATCTGATAATGGGCAAAGGTCCTCACAAATGCTGAGTCATGGATGTTTTCGTCCGATCACATGGATTAGGCCTCGCTCTGCACGTGGGCTTATCTCGGTCTCTCCATTCCCATAATCAGCCCAACGCTCTTTTATTAATCCATTTAGTGCTTCCTCGAATCGCTTGCCCAAAGTCCTATAATGGGACCATCCGGAAGTGACAAATGGTCTCTTCTAGCTCCGGCCTTAAGCCGAAGATTAGCACCTGGACGTGCATCAGACGGACTTGCCCTTGCACTCATCTGGAGACAATCTGTCGTAACTTTTGCCAGAAATCACTTCCTTGCTATCACGAAGATCATGGTCGCCATCAAGTCGTCCGAAATGCAAGTTGCGTTTGAAACTTTGTGCGGTGACAGTAGGACGAACCACACCGACAAAAGCTATGAAACCGGGAACAACGATGGATAGACCACAAGAATTGAGAAGACCAGGGTTTGAGGATTCACACGTAGCCAAGATCTGGAACGAACCAAGACTTCGAAGTGAAGAAACTCCGCACCACGAGCATGACAAGTTTCGAATTGTTGAACGCCATGAGATAAACTCGATAACTTCAAAAGTTTGGTAAAAGCTGTCAAATCTGATAATGGGCAAAGGTCCTCACAAATGCTGAGTCATGGATGTTTTCGTCCGATCACATGGATTAGGCCTCGCTCTGCACGTGGGCTTATCTCGGTCTCTCCATTCCCATAATCAGCCCAACGCTCTTTTATTAATCCATTTAGTGCTTCCTCGAATCGCTTGCCCAAAGTCCTATAATGGGACCATCCGGAAGTGACAAATGGTCTCTTCTAGCTCCGGCCTTAAGCCGAAGATTAGCACCTGGACGTGCATCAGACGGACTTGCCCTTGCACTCATCTGGAGACAATCTGTCGTAACTTTTGCCAGAAATCACTTCCTTGCTATCACGAAGATCATGGTCGCCATCAAGTCGTCCGAAATGCAAGTTGCGTTTGAAACTTTGTGCGGTGACAGTAGGACGAACCACACCGACAAAAGCTATGAAGCCGGGAACAACGATGGATAGACCACAAGAATTGAGAAGACCAGGGTTTGAGGATTCACACGTAGCCAAGATCTGGAACGAACCAAGACTTCGAAGTGAAGAAACTCCGCACCACGAGCATGACAAGTTTCGAATTGTTGAACGCCATGAGATAAACTCGATAACTTCAAAAGTTTGGTAAAAGCTGTCAAATCTGATAATGGGCAAAGGTCCTCACAAATGCTGAGTCATGGATGTTTTCGTCCGATCACATGGATTAGGCCTCGCTCTGCACGTGGGCTTATCTCGGTCTCTCCATTCCCATAATCAGCCCAACGCTCTTTTATTAATCCATTTAGTGCTTCCTCGAATCGCTTGCCCAAAGTCCTATAATGGGACCATCCGGAAGTGACAAATGGTCTCTTCTAGCTCCGGCCTTAAGCCGAAGATTAGCACCTGGACGTGCATCAGACGGACTTGCCCTTGCACTCATCTGGAGACAATCTGTCGTAACTTTTGCCAGAAATCACTTCCTTGCTATCACGAAGATCATGGTCGCCATCAAGTCGTCCGAAATGCAAGTTGCGTTTGAAACTTTGTGCGGTGACAGTAGGACGAACCACACCGACAAAAGCTATGAACCGGGAACAACGATGGATAGACCACAAGAATTGAGAAGACCAGGGTTTGAGGATTCACACGTAGCCAAGATCTGGAACGAACCAAGACTTCGAAGTGAAGAAACTCCGCACCACGAGCATGACAAGTTTCGAATTGTTGAACGCCATGAGATAAACTCGATAACTTCAAAAGTTTGGTAAAAGCTGTCAAATCTGATAATGGGCAAAGGTCCTCACAAATGCTGAGTCATGGATGTTTTCGTCCGATCACATGGATTAGGCCTCGCTCTGCACGTGGGCTTATCTCGGTCTCTCCATTCCCATAATCAGCCCAACGCTCTTTTATTAATCCATTTAGTGCTTCCTCGAATCGCTTGCCCAAAGTCCTATAATGGGACCATCCGGAAGTGACAAATGGTCTCTTCTAGCTCCGGCCTTAAGCCGAAGATTAGCACCTGGACGTGCATCAGACGGACTTGCCCTTGCACTCATCTGGAGACAATCTGTCGTAACTTTTGCCAGAAATCACTTCCTTGCTATCACGAAGATCATGGTCGCCATCAAGTCGTCCGAAATGCAAGTTGCGTTTGAAACTTTGTGCGGTGACAGTAGGACGAACCACACCGACAAAAGCTATGAAGCCGGGAACAACGATGGATAGACCACAAGAATTGAGAAGACCAGGGTTTGAGGATTCACACGTAGCCAAGATCTGGAACGAACCAAGACTTCGAAGTGAAGAAACTCCGCACCACGAGCATGACAAGTTTCGAATTGTTGAACGCCATGAGATAAACTCGATAACTTCAAAAGTTTGGTAAAAGCTGTCAAATCTGATAATGGGCAAAGGTCCTCACAAATGCTGAGTCATGGATGTTTTCGTCCGATCACATGGATTAGGCCTCGCTCTGCACGTGGGCTTATCTCGGTCTCTCCATTCCCATAATCAGCCCAACGCTCTTTTATTAATCCATTTAGTGCTTCCTCGAATCGCTTGCCCAAAGTCCTATAATGGGACCATCCGGAAGTGACAAATGGTCTCTTCTAGCTCCGGCCTTAAGCCGAAGATTAGCACCTGGACGTGCATCAGACGGACTTGCCCTTGCACTCATCTGGAGACAATCTGTCGTAACTTTTGCCAGAAATCACTTCCTTGCTATCACGAAGATCATGGTCGCCATCAAGTCGTCCGAAATGCAAGTTGCGTTTGAAACTTTGTGCGGTGACAGTAGGACGAACCACACCGACAAAAGCTATGAAACCGGGAACAACGATGGATAGACCACAAGAATTGAGAAGACCAGGGTTTGAGGATTCACACGTAGCCAAGATCTGGAACGAACCAAGACTTCGAAGTGAAGAAACTCCGCACCACGAGCATGACAAGTTTCGAATTGTTGAACGCCATGAGATAAACTCGATAACTTCAAAAGTTTGGTAAAAGCTGTCAAATCTGATAATGGGCAAAGGTCCTCACAAATGCTGAGTCATGGATGTTTTCGTCCGATCACATGGATTAGGCCTCGCTCTGCACGTGGGCTTATCTCGGTCTCTCCATTCCCATAATCAGCCCAACGCTCTTTTATTAATCCATTTAGTGCTTCCTCGAATCGCTTGCCCAAAGTCCTATAATGGGACCATCCGGAAGTGACAAATGGTCTCTTCTAGCTCCGGCCTTAAGCCGAAGATTAGCACCTGGACGTGCATCAGACGGACTTGCCCTTGCACTCATCTGGAGACAATCTGTCGTAACTTTTGCCAGAAATCACTTCCTTGCTATCACGAAGATCATGGTCGCCATCAAGTCGTCCGAAATGCAAGTTGCGTTTGAAACTTTGTGCGGTGACAGTAGGACGAACCACACCGACAAAAGCTATGAAGCCGGGAACAACGATGGATAGACCACAAGAATTGAGAAGACCAGGGTTTGAGGATTCACACGTAGCCAAGATCTGGAACGAACCAAGACTTCGAAGTGAAGAAACTCCGCACCACGAGCATGACAAGTTTCGAATTGTTGAACGCCATGAGATAAACTCGATAACTTCAAAAGTTTGGTAAAAGCTGTCAAATCTGATAATGGGCAAAGGTCCTCACAAATGCTGAGTCATGGATGTTTTCGTCCGATCACATGGATTAGGCCTCGCTCTGCACGTGGGCTTATCTCGGTCTCTCCATTCCCATAATCAGCCCAACGCTCTTTTATTAATCCATTTAGTGCTTCCTCGAATCGCTTGCCCAAAGTCCTATAATGGGACCATCCGGAAGTGACAAATGGTCTCTTCTAGCTCCGGCCTTAAGCCGAAGATTAGCACCTGGACGTGCATCAGACGGACTTGCACTTGCACTCATCTGGAGACAATCTGTCGTAACTTTTGCCAGAAATCACTTCCTTGCTATCACGAAGATCATGGTCGCCATCAAGTCGTCCGAAATGCAAGTTGCGTTTGAAACTTTGTGCGGTGACAGTAGGACGAACCACACCGACAAAAGCTATGAAACCGGGAACAACGATGGATAGACCACAAGAATTGAGAAGACCAGGGTTTGAGGATTCACACGTAGCCAAGATCTGGAACGAACCAAGACTTCGAAGTGAAGAAACTCCGCACCACGAGCATGACAAGTTTCGAATTGTTGAACGCCATGAGATAAACTCGATAACTTCAAAAGTTTGGTAAAAGCTGTCAAATCTGATAATGGGCAAAGGTCCTCACAAATGCTGAGTCATGGATGTTTTCGTCCGATCACATGGATTAGGCCTCGCTCTGCACGTGGGCTTATCTCGGTCTCTCCATTCCCATAATCAGCCCAACGCTCTTTTATTAATCCATTTAGTGCTTCCTCGAATCGCTTGCCCAAAGTCCTATAATGGGACCATCCGGAAGTGACAAATGGTCTCTTCTAGCTCCGGCCTTAAGCCGAAGATTAGCACCTGGACGTGCATCAGACGGACTTGCCCTTGCACTCATCTGGAGACAATCTGTCGTAACTTTTGCCAGAAATCACTTCCTTGCTATCACGAAGATCATGGTCGCCATCAAGTCGTCCGAAATGCAAGTTGCGTTTGAAACTTTGTGCGGTGACAGTAGGACGAACCACACCGACAAAAGCTATGAAGCCGGGAACAACGATGGATAGACCACAAGAATTGAGAAGACCAGGGTTTGAGGATTCACACGTAGCCAAGATCTGGAACGAACCAAGACTTCGAAGTGAAGAAACTCCGCACCACGAGCATGACAAGTTTCGAATTGTTGAACGCCATGAGATAAACTCGATAACTTCAAAAGTTTGGTAAAAGCTGTCAAATCTGATAATGGGCAAAGGTCCTCACAAATGCTGAGTCATGGATGTTTTCGTCCGATCACATGGATTAGGCCTCGCTCTGCACGTGGGCTTATCTCGGTCTCTCCATTCCCATAATCAGCCCAACGCTCTTTTATTAATCCATTTAGTGCTTCCTCGAATCGCTTGCCCAAAGTCCTATAATGGGACCATCCGGAAGTGACAAATGGTCTCTTCTAGCTCCGGCCTTAAGCCGAAGATTAGCACCTGGACGTGCATCAGACGGACTTGCACTTGCACTCATCTGGAGACAATCTGTCGTAACTTTTGCCAGAAATCACTTCCTTGCTATCACGAAGATCATGGTCGCCATCAAGTCGTCCGAAATGCAAGTTGCGTTTGAAACTTTGTGCGGTGACAGTAGGACGAACCACACCGACAAAAGCTATGAAGCCGGGAACAACGATGGATAGACCACAAGAATTGAGAAGACCAGGGTTTGAGGATTCACACGTAGCCAAGATCTGGAACGAACCAAGACTTCGAAGTGAAGAAACTCCGCACCACGAGCATGACAAGTTTCGAATTGTTGAACGCCATGAGATAAACTCGATAACTTCAAAAGTTTGGTAAAAGCTGTCAAATCTGATAATGGGCAAAGGTCCTCACAAATGCTGAGTCATGGATGTTTTCGTCCGATCACATGGATTAGGCCTCGCTCTGCACGTGGGCTTATCTCGGTCTCTCCATTCCCATAATCAGCCCAACGCTCTTTTATTAATCCATTTAGTGCTTCCTCGAATCGCTTGCCCAAAGTCCTATAATGGGACCATCCGGAAGTGACAAATGGTCTCTTCTAGCTCCGGCCTTAAGCCGAAGATTAGCACCTGGACGTGCATCAGACGGACTTGCACTTGCACTCATCTGGAGACAATCTGTCGTAACTTTTGCCAGAAATCACTTCCTTGCTATCACGAAGATCATGGTCGCCATCAAGTCGTCCGAAATGCAAGTTGCGTTTGAAACTTTGTGCGGTGACAGTAGGACGAACCACACCGACAAAAGCTATGAAGCCGGGAACAACGATGGATAGACCACAAGAATTGAGAAGACCAGGGTTTGAGGATTCACACGTAGCCAAGATCTGGAACGAACCAAGACTTCGAAGTGAAGAAACTCCGCACCACGAGCATGACAAGTTTCGAATTGTTGAACGCCATGAGATAAACTCGATAACTTCAAAAGTTTGGTAAAAGCTGTCAAATCTGATAATGGGCAAAGGTCCTCACAAATGCTGAGTCATGGATGTTTTCGTCCGATCACATGGATTAGGCCTCGCTCTGCACGTGGGCTTATCTCGGTCTCTCCATTCCCATAATCAGCCCAACGCTCTTTTATTAATCCATTTAGTGCTTCCTCCAATCGCTTGCCCAAAGTCCTATAATGGGACCATCCGGAAGTGACAAATGGTCTCTTCTAGCTCCGGCCTTAAGCCGAAGATTAGCACCTGGACGTGCATCAGACGGACTTGCACTTGCACTCATCTGGAGACAATCTGTCGTAACTTTTGCCAGAAATCACTTCCTTGCTATCACGAAGATCATGGTCGCCATCAAGTCGTCCGAAATGCAAGTTGCGTTTGAAACTTTGTGCGGTGACAGTAGGACGAACCACACCGACAAAAGCTATGAAGCCGGGAACAACGATGGATAGACCACAAGAATTGAGAAGACCAGGGTTTGAGGATTCACACGTAGCCAAGATCTGGAACGAACCAAGACTTCGAAGTGAAGAAACTCCGCACCACGAGCATGACAAGTTTCGAATTGTTGAACGCCATGAGATAAACTCGATAACTTCAAAAGTTTGGTAAAAGCTGTCAAATCTGATAATGGGCAAAGGTCCTCACAAATGCTGAGTCATGGATGTTTTCGTCCGATCACATGGATTAGGCCTCGCTCTGCACGTGGGCTTATCTCGGTCTCTCCATTCCCATAATCAGCCCAACGCTCTTTTATTAATCCATTTAGTGCTTCCTCCAATCGCTTGCCCAAAGTCCTATAATGGGACCTTCCGGAAGTGACAAATGGTCTCTTCTAGCTCCGGCCTTAAGCCGAAGATTAGCACCTGGACGTGCATCAGACGGACTTGCACTTGCACTCATCTGGAGACAATCTGTCGTAACTTTTGCCAGAAATCACTTCCTTGCTATCACGAAGATCATGGTCGCCATCAAGTCGTCCGAAATGCAAGTTGCGTTTGAAACTTTGTGCGGTGACAGTAGGACGAACCACACCGACAAAAGCTATGAAGCCGGGAACAACGATGGATAGACCACAAGAATTGAGAAGACCAGGGTTTGAGGATTCACACGTAGCCAAGATCTGGAACGAACCAAGACTTCGAAGTGAAGAAACTCCGCACCACGAGCATGACAAGTTTCGAATTGTTGAACGCCATGAGATAAACTCGATAACTTCAAAAGTTTGGTAAAAGCTGTCAAATCTGATAATGGGCAAAGGTCCTCACAAATGCTGAGTCATGGATGTTTTCGTCCGATCACATGGATTAGGCCTCGCTCTGCACGTGGGCTTATCTCGGTCTCTCCATTCCCATAATCAGCCCAACGCTCTTTTATTAATCCATTTAGTGCTTCCTCCAATCGCTTGCCCAAAGTCCTATAATGGGACCATCCGGAAGTGACAAATGGTCTCTTCTAGCTCCGGCCTTAAGCCGAAGATTAGCACCTGGACGTGCATCAGACGGACTTGCACTTGCACTCATCTGGAGACAATCTGTCGTAACTTTTGCCAGAAATCACTTCCTTGCTATCACGAAGATCATGGTCGCCATCAAGTCGTCCGAAATGCAAGTTGCGTTTGAAACTTTGTGCGGTGACAGTAGGACGAACCACACCGACAAAAGCTATGAAGCCGGGAACAACGATGGATAGACCACAAGAATTGAGAAGACCAGGGTTTGAGGATTCACACGTAGCCAAGATCTGGAACGAACCAAGACTTCGAAGTGAAGAAACTCCGCACCACGAGCATGACAAGTTTCGAATTGTTGAACGCCATGAGATAAACTCGATAACTTCAAAAGTTTGGTAAAAGCTGTCAAATCTGATAATGGGCAAAGGTCCTCACAAATGCTGAGTCATGGATGTTTTCGTCCGATCACATGGATTAGGCCTCGCTCTGCACGTGGGCTTATCTCGGTCTCTCCATTCCCATAATCAGCCCAACGCTCTTTTATTAATCCATTTAGTGCTTCCTCCAATCGCTTGCCCAAAGTCCTATAATGGGACCTTCCGGAAGTGACAAATGGTCTCTTCTAGCTCCGGCCTTAAGCCGAAGATTAGCACCTGGACGTGCATCAGACGGACTTGCACTTGCACTCATCTGGAGACAATCTGTCGTAACTTTTGCCAGAAATCACTTCCTTGCTATCACGAAGATCATGGTCGCCATCAAGTCGTCCGAAATGCAAGTTGCGTTTGAAACTTTGTGCGGTGACAGTAGGACGAACCACACCGACAAAAGCTATGAAGCCGGGAACAACGATGGATAGACCACAAGAATTGAGAAGACCAGGGTTTGAGGATTCACACGTAGCCAAGATCTGGAACGAACCAAGACTTCGAAGTGAAGAAACTCCGCACCACGAGCATGACAAGTTTCGAATTGTTGAACGCCATGAGATAAACTCGATAACTTCAAAAGTTTGGTAAAAGCTGTCAAATCTGATAATGGGCAAAGGTCCTCACAAATGCTGAGTCATGGATGTTTTCGTCCGATCACATGGATTAGGCCTCGCTCTGCACGTGGGCTTATCTCGGTCTCTCCATTCCCATAATCAGCCCAACGCTCTTTTATTAATCCATTTAGTGCTTCCTCCAATCGCTTGCCCAAAGTCCTATAATGGGACCATCCGGAAGTGACAAATGGTCTCTTCTAGCTCCGGCCTTAAGCCGAAGATTAGCACCTGGACGTGCATCAGACGGACTTGCACTTGCACTCATCTGGAGACAATCTGTCGTAACTTTTGCCAGAAATCACTTCCTTGCTATCACGAAGATCATGGTCGCCATCAAGTCGTCCGAAATGCAAGTTGCGTTTGAAACTTTGTGCGGTGACAGTAGGACGAACCACACCGACAAAAGCTATGAACCGGGAACAACGATGGATAGACCACAAGAATTGAGAAGACCAGGGTTTGAGGATTCACACGTAGCCAAGATCTGGAACGAACCAAGACTTCGAAGTGAAGAAACTCCGCACCACGAGCATGACAAGTTTCGAATTGTTGAACGCCATGAGATAAACTCGATAACTTCAAAAGTTTGGTAAAAGCTGTCAAATCTGATAATGGGCAAAGGTCCTCACAAATGCTGAGTCATGGATGTTTTCGTCCGATCACATGGATTAGGCCTCGCTCTGCACGTGGGCTTATCTCGGTCTCTCCATTCCCATAATCAGCCCAACGCTCTTTTATTAATCCATTTAGTGCTTCCTCCAATCGCTTGCCCAAAGTCCTATAATGGGACCTTCCGGAAGTGACAAATGGTCTCTTCTAGCTCCGGCCTTAAGCCGAAGATTAGCACCTGGACGTGCATCAGACGGACTTGCACTTGCACTCATCTGGAGACAATCTGTCGTAACTTTTGCCAGAAATCACTTCCTTGCTATCACGAAGATCATGGTCGCCATCAAGTCGTCCGAAATGCAAGTTGCGTTTGAAACTTTGTGCGGTGACAGTAGGACGAACCACACCGACAAAAGCTATGAAGCCGGGAACAACGATGGATAGACCACAAGAATTGAGAAGACCAGGGTTTGAGGATTCACACGTAGCCAAGATCTGGAACGAACCAAGACTTCGAAGTGAAGAAACTCCGCCCCACGAGCATGACAAGTTTTGAATTGTTGAACGCCATGAGATAAACTCGATAACTTCAAAAGTTTGGTAAAAGCTGTCAAATCTGATAATGGGCAAAGGTCCTCACAAATGCTGAGTCATGGATGTTTTCGTCCGATCACATGGATTAGGCCTCGCTCTGCACGTGGGCTTATCTCGGTCTCTCCATTCCCATAATCAGCCCAACGCTCTTTGATTAATCCATTTAGTGCTTCCTCCAATCGCTTGCCCAAAGTTCTATAATGGGGCCATGCGGAAGTGACAAATGGTCTCTTCTAGCTCCGGCCTTAAGCCGAAGATTAGCACCTGGACGTGCATCAGACGGACTTGCACTTGCACTCATCTGGAGACAATCCGCCGTAACTTTTGCAAGAAATCACTTCCTTGCTTTCTGATGCAAATCAAGAGAATGGTACAAGAGATCCTATTAGAGTTCCTAACGGGCCAATTACGAGGGCACGGGCCAAGAAGCTTAGAGAAGATCTGAACGGGCTAGTTCGGAGAATTTGGACTCAGGTGAACTCAATGAAGCATGCTGAAGCAAGTCCACGTGTGCCAGCAACATATGTCAACATTATTGAAGTTCTCGAAGATTCCAGTTAAAGTTGAATAATTCTGGTCAAAGAAGAATATTACATGGCTAATAATATATTTCCTTTCTAAGTCAGAATATTAGGGTAATATTTCATTGTTTCCTAAAGAATAGTTAGAATATTTTTGTTGCCTATTACATAGGAGGCAATCTGGAGATACAATATTTTGCATATCTTGTAATTGTGGCCTATTTATAGGTCAAGGCTGAGGATGGACGAATTTTCAGACTTCTTTTGTTATTCAATACATTATTTTGTGAGGAATTTGCTCTTCTTGTTCTTGAAAAGACTCGTAGAACTTATCAAGGTTTCTTGTGGCGTTCTACAACCGGACTTATCACTTCGATCCTCGGGGTGTGGCGTCCTTTCCAAACCGTAGCTTTGGTTCCTATCTCGCTAGGTAGTGGGTCAAAGCTCGCCTTCGGAACTTGTTCTTTGCAGATCTTGGGGTTCTCTTCCATATATTGTTGTCGGGTTTTGCCACATGTTGGTAAGGTTCACATCAGTTGGTATCAGAGCTTTGGTTCTAAGACAAGTTTCATCTATCCTTTTTCATTATTTTCTTCTTCGTTCTTGTTAAAATCTATCCTTTCTTTTCTTAGTTCGTTCTTGAGTTTGCTTGCAAAAAAAAAAAAAAAAAATTCGTGCCAAAAAAAAAGAAAGAAAAAAAGGGTATCAACAGCAAAACAAAAAAAAAAAAGACAGAAAGCAAAAGTAGAAAGAAAGAAATCAAGGGAAGCGAAGAAGATATCATACTGTCTTAGCATCAACTCATCAATCATAAATCCACCTAGTTTTCTTGCTCAGAATCATTCCTTTTCCATCATTCTTATGTTTAAGATTCATACTCATCTATTTCCTTGACTCTTCACCCTAAGGATCCTTGTGATTTGTTTTGGTTGGATTCATACTTGAATTGCTGCAAGTTTCTTGGTTGTTCCTTGAGTCCGATTAAGAACTAAAGAAGGCAACAAGAGTGGAAAAAGGCCAGAGTGGTGAGCATATTAGAGGGTAAAAGCCGAATACTTGAGAGAAACACGAGTGAATTGAGTGAATCATCTTTTGAGTGAAACACGTGAGGGAGTGAGGTGAGGTCCTTTTTCTTTCTATATTCATACTAACCTAGTTGCAGAATCTATACATGGCTCAACATCGAGACAGAGATCCATCCGAAGAGATTCAACAACATACCATCCCGAATCTTCAAATGGAAGCATTGTTGGGGGAGATGAGACGGATAATGCGACTTGAATTGGAGCCAATTCAAAATAGGTTGGATCAGGTGGAAGACAGAGTATCGAGTGAGCCGCATCACAGCCACAACAATAGGGGGCATGGGCGACATGTTCCATGGGGAGATAACGAGGATGATGAGGAGTTAGAAGAACCGAACAAGCGACGAGGCAGGTTTGGGCATCGGAATGGAGAAGTTAGGAATCGAGAAGATAATAATTTGGGTAGCATCAAGATGAAGATTCCATCTTTCCAAGGCAAATCTGATCCAGAAGCATATCTTGAGTGGGAGAAGAAGATGGAGTTCATATTTGATTGCCACAACTATTCCGAAGCAAAGAAGGTAAAACTTGCTGTCATTGAGTTTTCTGATTATGCTATTACATGGTGGGACCAGCTTGTTTTGAGCAGGAGACGGAATAGAGAACGTCCCATTGAAACATGGGAGGACATGAAATCGGTGATGAGGAAGCGGTTCGTTCCAAGCTACTATTACCGAGAGTTGCATAAAAGGTTGCAATCTCTTAGACAAGGGAGTCGAAGTGTTGAAGATTATTTTAAGGAGATGGAGATTACAATGATACGAGCCAATGTGGAGGAAGATCGAGAAGCCACTATGGCCAGATTTTTGTTTGGCTTGAACCGAGAAATTCATGATAGAGTAGAAATGCATCATTATGTAGAGTTGGAAGAGATGGTGCACATGGCAATGAAAGTGGAACAACAACTCAGGAGAGGAGGCACACGATCAGGTCCCAACTCGGGGTCTAATCTTTGGAAGCTGAGCTCCTCAAAGAAGGAAGAAAAGCCACAGACATCTTCAACTCTTAAGGCTAAAACTGAGCCTAAGTCGGGAAACACCAGCCGCGATTCCCAAGGTACAACTGATATCTCTACTACTCGGAATCGTGATATTAAGTGTTTTAAATGCCAAGGCAGGGGACACATGGCTAACCAATGCCCAAACAAGAGGGTGATGATTATAAATGCCCAAGGAGAGCTAGAGTCGGAAGATGAAGAAGACGATCCCGACATGCCACCCTTAGAAGATGCTTATGATGGGCAGTATGCTGTTGAAGGAGAGATATTGGTGGCAAGACGAGCTCTCAACATGCAGGTTAAGGAGGAAGAAAATAATCAAAGAGAGAACTTGTTCCATACTCGATGCTTTGTGAACAACAAAGTGTGCAGCGTCATAATTGATGGAGGGAGTTGCACCAACGTGGCTAGCACAGAATTGGTGGAGAAATTGGCATTACCCACCTTGAAGCATCCACGACCTTATCGACTCCAATGGTTAAATGATAGTGGAGACATCAAGGTGACAAGGCAAGCTCTGGTTGCTTTTTCTATTGGAAAATATGTGGATGAGGTGCTTTGTGATGTAGTTCCCATGCATGCATGCCATATACTATTGGGAAGGCCATGGCAATATGATCGGAGGGCTACACATGATGGTTTTACCAATAGGTACTCCTTTGTAATGAATAAGCAGCCCATAGCTCTTATGCCATTAACTCCAAAACAAGTTCTTGATGATCAAATGAAGCTGAAAAGAGCAAGTGAAAAGAAAATAAGGACAAAATCTGAAATTGAGAGAAAAGAAATTGAGAGAAAAGAAAGTATGAGAGAAGAAAAAGAAAGAGGAAAGGATAAGAAAAAGAGTGAAAGAGAAGAAGAGAGAGTTTCAGCCATAGGGAGAGCAAGAGAGGAAAAATTAAGTTTCATTGCAAAGAAAAGAGAGATCAAGAGAGTATTATTTTCTGATCAACCCCTTATAGTACTTATGTACAAGGAGGTCCTTTTAAACACTAATGATCTTGTCGGTTCTTTGCCGAGCAATGTTATTTCCCTTTTGCAGGAGTTCGATGATGTGTTTCCTGAGGAGTTGCCTTCAGGTTTACCCCCAATTCGAGGAATTGAGCATCAAATTGACTTCATACCCGGTGCATCAATCCCAAACCGACCAGCCTACCGGAGTAATCCCGAGGAAACAAAGGAACTTCAAAGGCAAGTAGGTGAGTTATTGGAAAAGGGGTATGTACGAGAAAGCATGAGTCCTTGTGCGGTTCCGGTGCTGCTAGTACCTAAGAAGGACGGGACATGGAGGATGTGTGTTGATTGTCGTGCAATCAACAATATCACGGTAAAGTATCGACATCCCATCCCTAGATTAGATGATATGCTTGATGAATTGCATGGTTCTTGTGTTTTTACTAAGATTGATCTTAAGAGTGGATATCATCAAATTAGGATGAAAGAAGGTGATGAGTGGAAAACTGCATTCAAAACAAAACATGGATTATATGAATGGTCAGTTATGCCTTTTGGATTAACTAATGCACCGAGCACTTTCATGAGACTTATGAACCATGTTTTGCGTGCTTACATTGGACAATTTGTGGTTGTCTACTTTGATGATATTCTGATTTATAGCAAAAATTTGAATGACCATGTGGAACATTTAAAACTTGTTTTAGATATTTTAAGGAAAGAAAAGTTGTACGCAAATCTGAAGAAGTGTATGTTTTGCACGGATAAGCTTGTGTTTCTTGGATTTGTTGTGAGTGCCCAAGGTATTCAAGTTGACCATGAAAAGGTGAAAGCAATTCAAGATTGGCCAACTCCTACATCTATTGGTCAGGTAAGAAGTTTCCATGGGTTAGCTAGTTTTTATCGACGTTTTGTTCAGAATTTTAGTAGTCTTGCTACACCTTTAACTGAAGTGATCAAGAAGAATGCTCCATTTAGGTGGGGAGAGGAACAAGAAAGGGCATTCAAAGTGATTAAGGAGAAGTTAACAAATGCACCTTTACTTGCTTTACCTAACTTTACTAAAACTTTTGAAATTGAGTGTGATGCTTCAGGTATTGGAGTTGGTGGAGTTTTAATGCAGGAAGGAAGACCAATTGCATATTTTAGCGAAAAGCTAAGTGGAGCAGCCCTAAACTATCCAACATATGATAAGGAGATGTATGCATTAGTTCGGACATTAAGGACCTGGCAACATTACCTTTGGCCAAAAGAATTTGTGATCCACACAGATCATGAATCATTGAAGCACTTGAAGGGGCAGCACAAGCTGAACAAACGCCATGCTAAGTGGGTGGAGTTCATCGAGACATTTCCATACGTGATCAAATACAAGCAAGGTAAGGAAAATATAGTTGCGGATGCACTATCTCGAAGGTATGCTCTACTTTCCACACTTGATGCTAAGTTGCTTGGTTTTGAGTACATTAAGGATTTGTATGCATTAGATTCTGATTTTGGTGATGTGTTTAAAGAATGCGCAAAAAGATCTCATGACAAGTATTACTTGCTTGATGGGTTTCTATTTCGAGAAAATAAGCTTTGCATTCCCCATTCTTCTTTGCGTGAGTTACTAGTTAGGGAAGCACATGGTGGTGGTTTGATGGGTCATTTTGGGGTAGCTAAAACATTGGCTATGTTGCATGATCATTTTTTTTGGCCCCATATGAAACGGGATGCTGAGAGGATTTGTGAAAAGTGCATTACATGTAGACAATCTAAATCTAAGTTACAACCACATGGATTATATACACCATTGCCTATTCCTAGAGAGCCTTGGGTTGACATTTCCATGGACTTTGTTTTAGGGTTACCTAGGTCTAAGAGGGGAAGAGACTCAATCTTTGTGGTTGTTGATAGATTCTCTAAAATGGCACATTTCATTGCATGTCATAAAACTGATGATGCATCTCATATAGCTGATCTATTTTTCAAGGAGATTGTTAGATTGCATGGCATGCCTAGAAGCATTGTTTCCGATAGAGATACAAAGTTCTTGAGTTACTTTTGGAAGACATTGTGGGGAAGGTTAGGCACCAAATTATTATACTCTACAACTTGTCACCCACAAACTGATGGTCAAACCGAAGTAGTGAATAGGACTTTATCTACTTTATTACGTGCTATTATTAAGAAGAATTTGAAATCATGGGAAGATTGTTTGCCACATGTCGAATTTGCTTACAATAGGAGCGTTCATTCTGCAACCAAGTTTTCACCATTTGAGATTGTTTATGGTTTTAATCCACTAACACCCTTGGATTTATCTCCTTTACCTTTGAGTGAAAGTGCTAACTTAGATGGAAAGAAGAAAGCTGAATTTGCAAAGCAAATCCATGAGAAGGCACGCTTGAACATAGAAAGGAGGACTGAGCAATATATCAAACAAGCAAACAAGGGACGTAAGCAAGTGGTGTTTGAACCTGGAGATTGGGTGTGGTTGCACACGAGGAAGGAACGGTTTCCCGAAAGACGACGTTCGAAACTCCTTCCAAGGGGCGATGGACCTTTCCAAGTGCTAGAGCGAATAAATGATAATGCCTACAAGTTGGACTTACCAGGTGAGTATGGTCTCAATGCAAGTTTTAATGTCTCTGATCTATCTCCGTTTAATGCAGATGAAGATTTGAGGACAAATCCTTTAAAAGAGGGGGAGAATGATGCAAATCAAGAGAATGGTACAAGAGATCCTATTAGAGTTCCCAACAGGCCAATTACGAGGGCACGGGCCAAGAAGCTTAGAGAAGATCTGAACGGGCTAGTTCGGAGAATTTGGACTCAGGTGAACTCAATGAAGCATGCTGAAGCAAGTCCACGTGTGCCAGCAACATATGTCAACATTATTGAAGTTCTCGAAGATTCCAGTTAAAGTTGAATAATTCTGGTCAAAGAAGAATATTACATGGCTAATAATATATTACCTTTCTAAGTCAGAATATTACGGTAATATTTCATTGTTTCCTAAAGAATAGTTAGAATATTTTTGTTGCCTATTACATAGGAGGCAATCTGGAGATACAATATTTCGCATATCTTGTAATTGTGGCCTATTTATAGGTCAAGGCTGAGGATGGACGAATTTTCAGACTTCTTTTGTTATTCAATACATTATTTTGTGAGGAATTTGCTCTTCTTGGTTCTTGAAAAGACTCGTAGAGCTTATCAAGGTTTCTTGTGGCGTTCTACAACCGGACTTATCACTTCGATCCTCGGGGTGTGGCGTCCTTTCCAAACCGTAGCTTTGGTTCCTATCTCGCTAGGTAGTGGTCAAAGCTCGCCTTCGGAACTTGTTCTTTGCAGATCTTGGGGTTCTCTTCCACATATTGTTGTCGGGTTTTGCCACATGTTGGTAAGGTTCACATCACTTTCACGAAGATTTTGGTCGCCATCAAGCCGTCCGAAATGCAAGCTGTGTTCGAAACTTTGTGCGGTGACATTAGGACGAACCACACCAACAAAAGCTATGAAGCCGGGAACAACGATGGATAGACCACAAGAATTGAGAAGACTAGGGTTTGAGGATTCACACGTAGCCAAGAATCTGGAACGAACCAAGACTTCGAAGTGAAGAAACTCCGCACCACAAGCATGACAAGTTTCGAATTGTTGAACGCCATGAGATAAACTCGATAACTTCAAAAGTTTGGTAAAAGCTGTCAAAACTGATAATGGGCAAAGGTCCTCACAAATGCTGAGTCATGGATGTTTTCGTCCGACCACACGGATTAGGCCTCGCTTTGCACGTGGGCTTATCTCGGTCTCTCCATTCCCATAATCAGCCCAATACTCTTTTGTTAATCCATTTAGTGCTTCCTCCAATCGCTTGCCCATAGTCCTATAATGGGACCTTCCGGAAGTGACAAATGGTCTCTTCTCGGTCCGACCTTAAGCCGAAGATTAGCACCTTGACGTGCATCAGACGGACTTGCACTTGCACTCATCTGGAGACAATCTGTCGTAACTTTTGCCAGAAATCACTTTTTTGCTATCACGAAGATCATGGTCGCCATCAAGTCGTCCGAAATGCAAGTTGCGTTTGAAACTTTGTGCGGTCATAGTAGGACGAACCACACTGACAAAAGCTATGAAGCCGGGAACAACGATGGATAGACCACAAGAATTGAGAGGAGCAGGGTTTGAGGATTTACACGTAGCCAAGATCTGGAACGAACCAAGACTTCGAAGAGAAGAAACTCCGCCCCACGAGCATGACAAGTTTTGAATTATTGAACGCCATGAGATAAACTCGATAACTTCAAAAGTTTGGTAAAAGCTGTCAAATATGATCATGGGCAAAGGTCCTCACAAATGCTGAGTCATGGATGTCTTCGTCCGATCACATGGACTAGGCCTCGCTGTGCACGTGGGCTTATCTCGGTCTCTCCATTCCCATAATCAGCCCAACGCTCTTTTCTTAATGCATTTAGTGCTTCCTCCAATCGCTTGCCCAAAGCTCTATAATGGGGCCATGCGGAAGTGACAAATGGTCTCTTCTAGCTCCGGCCTTAAGCCGAAGATTAGCACCTGGACGTGCATCAGACGGACTTGCACTTGCACTCATCTGGAGACAATCCGTCGTAACTTTTGCAAGAAATCACTTCCTTGCCTTCACGAAGATTATGGTCGCCATCAAGCCGTCGGAAATGCAAGCTGTGTTCGAAACGTTGTGCGGTGACATTAGGACGAACCACACCAACAAAAGCTATGAAGCCGGGAACAACGATGGATAGACCACAAGAATTGAGAAGACCAGGGTTTGAGGATTCACACGTAGCCAAGATCTGGAACGAACCAAGACTTCGAAGTGAAGAAACTCCGCCCCACGAGCATGACAAGTTTTGAATTGTTGAACGCCATGAGATAAACTCGATAATTTCAAAAGTTTGGTAAAAGCTGTCAAATATGATCATGCGCAAGGTCCTCACAAATGCTGAGTCATGGATGTTTTCGTCCGATCACATGGACTAGGCCTCGCTGTGCACGTGGGCTTATCTCGGTCTCTCCATTCCCATAATCAGCCCAACGCTCTTTTGTTAATGCATTTAGTGCTTCCTCCAATCGCTTGCCCAAAGTTCTATAATGGGGCCATGCGGAAGTGACAAATGGTCTCTTCTAGCTCCGGCCTTAAGCCGAAGATTAGCACCTGGACGTGCATCAGACGGACTTGCACTTGCACTCATCTGGAGACAATCCATCGTAACTTTTGCAAGAAATCACTTCCTTGCTTTCACGAAGATTATGGTCGCCATCAAGTTGTCCGAAATGCAAGCTGTGTTCGAAACTTTGTGCGGTGACATTAGGACGAACCACACCAACAAAAGCTATGAAGCCGGGAACAACGATGGATAGACCACAAGAATTGAGAAGACTAGGGTTTGAGGATTCACACGTAGCCAAGAATCTGGAACGAACCAAGACTTCGAAGTGAAGAAACTCCGCACCACGAGCATGACAAGTTTCGAATTGTTGAACAACATGAGATAAACTCGATAACTTCAAAAGTTTGGTAAAAGCTGTCAAAACTGATAATGGGCAAAGGTCCTCACAAATGCTGAGTCATGGATGTTTTCGTCCGATCACAGGGATTAGGCCTCGCTCTGCACGTGGGCTTATCTCGGTCTCTCCATTCCCATAATAAGCCCCATACTCTTTTATTAATCCATTTAGTGCTTCCTCCAATCGCTTGCCCATAGTCCTATAATGGGACCTTCCAGAAGTGACAAATGGTCTCTTCTCGGTCCGGCCTTAAGCCGAAGATTAGCACCTTGACGTGCATCAGACGGACTTGCACTTGCACTCATCTGGAGACAATCTGTCGTAACTTTTGCCAGAAATCACTTCTTTGCTATCACGAAGATCATGGTCGCCATCAAGTCGTCCGAAATGCAAGTTGCGTTTGAAACTTTGTGCGGTCATAGTAGGACGAACCACACTGACAAAAGCTATGAAGCCGGGAACAACGATGGATAGACCACAAGAATTGAGAGGAGCAGGGTTTGAGGATTTACACGTAGCCAAGATCTGGAACGAACCAAGACTTCGAAGGGAAGAAACTCCGCCCCACGAGCATGACAAGTTTTGAATTGTTGAACGCCATGAGATAAACTCGATAACTTCAAAAGTTTGGTAAAAGCTGTCAAATATGATCAATGGGCAAAGGTCCTCACAAATGCTGAGTCATGGATGTTTTCGTCCGATCACATGGACTAGGCCTCGCTCTGCACGTGGGCTTATCTCGGTCTCTCCATTCCCATAATCAGCCCAACGCTCTTTTATTAATCCATTTAGTGCTTCCTCCAATCGCTTGCCCAAAGTTCTATAATGGGGCCATGCGGAAGTGACAAATGGTCTCTTCTAGCTCCGGCCTTAAGCCGAAGATTAGCACCTGGACGTGCATCAGACGGACTTGCACTTGCACTCATCTGGAGACAATCTGTCGTAACTTTTGCCAGAAATCACTTCCTTGCTATCACGAAGATCATGGTCGCCATCAAGTCGTCCGAAATGCAAGTTGCGTTTGAAACTTTGTGCGGTGACAGTAGGACGAACCACACCGACAAAAGCTATGAAGCCGGGAACAACGATGGATAGACCACAAGAATTGAGAAGACCAGGGTTTGAGGATTCACACGTAGCCAAGATCTGGAACGAACCAAGACTTCGAAGTGAAGAAACTCCGCACCACGAGCATGACAAGTTTGAATTGTTGAACGCCATGAGATAAACTCGATAACTTCAAAAGTTTGGTAAAAGCTGTCAAATCTGATAATGGGCAAAGGTCCTCACAAATGCTGAGTCATGGATGTTTTCGTCCGATCACATGGATTAGGCCTCGCTCTGCACGTGGGCTTATCTCGGTCTCTCCATTCCCATAATCAGCCCAACGCTCTTTTATTAATCCATTTAGTGCTTCCTCCAATCGCTTGCCCATAGTCCTATAATGGGACCTCCGGAAGTGACAAATGGTCTCTTCTAGCTCCGGCCTTAAGCCGAAGATTAGCACCTGACGTGCATCAGACGGACTTGCACTTGCACTCATCTGGAGACAATCTGTCGTAACTTTTGCCAGAAATCACTTCCTTGCTATCACGAAGATCATGGTCGCCATCAAGTCGTCCGAAATGCAAGTTGCGTTTGAAACTTTGTGCGGTGACAGTAGGACGAACCACACCGACAAAAGCTATGAAGCCGGGAACAACGATGGATAGACCACAAGAATTGAGAAGACCAGGGTTTGAGGATTCACACGTAGCCAAGATCTGGAACGAACCAAGACTTCGAAGTGAAGAAACTCCGCACCACGAGCATGACAAGTTTCGAATTGTTGAACGCCATGAGATAAACTCGATAACTTCAAAAGTTTGGTAAAAGCTGTCAAATCTGATAATGGGCAAAGGTCCTCACAAATGCTGAGTCATGGATGTTTTCGTCCGATCACATGGATTAGGCCTCGCTCTGCACGTGGGCTTATCTCGGTCTCTCCATTCCCATAATCAGCCCAACGCTCTTTTATTAATCCATTTAGTGCTTCCTCCAATCGCTTGCCCATAGTCCTATAATGGGACCTTCCGGAAGTGACAAATGGTCTCTTCTAGCTCCGGCCTTAAGCCGAAGATTAGCACCTGGACGTGCATCAGACGGACTTGCACTTGCACTCATCTGGAGACAATCTGTCGTAACTTTTGCCAGAAATCACTTCCTTGCTATCACGAAGATCATGGTCGCCATCAAGTCGTCCGAAATGCAAGTTGCGTTTGAAACTTTGTGCGGTGACAGTAGGACGAACCACACCGACAAAAGCTATGAAGCCGGGAACAACGATGGATAGACCACAAGAATTGAGAAGACCAGGGTTTGAGGATTCACACGTAGCCAAGATCTGGAACGAACCAAGACTTCGAAGTGAAGAAACTCCGCACCACGAGCATGACAAGTTTCGAATTGTTGAACGCCATGAGATAAACTCGATAACTTCAAAAGTTTGGTAAAAGCTGTCAAATCTGATAATGGGCAAAGGTCCTCACAAATGCTGAGTCATGGATGTTTTCGTCCGATCACATGGATTAGGCCTCGCTCTGCACGTGGGCTTATCTCGGTCTCTCCATTCCCATAATCAGCCCAACGCTCTTTTATTAATCCATTTAGTGCTTCCTCCAATCGCTTGCCCAAGTCCTATAATGGGACCTTCCGGAAGTGACAAATGGTCTCTTCTAGCTCCGGCCTTAAGCCGAAGATTAGCACCTGGACGTGCATCAGACGGACTTGCACTTGCACTCATCTGGAGACAATCTGTCGTAACTTTTGCCAGAAATCACTTCCTTGCTATCACGAAGATCATGGTCGCCATCAAGTCGTCCGAAATGCAAGTTGCGTTTGAAACTTTGTGCGGTGACAGTAGGACGAACCACACCGACAAAAGCTATGAAGCCGGGAACAACGATGGATAGACCACAAGAATTGAGAAGACCAGGGTTTGAGGATTCACACGTAGCCAAGATCTGGAACGAACCAAGACTTCGAAGTGAAGAAACTCCGCACCACGAGCATGACAAGTTTCGAATTGTTGAACGCCATGAGATAAACTCGATAACTTCAAAAGTTTGGTAAAAGCTGTCAAATCTGATAATGGGCAAAGGTCCTCACAAATGCTGAGTCATGGATGTTTTCGTCCGATCACATGGATTAGGCCTCGCTCTGCACGTGGGCTTATCTCGGTCTCTCCATTCCCATAATCAGCCCAACGCTCTTTTATTAATCCATTTAGTGCTTCCTCCAATCGCTTGCCCAAAGTCCTATAATGGGACCTTCCGGAAGTGACAAATGGTCTCTTCTAGCTCCGGCCTTAAGCCGAAGATTAGCACCTGGACGTGCATCAGACGGACTTGCACTTGCACTCATCTGGAGACAATCTGTCGTAACTTTTGCCAGAAATCACTTCCTTGCTATCACGAAGATCATGGTCGCCATCAAGTCGTCCGAAATGCAAGTTGCGTTTGAAACTTTGTGCGGTGACAGTAGGACGAACCACACCGACAAAAGCTATGAAGCCGGGAACAACGATGGATAGACCACAAGAATTGAGAAGACCAGGGTTTGAGGATTCACACGTAGCCAAGATCTGGAACGAACCAAGACTTCGAAGTGAAGAAACTCCGCACCACGAGCATGACAAGTTTCGAATTGTTGAACGCCATGAGATAAACTCGATAACTTCAAAAGTTTGGTAAAAGCTGTCAAATCTGATAATGGGCAAAGGTCCTCACAAATGCTGAGTCATGGATGTTTTCGTCCGATCACATGGATTAGGCCTCGCTCTGCACGTGGGCTTATCTCGGTCTCTCCATTCCCATAATCAGCCCAACGCTCTTTTATTAATCCATTTAGTGCTTCCTCCAATCGCTTGCCCATAGTCCTATAATGGGACCTTCCGGAAGTGACAAATGGTCTCTTCTAGCTCCGGCCTTAAGCCGAAGATTAGCACCTGGACGTGCATCAGACGGACTTGCACTTGCACTCATCTGGAGACAATCTGTCGTAACTTTTGCCAGAAATCACTTCCTTGCTATCACGAAGATCATGGTCGCCATCAAGTCGTCCGAAATGCAAGTTGCGTTTGAAACTTTGTGCGGTGACAGTAGGACGAACCACACCGACAAAAGCTATGAAGCCGGGAACAACGATGGATAGACCACAAGAATTGAGAAGACCAGGGTTTGAGGATTCACACGTAGCCAAGATCTGGAACGAACCAAGACTTCGAAGTGAAGAAACTCCGCACCACGAGCATGACAAGTTTCGAATTGTTGAACGCCATGAGATAAACTCGATAACTTCAAAAGTTTGGTAAAAGCTGTCAAATCTGATAATGGGCAAAGGTCCTCACAAATGCTGAGTCATGGATGTTTTCGTCCGATCACATGGATTAGGCCTCGCTCTGCACGTGGGCTTATCTCGGTCTCTCCATTCCCATAATCAGCCCAACGCTCTTTTATTAATCCATTTAGTGCTTCCTCCAATCGCTTGCCCATAGTCCTATAATGGGACCTTCCGGAAGTGACAAATGGTCTCTTCTAGCTCCGGCCTTAAGCCGAAGATTAGCACCTGGACGTGCATCAGACGGACTTGCACTTGCACTCATCTGGAGACAATCTGTCGTAACTTTTGCCAGAAATCACTTCCTTGCTATCACGAAGATCATGGTCGCCATCAAGTCGTCCGAAATGCAAGTTGCGTTTGAAACTTTGTGCGGTGACAGTAGGACGAACCACACCGACAAAAGCTATGAAGCCGGGAACAACGATGGATAGACCACAAGAATTGAGAAGACCAGGGTTTGAGGATTCACACGTAGCCAAGATCTGGAACGAACCAAGACTTCGAAGTGAAGAAACTCCGCACCACGAGCATGACAAGTTTCGAATTGTTGAACGCCATGAGATAAACTCGATAACTTCAAAAGTTTGGTAAAAGCTGTCAAATCTGATAATGGGCAAAGGTCCTCACAAATGCTGAGTCATGGATGTTTTCGTCCGATCACATGGATTAGGCCTCGCTCTGCACGTGGGCTTATCTCGGTCTCTCCATTCCCATAATCAGCCCAACGCTCTTTTATTAATCCATTTAGTGCTTCCTCCAATCGCTTGCCCATAGTCCTATAATGGGACCATCCGGAAGTGACAAATGGTCTCTTCTAGCTCCGGCCTTAAGCCGAAGATTAGCACCTGGACGTGCATCAGACGGACTTGCACTTGCACTCATCTGGAGACAATCTGTCGTAACTTTTGCCAGAAATCACTTCCTTGCTATCACGAAGATCATGGTCGCCATCAAGTCGTCCGAAATGCAAGTTGCGTTTGAAACTTTGTGCGGTGACAGTAGGACGAACCACACCGACAAAAGCTATGAAGCCGGGAACAACGATGGATAGACCACAAGAATTGAGAAGACCAGGGTTTGAGGATTCACACGTAGCCAAGATCTGGAACGAACCAAGACTTCGAAGTGAAGAAACTCCGCACCACGAGCATGACAAGTTTCGAATTGTTGAACGCCATGAGATAAACTCGATAACTTCAAAAGTTTGGTAAAAGCTGTCAAATCTGATAATGGGCAAAGGTCCTCACAAATGCTGAGTCATGGATGTTTTCGTCCGATCACATGGATTAGGCCTCGCTCTGCACGTGGGCTTATCTCGGTCTCTCCATTCCCATAATCAGCCCAACGCTCTTTTATTAATCCATTTAGTGCTTCCTCCAATCGCTTGCCCATAGTCCTATAATGGGACCTTCCGGAAGTGACAAATGGTCTCTTCTAGCTCCGGCCTTAAGCCGAAGATTAGCACCTGGACGTGCATCAGACGGACTTGCACTTGCACTCATCTGGAGACAATCTGTCGTAACTTTTGCCAGAAATCACTTCCTTGCTATCACGAAGATCATGGTCGCCATCAAGTCGTCCGAAATGCAAGTTGCGTTTGAAACTTTGTGCGGTGACAGTAGGACGAACCACACCGACAAAAGCTATGAAGCCGGGAACAACGATGGATAGACCACAAGAATTGAGAAGACCAGGGTTTGAGGATTCACACGTAGCCAAGATCTGGAACGAACCAAGACTTCGAAGTGAAGAAACTCCGCACCACGAGCATGACAAGTTTCGAATTGTTGAACGCCATGAGATAAACTCGATAACTTCAAAAGTTTGGTAAAAGCTGTCAAATCTGATAATGGGCAAAGGTCCTCACAAATGCTGAGTCATGGATGTTTTCGTCCGATCACATGGATTAGGCCTCGCTCTGCACGTGGGCTTATCTCGGTCTCTCCATTCCCATAATCAGCCCAACGCTCTTTTATTAATCCATTTAGTGCTTCCTCCAATCGCTTGCCCAAAGTCCTATAATGGGACCTTCCGGAAGTGACAAATGGTCTCTTCTAGCTCCGGCCTTAAGCCGAAGATTAGCACCTGGACGTGCATCAGACGGACTTGCACTTGCACTCATCTGGAGACAATCTGTCGTAACTTTTGCCAGAAATCACTTCCTTGCTATCACGAAGATCATGGTCGCCATCAAGTCGTCCGAAATGCAAGTTGCGTTTGAAACTTTGTGCGGTGACAGTAGGACGAACCACACCGACAAAAGCTATGAAGCCGGGAACAACGATGGATAGACCACAAGAATTGAGAAGACCAGGGTTTGAGGATTCACACGTAGCCAAGATCTGGAACGAACCAAGACTTCGAAGTGAAGAAACTCCGCACCACGAGCATGACAAGTTTCGAATTGTTGAACGCCATGAGATAAACTCGATAACTTCAAAAGTTTGGTAAAAGCTGTCAAATCTGATAATGGGCAAAGGTCCTCACAAATGCTGAGTCATGGATGTTTTCGTCCGATCACATGGATTAGGCCTCGCTCTGCACGTGGGCTTATCTCGGTCTCTCCATTCCCATAATCAGCCCAACGCTCTTTTATTAATCCATTTAGTGCTTCCTCCAATCGCTTGCCCATAGTCCTATAATGGGACCTTCCGGAAGTGACAAATGGTCTCTTCTAGCTCCGGCCTTAAGCCGAAGATTAGCACCTGGACGTGCATCAGACGGACTTGCACTTGCACTCATCTGGAGACAATCTGTCGTAACTTTTGCCAGAAATCACTTCCTTGCTATCACGAAGATCATGGTCGCCATCAAGTCGTCCGAAATGCAAGTTGCGTTTGAAACTTTGTGCGGTGACAGTAGGACGAACCACACCGACAAAAGCTATGAAGCCGGGAACAACGATGGATAGACCACAAGAATTGAGAAGACCAGGGTTTGAGGATTCACACGTAGCCAAGATCTGGAACGAACCAAGACTTCGAAGTGAAGAAACTCCGCACCACGAGCATGACAAGTTTCGAATTGTTGAACGCCATGAGATAAACTCGATAACTTCAAAAGTTTGGTAAAAGCTGTCAAATCTGATAATGGGCAAAGGTCCTCACAAATGCTGAGTCATGGATGTTTTCGTCCGATCACATGGATTAGGCCTCGCTCTGCACGTGGGCTTATCTCGGTCTCTCCATTCCCATAATCAGCCCAACGCTCTTTTATTAATCCATTTAGTGCTTCCTCCAATCGCTTGCCCATAGTCCTATAATGGGACCTTCCGGAAGTGACAAATGGTCTCTTCTAGCTCCGGCCTTAAGCCGAAGATTAGCACCTGGACGTGCATCAGACGGACTTGCACTTGCACTCATCTGGAGACAATCTGTCGTAACTTTTGCCAGAAATCACTTCCTTGCTATCACGAAGATCATGGTCGCCATCAAGTCGTCCGAAATGCAAGTTGCGTTTGAAACTTTGTGCGGTGACAGTAGGACGAACCACACCGACAAAAGCTATGAAGCCGGGAACAACGATGGATAGACCACAAGAATTGAGAAGACCAGGGTTTGAGGATTCACACGTAGCCAAGATCTGGAACGAACCAAGACTTCGAAGTGAAGAAACTCCGCACCACGAGCATGACAAGTTTCGAATTGTTGAACGCCATGAGATAAACTCGATAACTTCAAAAGTTTGGTAAAAGCTGTCAAATCTGATAATGGGCAAAGGTCCTCACAAATGCTGAGTCATGGATGTTTTCGTCCGATCACATGGATTAGGCCTCGCTCTGCACGTGGGCTTATCTCGGTCTCTCCATTCCCATAATCAGCCCAACGCTCTTTTATTAATCCATTTAGTGCTTCCTCCAATCGCTTGCCCAAAGTCCTATAATGGGACCATCCGGAAGTGACAAATGGTCTCTTCTAGCTCCGGCCTTAAGCCGAAGATTAGCACCTGGACGTGCATCAGACGGACTTGCACTTGCACTCATCTGGAGACAATCTGTCGTAACTTTTGCCAGAAATCACTTCCTTGCTATCACGAAGATCATGGTCGCCATCAAGTCGTCCGAAATGCAAGTTGCGTTTGAAACTTTGTGCGGTGACAGTAGGACGAACCACACCGACAAAAGCTATGAAGCCGGGAACAACGATGGATAGACCACAAGAATTGAGAAGACCAGGGTTTGAGGATTCACACGTAGCCAAGATCTGGAACGAACCAAGACTTCGAAGTGAAGAAACTCCGCACCACGAGCATGACAAGTTTCGAATTGTTGAACGCCATGAGATAAACTCGATAACTTCAAAAGTTTGGTAAAAGCTGTCAAATCTGATAATGGGCAAAGGTCCTCACAAATGCTGAGTCATGGATGTTTTCGTCCGATCACATGGATTAGGCCTCGCTCTGCACGTGGGCTTATCTCGGTCTCTCCATTCCCATAATCAGCCCAACGCTCTTTTATTAATCCATTTAGTGCTTCCTCGAATCGCTTGCCCAAAGTCCTATAATGGGACCATCCGGAAGTGACAAATGGTCTCTTCTAGCTCCGGCCTTAAGCCGAAGATTAGCACCTGGACGTGCATCAGACGGACTTGCACTTGCACTCATCTGGAGACAATCTGTCGTAACTTTTGCCAGAAATCACTTCCTTGCTATCACGAAGATCATGGTCGCCATCAAGTCGTCCGAAATGCAAGTTGCGTTTGAAACTTTGTGCGGTGACAGTAGGACGAACCACACCGACAAAAGCTATGAACCGGGAACAACGATGGATAGACCACAAGAATTGAGAAGACCAGGGTTTGAGGATTCACACGTAGCCAAGATCTGGAACGAACCAAGACTTTGAAGTGAAGAAACTCCGCACCACGAGCATGACAAGTTTCGAATTGTTGAACGCCATGAGATAAACTCGATAACTTCAAAAGTTTGGTAAAAGCAGTCAAATCTGATAATGGGCAAAGGTCCTCACAAATGCTGAGTCATGGATGTTTTCGTCCGATCACATGGATTAGGCCTCGCTCTGCACGTGGGCTTATCTCGGTCTCTCCATTCCCATAATCAGCCCAACGCTCTTTTATTAATCCATTTAGTGCTTCCTCGAATCGCTGCCCAATGTCCTATAATGGGACAATGGAAGTGACAAATGGTCTCTTCTAGCTCCGGCCTTAAGTCGAGATTAGCTACTGGACGTGCATCAGACGGACTTGCACTTGCACTCATCTGGAGACAATCTGTCGTAACTTTTGCCAGAAATCACTTCCTTGCTATCACGAAGATCATGGTCGCCATCAAGTCGTCGGAAATGCAAGTTGCTTGAAATTTGTGCGGGGACAGTAGGACGAACCACACCGACAAAAGCTATGAACCGGGAAACAACGATGGGTAGACCAAAAGAATTGAGAAGACCAGGGTTTGAGGATTCACACGTAGCCAAGATCTAGAACGAACCGAGACTTGAAGTGAAGAAA